>CM038049.1:121319977-121839977 GCA_021397845.1 Areca catechu
TAATCTTGGGAGAAATATTCTACTTATGAAATTGTGTAATAACCTCATTTCCAATGACAATGTGTTGGCAATACAGTACCAATTCCACCAACATCTTCTCTTCCAAGAACCGTTTGAAGTGTCCTTTCTCTGTCCTTTAAAACTAGATGCTTAATTCCATTAGCAAGCATTTCTAGTAAACTGCTCAATCTCTCTTCAATTACTATAGATGATGCGGCAAGCATAAGATTAGTGATTTGATTCATGTTTGTAGAGCAATGAAACCTAATTACACTAGCATTGTACTCATCATAATAAGTCTTAAGGATTACATGAAAAGGGACTATTACATGATTAGACACAATCCTAAAACTAAGAAGGAAGAAGATCTAGACAATAGGGGCTAATGATTGAGGACTTGCCTTGTTGAGCTTTCCAACCTTCTAATGATTTCAAACCTTGAAACTACCGATGCTCTGGACTGGAGAACTCGGATAACAGAGATCAGAACGCTGGGCTTGGGCTTCAGCTTGTTGGTTCATTGTCAAGGGGAACCTTGTTCACAACTCAAAGACTTCGAAGGACCCTGCAATGAAGATCAAAAGTTAAGGAAGAAGAAAGCAGGCATATGGAAGGGATGGAATAATTTATGAGCAAGGAAGGAAGTCTGAGATGGTTTGGCCGGCTCCAATGTATCCTTCTTGAACTTGGCGTTGGATGGCTTGGAGAAGAAAGTAGATTCGAGTGGGGGGGAAGGGGGCTTAGGAACAATCACTCAAAGAAATAATATAAGACTACAACTTCAACTTCAACTTCATTTTTCATTCATCTCATCAAAATCCCTCTCTTTTACAATGGGCCTCCAAGGCTTTTAATAGCCTCACAAAGCTAGCTTTTGAAATTTAAAAACTCCCCAAATCGAGGAGGATTACAAGGAGGGTTGGAGGATTTGGTGGAGAGTTTGGAGGGATGTGGGGGGGGTTGGAGGATTTGGTGGAGGACTTGGAGGGATGTGGCCAACCTCCTTGAATTTGAATCTTCCTTGTTGGCGCCCAAAGGGTGATGAGGTGGCTGGTGAAGTGGCACCTGATGACGTGGCATGGTGAGGTGGTCTTCTACTTGGATAAGAATGACATGTGGCGCCCAGTGGTCCTAGTTGATGGTCCTTTTCTCTTGCTTGGTTGATGTGTCTTCTCTTCTTCATGTGGTCAAATTCTGGGGTCTAGAATTTGAGTCTTGTTGCTGGCTTTCATGGCTTTAAGACTTGATTAGACTTAACTCAACTGAATTAGACTTAACTCAACTGAACTGACTTGACTGACCTAAACTTTAAAACTTGAAATGGACTTACAGGAAATGAAATTTTAAAAGTAATTACAGGACTCAATAAACACTCTTGATTTGAAACTCAAAATTAATTACAGGACTCTTGAAAAGGAAATGACTCTTGAAAATAAAATATTTTTGAACTAAAGGATACAAGGTAACCTAATTATCTTCGATCCAAATTGGGATAAGGCTAACCTTGTTGGAGTGAAGTTTCTTTCGGCTTCTGGTGTCCACACCAATAATTCTTTTTCCTTTCACAGTTGATTCAATGTGATTGGGCTCTAATATGAGGTTTTCATAAAATGATCTCACAAGTGAAGGATAGGTGGAGATGTTTTATGAATAGAAATAAACCCAACCTTATGTTTCAATCAAATTTCCAATTTTCAAACCAATCTCTTCTAGAAAATTGAATAGAATTCTTCTTCAGCTAGTCACAGGTCTGTTTGACAAAGAGACTACTTGTCTCGGGGATGGAGCTTCGGCCATTGGTTCTCTTTCTTCTTCTTCTTCTTCTACTGCCCGAGTTGGCTCTTCCTGCCGACTCTTTGTTCTTCTTTCTTTCTCAGTCGAGGGTGCCATCTATTTATATCTCTTTCCCATAGCCATTTTTGGAGCCATTATAGCAATTTGGCAAGAAAAAAAGAAATTGAGGCTTTGTAAAAGGTTTTCAATTGATTGGTGAAAGTTTCAAGTGGAATGATAGACTTTAGAGTGAAAAAGAAAGCATAAGAAGTGAGAAAAAGGTTACTCGGCTCTATTAAGAAAGCATTTTCCCGACATCCGAGTCGGCTCGCTTTGCCCTAAAATCATTCGAGTCAGCTCGACCAAAGTAAACTCAGAATAAACAGAAATTCGAGTCAGTTAGATAAACCCTAAATTGACCTAGTTGGCTCGATCAGAGCAAGAGCAAAAAAATCAGAGATTCAACCCGGCTCGATCAGAGCAAAATTGCTCGAGTCGACTTGAATAGAAACTTTCCACAAAAGTTGAAATGATTCAGAATTTGGAATTAATTTAGTGAAGTCTTAAAGAAAGTTTTTAAAAATCTTGAATAGTTGTAGGAGGTTTTCTAGATAATTTTTTCTTTATTTTGAAGGAAATTAGGTTAGGAAAATCTAGAAAGGATCACAAAGACCTAATTCTCCTCTAAGCAATTCAAATCTATCCTGATTCAGTGGCTTAGTAAAAATGTTAGCTAATTGGTTCTTAGTTAGGATAAATTCTAGTTCAATGTCACCATTCAAAACATGATCTCTAATAAAATGGTATCTAATTTCTATATGCTTAGTTCTAGAATGTTGAATGGGATTTTTTGTCAAATTTATAGCACTTATGTTATTACATTTGATTGAAGTTTTAGATTATGTAATACCAAAGTCTTCAAGTTATTGTCTAATCCATAACACTTGTGCACAACAACTCCCTATAGCAACATACTCTGCCTCAGCAATAGAAAGTGCTATCGAGTATTATTTCTTACAGTGCTATAAGATTAAATTCAACCCTAGAAATTGGCATGTGCTGCTAGTACTTTTTCTATCAATTCTACAACCAGCATAATCAGCATCTGAAAATCCAATTAAATTCAGTGAAGAATGTTTCAAAAATCAAAGACTTAGATTACTTGTACCTTTCAAATATCTAATAATTCTTTTAATAGCAAGCATATGTGATTCTTTAGGATTAGATTGGAATCTAGCACATATATATACGCTATACAAGATATCAGGTCTACTTGCAGTCAAAATAACAAGAATCTGATCATACCTTTATAAAGCCTTTGGTCAATGTTGGATTCATTTTCATCTTTGTCCAATCTACAAGATGGGCTCATGGGTATGTTCATTTGTTTGCTTGTCTCCATACCAAACTTTTTGATTATTTCTTTGGTATACTTGGCTTGGTTGATGAAGATTCCTTCCTTTATTTGCTTTACTTGAAGTCCAAGGAAGTAGTTAAGTTCACCCATTAGGCTTATTTCAAATTCTCCCTGCATTAACTTAGCAAATTCTCTACAGACTTCATTTGTTGCACCAAATATAATATCATCAACATAAATTTGTATAATTAATATATCATTTTTTTTATGAAAAGAGTTTTATCAACGTTTCCTCTTAAAAAAAATTTTCAAGCAAGAAAGTGTAAGTCTATCATACCATGCACTAGGTGCTTGTTTCAAACCATATAATGCTTTATTCAATTTAAACACATGGTTTGGAAAAACGTGATCTTCGAAACCTGGTGGCTGTTCTACAAAAACTTGTTCTAAAATGAAACCATTTAAAAATGCACTTTTCACATCCATTTGAAAAAATTTAAAATTCATATAGCAAGCAAATGCAAGAAGTAATCTAATGGCTTCTTATCTTGCTACATGTGCATATGTTTCATCAAAATCAATGCCCTCTTCTTGGTTATATTCCTTAGCCACTAATCTAGCTTTGTTTCTTACTACATTTTCTTGATCATCTAATTTGTTTCTATAGACCCATTTGGTTCCTATGATTGGATGGTCTGAAGGTCTATCAACTAATGTCCATACCTTATTTCTTTCAAATTGGTTTAATTCTTCATGCATGGCCATCATCTTGTTTGGATCATTTTTAGCTTCTTCTAAGGTATGAGGTTCTATTTGTGATATAAAGGCTAGGTAATCATATGCATCTCTATATGATGACCTAGTCCCAATGCTTTGTGAAGGATCACCAATAATTAATTCTTTTGGATGAGAAGTTACGTATCTCCATTCTCTTAGTATATCTGCGTGATCCTTACTTATCGTTTCTTCTCCTTCTTCAATTTGTCTTTCTTGTATGCTCATGTCTTCCATTTCCTTTTGCATTGTACCTGCATCATTATCTATGCACTCTTCTTTCATAGAAGGTGAAGGGTTAGTTTCATCTAATATAACATGCAATGGACTCTTCAACTATAAGAATTCTTTTATTAAATACTTTATATGCTTTGCTATGTAATGAATAACCAAAGAAAATTGCTTCATCAAATTTAGCATCAAATTTTCCTAGATTATCTTTACCATTGTTAAGCACAAAGCATTTACATCCAAAAACATGAAAATAATTAATATTGGGTTTCTTTTCATTCCAAAGCTCATAGGGGGTTATCTTCAAAATAGGATGAATCAGAATGTGGTTCAAAATATAACAAGCAGCGTTCACCACTTCTGTCCAAAAGTACCTTGGAAGATTGGCTTCACATAACATCATTCGGGCCATCTAATGGGGACCAAAAGTCTATTTTATTTTATTTTATTTGGTCCTGTAATAAAGTGAGACAACTAAGTCCAGTTGAGTCCACTTAGTCAGGTCCAGTTTTTAGTCCAGTCGAGTCCAATCGAGTCCATGTAGTTTTCATTCAAGAGGAGAGATAGCAGCCAGGAGATTCACTAGGCCGGCCCAACCTAAGTTGGCCTTCACGCACTTGGGCGCTTTCATGCTGCCAAGCCTGTAAGAGAGAGCTCCAGTCCAAGATAGGCCCACTTTTGACCAGGCCCACCAGGGTTTCTTGGCCCACAAGTCAGGGTTTCTTAGCCCTCAAGTCATGTACCTTGGGATGAATCTATAAATACCATCACTCCCCTCTTGTATGAAACATCTTTTTCTCATGAATACAAATTTAAAAAATTATTTTGGTTGAGTTTTGAGTTATTCTCCGAATTAGAGTGGGTGTGACACCCTGGTTCCCTGTTCTTGAGTGCATGCCCTAGTCATCTGGTGACTTCTATGCTCGCCAGCGATCCCCCGCTTCTCGTCCCGCATCAACTTGGTAATAGAGCCCAGTGGATTAGGGTTTTTCTCTTTCTCCCCGGCTTCCCCCGCTTCCTCGTGTTCAGATTTTCCTGTGCAAGACTTCTCAAACCTCGATCAGCTACCGAGGTCCATCAATGACCTGCACACGAGCCCCTCTCCTCTCTATCATCCGTGAAGCACGCCTCCACTGACGTCGATCAGAAGTTCACGTTCGAACCCCTCCTCCACCTCCATCGCGTGAAGCCTCCCATCCCCTGCTGGTCGATGCCCTGTTCCTGCTCACCGCCAGTAGCCAACACCCCAACCCATCCGACGAGTCTCGCACCAAGGCCCAGGCAGCCGCCGCCCCCCTCGCTAGCCCTGGCCTTGGCCACATCACTGGCCACAGCATCCTGTCCGCCCCCTTGTTCAGGCCCAGCCTGGCCTCACTGGCGGCGTCCATGACATCGAAGGCCCCACCCCTGGCATGATGCAGCCTTAGCCACCCGCGCCCTTCCATGTGCTGCCGCCCCAGTTCGGGCAGTGCCCCATGGGACCTCCACCCCCTTAGATCATGCGTGGCCCGCCACCACCGTCGAGGCTTATCATGCCGGCTCCTCCACCCCCTAGACCTACAATGCCGGCAAGTGGGGTGTTTGCCCCACTAAGACCTGAGATGCCCCCCCACTACCGCCCGTGCCCCCATCGCCTCTGTCTTCGCCGGCACCGCCGTAAGATGTAGAAGATGAAGAAGATAAGGAGGAGAAGCCCCAGGCCATGGTAGCCCCCCCCCTCCCCCTCCAGATGTCATCTCGGCTACTTTCCAAGCCTACAAGCAGACAGTGCCCACCACTGCCCTCGCCACCATCGCTGTCCCCTGCCTTGTCACGGGCCATGGATCTCCTTTGCCATCGGGACCTCGCCGCTCTTCGTTTCCCTTCACCGGACCCTCGCCTTCATCACCATCTTTGCCATCCAGATGCATGCCCAGGCCGAGGTCCTCCGAAGGCACACCCAGGCCGAGCCTCTTCACCCCGCTGCCATCGCCGGTCGCCGCCAACTCCACTGCCGCCATGCCGGACCATCCTCCACCCAGCACCGATGCCGGCGAGTCCCCCCGCCATCCTCCATGTTCCTTGCTGCCAGTCCGTGAGAAAGGAGAAAGGGCAGGAGGGGCACTGCACAAACATGAAAGCAGTTGCCCCTCCCCTTTGCCAACTTCTATGTTGCATGCTCCTCAGAGTAGCACAGATCTCAAAGTTGCACTTCTTTCATAGTAGCAAGGATTGCAAAGCCATGCAGATCTCAGAGCAGCCAATTAAAAAAAACTCAGAGAAAAAAAAAGAAAAAAAAATGAAACTAGCCTCTTTGCTTTGGTTTGATTAGTTTCAGTTCCATCAACCCCACTGAGCCTGACTCGACGGAGTCAAGTTCTCTCCACCGCAGGGGAATGATGGGGACCAAAAGTCTATTTTATTTTATTTTATTTGAGTCCTGTAATAAAGTGTGACAACTGAGTCCAGTTGAGTCCACTTAGTCAGGTCTAGTTTTTTGTCCAATCTAGTCCATTTAGTTTTCATTCAAGAGGAGAGTCAGCAGCCAGGAGATTCACCAGGCCCTCCCAACCAGAGTTGGCCTTCATGCACTTGGGCCCTTTCATGCCACCAAGCCCGCAAGAGAGAGCTCTAGTCCAAGACAGGCTCATTGTTGATCAGGCCTACCAGGATTTCTTATCCCACAAGTCAGGGTTTCTTAGCCCTCAAGTCATATACCTGGGGTGAATCTATAAATACCACCCCTCCCCTCTTGTTTGAAACATCTTTTTCTCATGAATACAAATTAAAAAAGTTATTTTGGTTAAGTTTTGAGTTTTTCTCCAGATTGGAGTGGGTGTGATGCCCTGGTTCCCTGTTCTTGAGTGCAAGCCCTAATCCTCTGGTGACTTCTATGCTCGCCAGCGATCCCCCGCTTCTCATCCCACATCACCATCTCTTCCAAAGTCCTATTTTTCCTCTCTACAATACCATTTTGTTGTGGTATCCTAGGAGTGGAGAAGTTGTGATCAATGCCATTTTCTGTGCAATAATCATCAAAAAATTGATTTTCAAATTCAGTGTCGTGATCACTCCTAATTGAAATTATTGAAATTTTTTTTTGATTTGAAATCTTCTTGTGAAATTTTTAAAATACTTTAAAGGTTTCATCTTTATAAGCAATAAACAAAACTCAAGTAAATATAGAGAAATCATCTACAATCACAAGGGCATATTTCATACCTCCTAGGCTTGTGGTCCTAGTTGGTCCAAATAAGTCCATGTGAAGTAGCTCTAGAGGTCTAGTAGTTGAAATCATATTTTTGGATTTAAAACTCCCCCTAGTTTGTTTACCCATTTGGCATGCATCACAAACATGATCAAAGTCTACTTTAAACTTAGGCATGCCTTTAACTAGGTTTTTGGAAATTAACTTGCCAATAGTATGCATGCTAGCATGACCTAATCATATATGCCAAAGGAAACAAGACTCCTTGGTCTTAGTATTCATTGCAACTAGACTAGAACTACTTGACATGGCAAAATCATTAAGATCAACCACATAAATATTTCCAAGTCTATGTCCAATGAACTTACTACTAGAATCAAGAGAGTTTGTTACATATACATAGATGATTCAAAGATAATCTTGAAGCCTTTATCATATAGTTGACTGATACTCAATAAATTATGCTTCAATTATCTACTAGCAACACATTTTCAATAAAAGTACAGAGGGTTATCTTGATCTTATCGATTTCGATTATTTTTTCCTTGCCATTATCTCCAAAAGTAACCATACCTCCTTCTTCATTTTCAGGATAATGAACTGATCCTTGTCACCCATCATATGCCTTGAACAGCCACTGTCGAGATACCATCTTTTCTTTAATTTTTGGGCTGTTAAGACATTCCTGCAAGACAATCAAGAAGTTCTTTTAGGTACCCAAGCTGACTTGGGTACTTGTAGGTTAGCGGAGGTGGTTTCTTTGGAAATCTAAATCTTTCTTACTTTACTTTTGACATTTCTAAAGATATTGCAATCAAAAGCTTTATGTCCTAACCCTTTGCATGCAAAACATTCAATTCTAGAATTCTGAAAAAATGCAGATTTTGAAGTTCTAGATGTTGATGCATGAGATGCAGAAATAAAAGATTTTCTATTTGAGCTCTTAGGAACATACAATATAGTTTTAGAAGTAGAAGCAGAACCTTTTGTTGCAAAAGCCTTTTGAGATGTAAATTTTGGAATATAAGCTTTTAATTTCACAAAAGTAGTTGCTAAAATGCTATTTAAAATTGAAGAATTAAAATCGATTCCAGCTTTATTACCAGAAATCTATTATTCCTTTAGAATCAACTCAAGCTTGTTAGATGATAATGTAAGTTTTTCAATAAGTGGCTTGAGTTTTTTAACCTCTTGTTTCAAATTTATATTTTCATTTGTCAAAGTTTTGTTTCTGACTAGACATGCATTATTTTCAATTTTCAAAGCTTTATACTTTTCAGAAAAGATATGTAAATCTCTTTGCAATAAGTTATTCTTTTCTAAAATCTCTTCTTTTTATTTTAGTAAAGAATCATTAATATTCATTAGGGATCTAATATTTACTCCAACTTTTTTAAATTCAGATAATAAATCATGAAAAGCAAAATTTAATTCATCAAATATAAATTCAATTTGAGCATTGGGGGATGTTACCTCATCCACGAGACTTATTAGACATAAATTAGCAATTTTCGTGGTCTCTTCCTCTTCAGATGAAGTGGATTCTTCGCTATCGCTCAATGTGGCAACCATCGCCTTCTTCTTCTTTTTCTTGAAGAATTTCTTTAGTAGTGGACAATCTAGATGAATGTGCCCTAGTTTTTTATATTCATAGCATATGGGCACTTGAACTTTATCCTTTTCTTTATCCTTGTCGTTGTCCTTGGAATGCTCTCCTCTTTTATGAAATTTTTTATTGAATCTTCCTTTCTTCTTTCTCATAAACTTTCTAAATCTCCTCACGACCATTGTGATATCTTCATCTTCTAGATCGTCTTTGGAGGAGGTGGAGTCATCTTATGATTCCTCATCTTTCTTTGAGTCCAATGCAACTTTGAAGGGTGTTCAGATCTTTCATGAGTGATGAGAGAACCCATTAATTCATTCAAAGAAAGGGTGTTCAGATCTTTCACTTCTTGGATGGCAATCACTTTGGGGTCTCGTTTATCCAGAAGTATTCTTAAGATCTTCTGTACTAAGTCAGCATTTAAGCAAACCTTGCCAAGACTTTTTAAGCCATTAATAATATCTATAAATCTAGTAAACATGGAAGAGATAGTTTCAGTTGATTCCATTTTAAATAATTCATAACTATGTATAAGAAGATTTATTTTTGAAGTATTCACTTGGAAAGTTCCTTCGTGGGCCACTTCGAGTTTATCCCAAATTTTCTTTGTTGAAAAGCAAGTGAAAATTCGATTAAACTCATTGGCATCCAAAGCACAGTATAATAGATTCATTGCTATGGCATTTAATTCCCCCATCTTCATGTCGTGTTCATCCCAGTCCTCTTCAGGTTTAGGGACATCCATGCCATTAATTTTAATCATAGAAATTTGTGACCCTTTTAAAATGACCTTCTATAATTGAAAATCAATAGCTTGTATATAGATTTTCATTCTAGCTTTCTAGTAAGAATAATTAGTGCCAGTGAAGAGTGGAGGTCTATTAGTAGATTAGATTGGCCTTCAGCCAAGGAAGTACTCATGGGATGAGCCATCAATCTTTACTCTAAATGTATTCAAAGACTTTGCTCTGATACCAGTTGTTGCCCAGGAGGCTTTTCCAAGAGGGGGTGAATTAGGTATTAAAAAATTTAAGCAATTATGTGCTATTTGAAATCCCTTTTAAGGTGTTAAGTGCTGTGACAAAATAATTAACTATGGAAGCTAAATCAAATCAAAGGAGCATAACACAAATGCAAAACAATTATAGTGGTTCGGAGCAACCTAGCTCCTACGTCCACTATCCAAGATTATCACTTGGAATTTTCACTATATCCCCTATCGGAATATAGTCAGATTGTTTTCACAGGCTCACAATCCAAACCTCTATACTTTGGTTTTACCGGGATCACTAAAGAAACCCAACTTGGTTTTATCAGGATCACTAAGAACCCAATACTTGGTTTTTAACAAAGGCTCACCAAGAACCTATTTGGTTTTTTAACCAGGCTCACCAATAACCCAACAATTCAAGAATGAATTGAAAAGAAAAGCAACAAAATGACAAACAAATTTTTATCGAGTGGTTACCGATGCAGCTCGAGAGAAGCCCACTTTAATACACTTAAATGTACTTTAATAGCTTCTTTGCTTCTTTACTAAGTGCTTCAAGATTTAGATGAGAGTTGGTGAAGACTTGAAGGCTATCTTGAATGCTCTTAGTGCTCTCTTCCTTGTTGGTAGGTTGGATATTCAATTATGCATTAACTTTCTCTTGAAAAACTTTTTCAAATAGTTTAAATCCCTAAAATATATAATCTTGTACCTTTCTCAGGCAATTTTAGTCATTGTAGACCATTGGGATGTGATATTTGACCATTGGAGCACTTTTTGGATTCAAAATCTGAGTTCTGGAACTAGTCGTTACAAGTCTGAAATCAACCTTCGAGTCGACTCGGATCACTCGAGTCGACTCGGATCACTCGAGTCGACTCGGATCACTCGAGTCGGCTCGGATCCTCAGAGATGTTCTAGTTAAGTCGACTCTCTTCAATCTAGTCGGCTCACTTGCATAGTATCTTAATTTCTCACTTTGTAAGAGTCGGCTCGTCTTGATTCTAGTCGACTCGGATCCTCAGGCCTTCAACATGTTAGTCTGGTCGAGTCGGCTAACTTTCATTCTAGTCGACTCGGATGGTTGTTGTCCTCAGAACATATTTTCTGGACTCTGGAGGAGTCGGCTCAATCTTCTAAAGAGTTGACTCGGATATCTGACAATATGATAGAGTCGCTCGGACTCCCCTGGGGTCGGCTTGCTTGTCTGATTCAAGAATTATTACTCTGGACGAGTCGGCTCGGGTTCCTTAGAGTCAGCTCGGATCTCTGCATGCCAGAAATCCTTATGTGTGCCATGTGCAAGAGTCGGCTCTCTTCTCTTCAAGTTGGCTCGGATGAATGTTTCAGTGACTTTTCTCAGTCTTTCTCTAGATTTCATCCAGCAAGTCTTCAAGCTTCAAGAAGTCTTCAATTCCAACAAGTTTCTAAGAAACTAAAAGCTTGAAACACATTTAGAAGTAACCCAATTTTATGATCTTTCTTAATTTTCCCTTTGGGTTCTTCTTTACAATATTCAATTACAACACAACTCAAAACAAGAAATGAAAATATAGGAGTTGAGATTCGAACAAAGAATTTATCATACAAAAACTTGTAAACCACTTGAAGAGTTGTTAGTAAAACAAATGCATGCACCAATGTTTGGTTATCATCAAAATCACTTATGTAGTCAACACTAATCAAACCCTAATTGGTTTTGCATCATGATTAATTTGATACTATGACTAAATATGATTTTAATGAGGCCTTTGATGGTCTCATACACATCCTAAATATCATGTTATTATGTTTATAAGAACAAGTATAACAATTGCATATCAACCTTAATATGCATAACATAGCATGATTGATGCAGGACTAATTATGCATGCCAATTATTTTTCATGTATTAGGCATTAAGTTAGGAGTTTGTATCTCAAATTTCAAGCCAAGTTATTAAGTAGAGAATTCTATAGAATTTTTGAAAGTACAGGCATGCAGAACTAAACCATAAAAGTGAAGAAACTGGACCGCCAAGGCTAAAAAACCCTAGTTAGATCTAGCTTTTCTGCAATACCACTACCAGAGGAGTCTAGGTGGTGTACCTGATAGAGAGTTGGAGATCAATCCATGAAGAGTTCGCACTACGCTCTTAGATGTGGCCTGGAAAAAAAAGCCAGAGACCTTATTGATTCATGGCTTTCAATCCGGTGGCTCGAAAGCTTACAGATTGGAATCCTTGGATTCATGAACTCTTAGGGACCTGCAAATCACCTAACAAAGATTAGAAATTAGAGAAGAAACAAGTTTGAAGGTTAAAGAAAGTAAAGGGAAGGAATGCTTAGAAGTGGGTGGCCAAGTGATGAAGAGGCAGCCGGCTTGGAGGCAGGGTGCTGGGATCACACAGATACCCTGAGAAATCACACAGATACCCTTAATCATACAAATTCACTCAGAATTCACACCAAGAGTTGAGAAGAACTCAAGAAAGCTTTCATATTCATTAACATCCAATATACATGAGAGGGGGGCCTTTAAATAGGCTTACAAACTTGGGCTCCAAGTAAGGGCATACAAGAGAATTCCCACTAATCCTTTTCCTACTCAAATACATAGAGATCTCCTCTTCCAAATAGGTTCAAACTCTGTCTTCTCACTAGGATTACTCCTCTCCTTTTCTTTGACTTGGTCCAAGGGAGGTGACCATAAGTGGGGTGCTAAAATGAGAGGTGACCAGAACGAAGGCGCTGAATTTGAGGATGGGCCGGGCTTTGGGCGGCCCATTTCAGTGCTGGGCAGGCTCTAGGGTTCTCCTAGTGTCCATCTCCTCCTGGTGGGCTGATGTACTTGTCATCCAGGTCTTCATTGATAGCTCCAAGACTCCTTCTATGCTTTTCAAGTGGCACAATTATGTGGATGATTGGATTTCTTGCAGTGGTTGGAGTATTATGCTGACTGGCTTCATAAGTGACTTGAGTCTTCTTACAAAATTGGATTAGACTCAATATAAGACTTACAAAATTGGACTAGACTCATAAAACTCAAAACTTACAGGACTCATAAGGCTTACTAAGCATCCAAAACTTGACTCAAGACTCTAATTACAGGACTCAAATGTAAAAAGGCCCAAAATGAGATTCAGAGGTCAAGATACAGACTCAAGTGTAACAAAGCCTAAAAACAAAACTCATGGCCCAAATATATGACTCAAACAGCTAACATAGCCAGATTATTGGACTCAAATATAAAATTGGAATCATGGCTAAAGGACTCAAAACTCAGGGACCCATAATAAACTAGGATTGACCTGATGTCCCCATCAATGATTATACAACAAGCATATTTACCTTAATATGCATATCATAGCATGATTATACAACACTCTGTTCACCTCACTTGTTCATGGGATATAGCCACAGCGACACCTCTACACACCATAGGAGACCCCATTGAATGGGAAAAGAGGGCCTTTAAACCCTACTTGACCTCTATGACCGGATGGCCATGGTGACTAACCCAATCCAAAGCAGTTACTAGGATAACACATATTACTAATATGTATTTGAATAGCATCATGCATAGTATCATATTAAAAACAATAACATGCACTATTCATGAAAGTATTCACTATTGAATATGGATTAGGGTTTAAGTATAACAGCCCCTAACCAATGGCAACCATCATACTACGATTACCATACATAATCATGCAACATTTCACTAAACCCTAATTATTTGCATGCATCAAAATATATGATCAAACTATCTGATAAGCATTTGATCATTCATTTGACCATTAATTGAATGAAATAAGGGTGGCCCTGATACCACTGATGGGTTTCTATAGGGTCTTATAGCATAATAGAACATTGGATTTTAAAATTTTATACTTGAAAACCCTATTCGGCTAGAAACCCTAAGCCCAAGATCTCTTATTCACTACAATCAACAAGTCACTAAATTAGGGTTATGAATAATACCTGGAATACTAATTCCTTTTCTTTCTACTAGGCTCATAAATGCACGCCCTCCAAAGGTGATCCACACAGGAATCAAACTAGGAAGCTCTCCTTCGTAGGTTGCTTGATCAGTTGGGACTCTTTTAATGGACTTTCTTCTTTCAACAGCCTTTCTTTCCTTGCCCAGACCCTTGCCCTCCAATAGAGCACTTTGAGCCCTTTCCAAAACACTCCTCACTTTTACTTTCACTTCCTAAATCACTTCCTAAAACCCTTGTCTTAAAATGGAGTATTTGTCTTTAGACAAGACAAGGGAGGAAGAGACATAAGAGAGTGTGGCAGAGTGTGTGTAAGAATGTAGGAAAGAAGAGATTTTGTGATACCCTTCGGCCTAATCACCAAAGAATATTTATAGAAGAATGGGAGGTGCCAGATAAGCCTTCTCATCAGCCTATGATAAGCCTTTTAATTTATCAAATAAGACTCTTCATATAGAAAGAGTCTTATTAATGAAGCATCATGACCTTTTGTGCGCCAACTACCTCATTCAAGTCCCTTCAAAAATTATCCAACCTCTCTACTTGCCACTTGTCCTTTTCCAGTTATAGAGTAGCCAAGAAATGTGGCCTTTCCAAGAAAAAAATTGGTGATGAGAAGTTGCCCAAAGCAAAAGGACTCTGCTTCTCATATTTGCACCAAATGAAGAGTCACACTCTTCATTTGCGCCAAGTCACTTCCACTGAACTTCCTTTTGTTTTGACCGGTCATAAGCCATTCAAATGGTGTGGAGATGAGACTAAGGGGCACCTTGCTTCATCTGAAAACAAAGTCCCAAAGCAGAAGGACTTTAGGTCTTTTCTACACCCATTTATTTCTTGCGCACAAAATATAAGTTGGCACCAATTATGAAGATTCGCTACTCTTCACTTGTTGGTCAACATTTTCCATGCCATATATCACCTTTGACCTAGTCAAAGTTTATGCAATATGGGCATCATTTGAAAGGGCATTAAATCTACTTTTTGACCACATAATTTGTTTTCAGATAGGAGGTCTTTTGGTCCTTCTACGTCCTCCTGAATGCTGAGCTATCACTTAGGCACCAAGAGTCCCATGCCATTGGGACTTTTCATATATGGTGCATAAAATATCCAAAAATATCAGATAAAAATTTGTGTTGCCCAGATATGGTGCCCAAGAGGGGGGGTGAATTGGGTATTTTAAAAAATTAAAGTAATATATGTGCTATCAAGTTTTAAGGTGAAGAGTGATAGTGCTCAAATAATTGTGCAACGGAAGCAATGAAATAAATCAACAATTAAAGAGCAAAAGAAAGAGCAATGCAAACACACAAGAAGTATAGTGGTTCGGTGCACCTAGCACCTACATCCACTCCCCAAGCTCCACTTGGGAATTTTCACTATAATCTTTAGATTACAGCCGACTTGTTTTACCAGGCTCACAAGTCAAAACCTTACACACTTGTTTTGGCTTCGGGCTAACAAGCAACCCTAGTTGGTTTTATCAATTGGCTCACCAACAAACCTCACTCACTTGTTTTGGCTTCGGGCTTACAAGCAACCCTAGTTGGTTTTATCAATTGGCTCACCAACAAACCTCACTCTAGTTTCAAATTCCCTTGAAACTAGCTAAAGACAAAGGAGTATGAATACAATGAATTAAAACAAAACAAACTCCTTTTGAGCAATAAGAAATTCGTTGAAGCTCTTGATGGAGACTCTTCAAGCCTTTTATCTTGGAATCTTGGACCTCACTAAATGCCAAACACTTGAAAGTTGGATTCCTCAAAGATGGAAAGCTTTTGGCTAAGGATCTCTTGGTTTTCTCACTCTTTTGGCTTGGAAGTGATTGAAGGCTTTGTACTTTGAATCTACACTTTTTCACTTTTTCTCCTTGTCTTTTTTGAAGTTTGGTGGAGGTTAAATACCTCATTCATGCTGAAACAACTCCACAAGACCTTAGATTAAAAAATATGGCCGTTTATGGCCGTTAGAAATCAAATCAGAAGTTCAGAAAAACTAGCCATTATGCCATGAGTCGACCTCATGAGTCGACCTCTGGATCAAGTGTCGACCTCATGAGTCGACCTCTAGTAAATTTTAGGCAAAAATTCAGAATACCATAGTTCTGCCAGGTTTGAATTCTCAGGCTATGAGTCGACCTCTGGTGTCGACCTCTGGATAGGTGTTGACCTCTGGTGGTCGACCTCTGGTGCGTGCCACTGAGATTTTGCCGTGCCGGCCATGCTGAACTTTTCTTTTCTTCATGAGTCGACCTCTGGTGGTCGACCTTTGACAAGGTGTCGACCTCTGAGGGTCGACCTCTGATCTGAATTTTTCTGAAACTCTTTGAGATGTGCGTGCCATGCTTGAGTTTCTTTAAGCCTTTGTTTCTTTTGTCAAATATTTCTTAACAAGAAGGTCCAATATTAGTAATTTGATCTTGTCCAAGGTAGAAGAGCTCTTTTCCAAATCATGCAAACTTAGTTTCATCATTGTACTTTTGATACTCTTTTTGAATAACCTAAATCCTGAAACTTTATCTAGAGATGAAACATTAGTCCAAACATATACTCAACCTTTTGTTAATCATCAAAACTAAGGAGCCAAAGCCAACAATCTCCTCCTTTTTGATGATGACAAAACCTTGAGTATATATGCAATTAAGTCCAAAAGCAAAATATAGCAATACTAAAAATTTTCAAAGAATCCTTACATGCATAAAAATTTACTTTTCATTTACTTCTTTCTTTTTTTATGAAAACATTCTCATGAGTCAAAAAGATAAGAAACATACAAGCTGAAACATACAAGCTTTACTCATAAGAATCATATTTTACTTTACTACTCATAAGAAGGAGTCTCATATATACTTTACTACTGGTATCATGAGTCTCATATATACTTTGCTACTCCCCCTTTTTGTCAAGAATCAAAAAGTCATTTTTGTAGTGAAAGATATATTAATGAAACTTATGTTCAATTACAATGAAGTATTTAGGTGCATAAAATACATGCTCCCCCTCAATTTGTGCATTCAATATAACAAATTATTCTAACTTGAGGGTTTAAAAGGATAAATGCTAAGAGCTGGTATCAGACAGTAAAATGTCACAAAATGTCACAATATAGATAAAAAGTCACAATATAGATAAAAACAAATGTATTCAGTTACAAAATTGCTTACATAGTAAGCACAAAAATACTGATATAACAGACCATACAAAGCAAACTAAGTAAATCTATGAGGCTACTCCTCATCAGAAGGTATATCAAAAGATACAGGAGCCATGATCCTAGATGAGGATTTTGGAGTCCTATGAGAGGAACTCCAAGTCCTCAGAGAGGGACCAGACCTAGGGGTAGTCCTACGAGATCTATATGTCCTAGGTAAGGGCTCCACAGATGTCGAGACAGAGGCAGTAGCAGAAGGAGTAGATGGATCAGTATGCTGAGTAGACTGAGCTGGAGTCTGCCTACTGACTAGCTCATAAGCTGTGGGATCATCAATGTCTGTCTCTGTATGCTCATCTATGTCATCCGGAATCCCAGTAATAGTCTCAAAAAGTGACTCTGTAAGCTCAGCAACAACTGGCACATCTGGAGGAGCTGTACTCGGAAGATCTGTAGCTGGAGGATCAGTAGCAGGGGGTATCTCTGGAATCGGATCTGCAGGTGGAGCCTCAGAACTCCCTGCTCCAGGCTGATCTCCATCACTGTCACTGTATCCACTGGAGCCATCATCATCATCATCATCATCATCATCATCATGTGGAGGAGATACTATCGGATCTGCAGTCCCTGATGGCAGTGCTAATCTTAGTAGGCTGAGGATCTGTCTGAATCCTGTATCCATACTAGCTGAGAGAGCACCAATGCGCATGTCCGTGTGTATCCGCAGATCATGTAGCTCCTGCCGTACACCAGTGATCTCTGTCCGGACCTCTGAAATCTGATCAGTCACTCTCTGCTCGAAGTCCGATATCCTCACTGAAGTCCTCCGTGGTGTAGCAGTAATAGTAGGTGCTGGAGCTGATGAGGGTGGTGGCGTGAATGGCTCGGGCTCCGCAGTCTCTGTCTCCGGTGCTGGGCGAGGAGGTGTACCATGATCAGTAGGCTCAGAAGGCCCTGCCTCAGCAGCTCGGATCTCATCCTCCTCATCTGGCTCCTGGCCAGACTCTCGTCGTACCCAGCGGTCGCTAACCAGTCGAAATCCCATCCTATGCAGGGATTTCTTTCCATAAGTATCAGTGTGCTGTAGCTGACTGAAGGGTATACCGTCGAATGAGACACCATGCTCTCTGAATATCTGAGTCAGTCCCATGCCATAAGGCTGAACAAGTCTCCTGTGAGAAGCTGCCTCACCCATCTACTGAACATGATCCTGGGAAGGTTGATGGGAGTCTGCTGTCTCAGGGACACCATCAACACCAGCTCACGCTCAGTGATAAAATCGAATCTCCCGCTCTTCGGAATCAAGATACGGGTGATGATGTGATGCAGCACTCTCATCTCCAGTGAAAGCTGGTTAGCGGCTACTGTGGAAATGCCGCTAACATCCTCACGCTTTAGGATACACCTGAAGGCATGCTCTCTGTCGCTGATCGTAGTGGCAGCAGTGCCATGAAGTGGAATCCTCCAGATGCGACTGATGACCTCCGGTGTCACTGGAATCTCGATCCCTCGTACTGTAGCAGACCATCCAATGCCATCAGTGGCCATGGATCCATAAAACTCCCTGATGAGGTCTGGGTAGAATCTCTCAGACATCGTACAAAAATGAACCAGACCTGCATCTCTCAGTACATCTCCAATGAAGAAGTGATGCTGATCTCATAATGGTATATCCACATGCCTCCCACTAGCAAATGCTCTTCCGGACTAAGCTGGCTGGCACTGGTGCAGGTGGCTCTGGGGTCGGCTCACGCTCATGTCTGACCTTTCGTCGTCGCTCAGTACTACCCTGGCCTTGTTCCAATCTCCTTTTCCTTACTGCCAAGTGCTTTCTCGGACCCATGTGAAAGGAAGAGGGGTTAACTTAGGGAGAAGTACAAGGAGGTAAGGCTAAGAGGAAAGGAGAGGGAAAGAGAGGTTTACGGATTGAGAAAAAAAGAGGAGAAGATGAAATGTAGAGATAGGGTTTGTGAGAATGGAGAAAATCGAGAGTAAATGGAGAAAAAGTAAGAAACGGAGGAAAGAAATACGTGATTTCAATTGAAAAACAACCGAGATTTGAGGGTAGATAGATGCGAAGGTTTTTGGTTGTCCAAAATCAAGAATACGGTCAAAAAGAGGGTTGATTTCAAGAAAAGCAAGAGGAGAGGAGAGGATTTTCCAAAATGATGAAGGAGAAGGGTGGAAATCCACTATTTAGGGGTTTAGGAAAGTTGGAGGGGGACCACACGAAGGAGGAAATGAAAAAAAGTGGAGAAAAATAGGCTTGCGGACGGGTTTTAAAAAGGCAGATTTTCGTTCACGTGTCGACCTCTGAAAATTTTCAGGGGTCAACCTCAAGTGTCGACCTCCAAAACTTAGGTGTCGACCTCAAGTGTCGACCTCCGAAAATTAAAGTGTCGACCTCCAACAATAAATTACCCAAAATAAAATTATGTAAACTTTAAAAAAATTGATATAATTTAGAAAAGTAACCCTTAAACATATTTATAAATCATTTTTGAGGAATTTTGATGAAAATTGAAGAGTTTCAAGCAAAAGGATCAATGACTCCCAGTTCTCTTCTGATCATACAAAATCTATCTTCATTCAATGGTTTTGTGAATATATCAGCCAATTGATAATCAGGACATATAAATTCTAACAACACATTAGAGTTTTTGAACGTGATCTCTTATGAAGTGATGTCTTATTTCAATATGTTTGCTTCTTGAATGTTGTACAGGATTTTTCGTTAAATTGATTGCACTAGTATTATCACATCTTATGGGTGTCTTAGTTAGTTTGATGCCAAAGTCCTCGAGTTGTTGTTTGATCCATAGTATCTGAGTACAACAGCTTCCAGCTGCTATATATTCGAATGGCTTCCGCCGTAGATAGAGCAACCGAATTCTATTTCTTACTGCTCCATGAAATCAAATTAACTCCTAGGAATTGACAAGTTCCACTAGTACTTTTTCGATCAAGTTTACACCCAGCAAAATCAGCATCAGAATATGCAATTAATTCATATGATGACTCTCTAGAGTACCAAAGACCAATTTCGATAGACCCAGATAGGTATCTAAGTATACGTTTTACAGCTAAGAGATGTGATTCTTTAGGAGCAGACTGAAAACGTGCACACATACAAACACTAAACATTATATCTGGTCTACTGGCAGTTAGATATAGCAATGAACCAATCATGCCTCTATATAATTTTTGGTCTACTGATTTACCACATTCATCTTTGTCTAATTTACATGAAGAGCTCATAGGGGTACCTATTGGTTTGGTAGTCTCCATCCCAAACTTTTTCAATATCTCCCTTGTGTACTTGGCTTGGTTGATGGAGATCCCCTCTTTGGTTTACTTAATTTGGAGTCCGAGGAAGAAGTTGAGTTCTCCCATCATGCTCATCTCGAACTCACTCTGCATTAACTTAGCAAATTCTTGACAAAGACATTCGTTAGTAGCACCAAAAATAATATCATCTACATATATTTGTACTACTAAGAGATCATTATTTTTCTTTTTCAAAAAAATGTATTATCTACATTACCTCTAGAGAAATCATTTTTCATCAAAAATGAACTTAATCTATCATACCAAGCTCTAGGAGCTTGCTTTAAACCATACAATGCTTTATGCAATTTAAAGACATGATTAGGAAATTCATGATTTTCAAAACCAGGAGGTTGTTCAACATAAACCTCCTCTTCAATAAATCCATTTAAAAAGGCACTCTTTACATCCATTTGAAATAACTTGAAATCCATAAAACAAGCAAAAGCAAGTAAAAGTCTAATTGCTTCTAGCCTAGCAACCGGAGCAAAGGTTTCATCAAAGTCGATCCCTTCTTCCTGGTTGTAGCCTTTAGCAACAAGTCTAGCTTTGTTCCTAATTACAATACCATGTTCATCAAGTTTATTTCTAAAAACCCATTTTGTGCCAATTACAGAAATATTAAGGGGTCTTTCAGTTAAAGTCCAAACATTATTTCTTTTAAATTGATTTAGTTCATCTTGCATAGCATTAATCCAGTTACAATCTTTTTCAGCTTCTTCTATTGACTTAGGCTCTATCTGAGATACAAAAGCTAAATAATCACAAACATTTCTAATAGAAGAGCGTGTACTTACCCCCTTTGATGGATCACTAATTATTAGCTCTTTAGGGTGTCCGTGTGCATACCTCCATTCCTTAGGTAAAGGTTTTGGTGAAGTTGCATTGATCTCTTGAATTTGATCTTGATTCTCTTGATCATCATTTCCTTTGGGCTCATCTTCACTGATTGTCAATTGTTCAAGCTTCTTTGTACCTGTTTCAACATCAATAGAATCTTCTTTTCTAGAAGATTTTTCGTTAGATTCATCAAATACTACATGAATTGATTCTTCAACCAGAAGAGTTCTTCTGTTGAAGACCCTGTATGCCTTGCTAGAAGTAGAGTATCCTAAGAAGATACCCTCATCTGACTTGGCATCAAATTTACTGATATTATCTTTGCCATTGTTTAATATGAAACAGCGGCAACCAAATACACGAAAATACTTGAGATTAGGTTTTCGATTTTTTCAAAGCTTATATGGTGTTTTCTTCAAAATAGGTCGAATTAAAACACGATTTAAAATGTAACAGGAAGTATTAATAGCTTCTGCCCAAAAATATCTGGGTAAATCGTTTTCGCAAAGCATTGTGCGTGCCATTTCTTCAAGAGTCCTGTTCTTTCTTTCTACCACCCCATTTTGTTGAGGTGTCCTAGGTGCAGAGAAATTATGACTAATACCATTTTCATTACAAAAAGCTTCAAAATCATGATTTTCAAATTCAGTTCCATGATCACTACGCAAAGATACAATAGTGAGATCTTTTTCGTTTGAAACCCTTTTATGAAATTTAACAAAAGCTGAAAATGTTTCATCTTTATGAGCTAAAAACATTACCCAAGTAAATCGTGAGTAATCATCTACAATTACTAGCCCATATTTTTTACCTCCAAAACTAGTTGTTCTGGTTGGTCCAAAGAGGTCCATATGCAATAATTCAAGGGGTCTAGTAGTAGAAACTACTCCTTTAGGTTTGAAAGTAGATTTAGTTTGTTTTCCAAATTGACATGCAGCACAAATCTTATCTTTTTCAAATGTGAGTTTTGGCAATTCTTTTACAAGATTCTTTTTGCTTAATTTTGAAATCAACTGCATACTAGCATGCCCTAGCCTACGATGCCAAAGCCAACTAGTTTCACTTGCCTTGGCTTCCTTAGCCACTAGGCATTGACCACTTTCCATGGCTAGATCATCAAGATCAACCATGTAAATGTTTCCATGCCTAAGACCAGTGAACTTGATGCCATCGACATCTAGACTAGATACCATGCACAAAGATGATTCAAAAATTACTTTAAAACCCTTATCACAAAACTGACTAATGCTAAAAAGATTATGCTTCAAGCCATCAACAAATAATACATTATCTACATAAGCATTAAGGGTGATATGGATTTTACCAATTCCGACGATTTTGCCTTTTCCATTATCACCAAAAGTAACGTTTTCACCATCAATAGCAGCTAGTGATGAGATTGCTTCACATCCCCAGTCATGTGCCTTGAGCAACCACTATCCAGATACCACATTCTTCTTTTATTTTTGGTTGCAAGGCACACCTGCAAAAATTGATCAAGTTGAAACTTTAGGTACCCAAGTCATCTTGGGTCCTTTAGGGTTAGTCAAATTGGTTCCTTTTGGAACCCAAATCTTTTTAAAGGTATTTAATTTTCTTCTATTACAAACATATGATTTATGACCTAATTTACCACATGCATAGCAGGTAATATTAGAAGATGCAAGTATGAAAAAGTTTTTATAAAGTTTTTGCTGATTGTGTGGCTTAAATCCAAGTCCAGCTTTGTTAAACACTGCATGTTGACTATTTAAAAGCATATTTAGTTTTTCTGAACTAAAAGTAAACTTTTCTACAAAAGGTTTTACTTTTTCTAACTCTTCCTTGTAATTCTTGTTTTGAAGCAATAGTTCTTTATTTTGTTTTTCAATGTTCTCATTAGTTTTAAGACTTCTATTATTTTTCAAAGAGTCATTTTCTTTTAAAAGATTATTCTTATCATTTGTTAAAGTCCTTACATGTTCAGTTAATTTCTTATTTTCTTGAATTAAATTTTCAATTTCAGTTGAAAACTTTTCTGAATTTTTAGTAAGCTCAAAATTTTGCTTTCTTAATTTCTTTTTTTTCAATTTTAGTTTTTCATATTCAATAACTAAGTCATCAAAAGCATCATGCAATTCATTGAAAGTAAATTCAGTTTCAGGTTCAGAATTTACCTCATTATCTTCATTGGCCATGAAACATAAGTTGGCGACTACCTGCTACTCTTCTTCACTGCTGGAGTCCTCACTCTCACTCCAGGTAGCCATCATGGCTTTCTTTCTCAACATCCTTCGACTCTTCTTAAGCAAAGGGCAATCCGTTTTGTAATGTCCAGGCTTCTTGCACTCGAAGCAGATGGGTGGATCCCTTTCTTTCTCTTTTTCTTTCTCCTTGTTGTGATCACCTTTTTGTGGCCTTTTCTTGTAGAAGCCCTTCTTCTTTCTCATGAATCTTTTGAATTTTCTTGTAATGAGGGCTGTCTCATCATCATCAGCTTCTTCTTCTGATTCATCACTTGACTCTTCTTTTATAGTAGACTTGAAGGCTATGGCTTTCTTTTTCTTGTCATTGTCCACTGTCTTCTACTTTAGTGAAAGCTCGTAAGTGATCCAAGAAGCTGCTCGAGAGGTAGAGTATTGACATCCTTGGCTTATTCTATGGCTTACTTTCGTATCCCATGAAGCCGGAAGAGACCTGAGAAGTTTGTTAACCAGTTCACCATTAGATATAATTTTTCCCAAACTCCTCATACCATTTACTATATTGGTAAATCTAGTGTACATTTCACTTATACTTTCAGTTGGTTCCATTCTGAACATCTCATACGTATGAATGAGCATGTTCACCTTTGTGGTCTTCACTTGGTGTGTACCCTCATGGGTAACCTCAAGTGTATCCCAAATTTCTTTGGCGGAAATACAATTTGATATTCTATTGAATTCACTAGGATCAAGTGCACAGAATAGCAAATTCATCGCCTTAGCATTTAACTCAGCCTGTTTGATGTCATTGTCATCCCATTCTTCTTCAGATTTTGGGGTGATAATGCCATTAACCAAGTGAGTGGGCTGATGAGGCCCTTTAGTGATTACTCTCCATATATGATAATCTACAGCTTGTAAATAAATACGCATACGAGTTTTCCAGTATGTGTAGTTTGTGCCATTAAAGAAAGGAGGACGATTTGATGCTTGTCCTTCAACTATACCCATTCCAATTGGGGCGGCCATGATCTTTAACTCAAGATCGTTGGACCTACAAGAGAGTACCGGTGCTCTGATACCACTTGTTGCCCAGATATGGTGCCCAAGAGGGGGGGTGAATTGGGTATTTTAAAAAATTAAAGCAATATATGTGCTATCAAGTTTTAAGGTGAAGAGTGATAGTGCTCAAATAATTGTGCAACGGAAGCAATGAAATAAATCAACAATTAAAGAGCAAAAGAAAGAGCAATGCAAACACACAAGAAGTATAGTGGTTCGGTGCACCTAGCACCTACATCCACTCCCCAAGCTCCACTTGGGAATTTCCACTATAATCTTTAGATTACAGCCGACTTGTTTTACCAGGCTCACAAGTCAAAACCTTACACACTTGTTTTGGCTTCAGGCTAACAAGCAACCCTAGTTGGTTTTATCAATTGGCTCACCAACAAAACTCACTCACTTGTTTTGGCTTCGGGCTTACAAGAAACCCTAGTTGGTTTTATCAATTGGCTCACCAACAAACCTCACTCTAGTTTCAAATTCCCTTGAAACTAGCTAAAGACAAAAGAGTATGAATACAATGAATTAAAACTAAACAAACTCCTTTTGAGCAATAAGAAATTCGTTGAAGCTCTTGATGGAGACTCTTCAAGCCTTTTGTCTTGGAATCTTGGACCTCACTAAATGCCAAATACTTGAAAGTTGGATTCCTCAAAGATGGAAAGCTTTTGGCTAAGGAATCTCTTGGTTTTCTCACTCTTTTGGCTTGGAAGTGATTGAAGGCTTTGTACTTTGAATCTACACTTTTTCACTTTTTCTCCTTATCTTTTTTGAAGTTTGGTGGAGGTTAAATACCTCATTCATGCTGAAACAACTCCACAAGACCGTTAGATTCAAAAATATGGCCGTTTATGGCCGTTAGAAATCAAATCAGAAGTTCAGAAAAACTAGCCGTTATGCCATGAGTCGACCTCATGAGTCGATCTCTGGATCAAGTGTCGACCTCATGAGTCGACCTCCAGTAAATTTTAGGCAAAAATTCAGAATACCATAGTTCTGCCAGGTTTGAATTCTCAGGCTATGAGTCGACCTCTAGTGTCGACCTCTGGACAGGTGTTGACCTCTGGTGGTCGACCTCTAGACAGGTGTTGACCTCTGGTGGTCGACCTCTAGTACGTGCCACTGAGATTTTGCCGTGCCGGCCATGCTGAACTTTTCTTTTCTTCATGAGTCGACCTCTGGTGGTCGACCTTTGACAAGGTGTCGACCTCTGGGGGTCGACCTCTGATCTGAATTTTTCTGAAACTCTTTGAGATGTGCGTGCAATGCTTGAGTTTCTTTAAGCCTTTGTTTCTTTTGTCAAATATTTCTTAACAAGAAGGTCCAATATTAGTAATTTGATCTTGTCCAAGGTAGAAGAGCTCTTTTCCAAATCATGCAAACTTAGTTTCATCATTGTACTTTTGATACTCTTTTTGAATAACCTAAGTCCTGAAACTTTATCTAGAGATGAAACATTAGTCCAAACATATACTCAACCTTTTGTTAATCATCAAAACTAAGGAGCCAAAGCCAACAATTTGATAAACTCATCCCACTTAGGACACAACCCAATTTAGGTTTCCTATAAATTGGTTAGTCTATTTAGCAACCATTTAGACCCAATTCAGTTGGGTTAGGAGATTAGGTCAGCCTACACATGCTAGTCTGCAATCTAGCTAACCAATTAGGATCCTATGACCCTAATTAAATGTCAATTGACATCCTAGATCAATTCCCTAATATATGTGACCCTTTGGATTCCACATTTAGTCAGTAGTAGGTATAAGTTCCAGCTGATTCGATCTAATCAAACCCGATTGACCTAATTAGGACAAATTGAGCTGATCCAAGTTGCCAATTTGAACTAGCTTTCAAATTGACTTATGAATTCAATCCAATTAATTTATAATAACCCACAAGAAATGATTGACATCTAACAATGTGTCATGCCTACCTAGAAGATGAGGAATTTGGTAAAATATACCAAAATACCCTTCAATGGAAAGTTACCGTGCAATTCAATCTTTCGATCTCCCGTTATCCCAAATTGTTGGGTTTCGGTGCAACGCAGCGGAAGGGTAATTTCAAAATTGAAACTAAATTCACACCAAAAACCCTAAACCAGGAACTCCTTACATAAGACTAGAACATATGACAAGCATATCTATGCAAATTAGGATTAAGGTACCAACTTGTAATCGCTTATTCCAACAAACTTGAAGTTGAAGGGGCTAACTGAATTCACCAGGCATCTAGGTTTCCGCCCTCCGATGGTGATCCACATAGAGCAATGATCAAGAACACTATCTTCTTGTCTAATGGTTCCTCCTATTGAGTTCTTTTTCCTAGAACTCAATTCTTCGGATTATGGCTGGAATTCTTCCACACAAGAGGTTGCCTCCCTTTCTTTGATCTCTTCTCCTCCTTCCACTAAAACCTTGACCCTCTAAGACACCCTTGTCTTGAAGATAAGACCTTGTCCTAAGAGGATTTAGGCTTGTCTTAAATTGGAGGAGAAATTAAGATAAGAATGTCTTAATGTAAGAAAGAAAGGAAAGAATAAAATCAGAACTCCTTCGTTCCTTTACCGTCGGAGACCTTCTCTTTTATTCTTGTTCAGCAACAGAGTTTCGACAGAGGAGTCCTCTGTAAAGGAAACAATGTAAAACAAGAAAAAAAGGGAAGGAGTCTTTTGGAGAGGAAGAAGAAAAATAAATCATTACCCGGTTCTGATTTTTCCTGACCCCTTAAATAGATTTCAGATAGGCACCCACACATCTCTCTGTGAAAGACTTCTCACGCCCTTTCTTATTTTCTCACACCCTTTCCTTCTTCTCACACCCTTCTCTTCTTTCTCACGGCCTTCTGGATTAATTCTCACGGCCTTTCAGAAAGAAAAAATTGTGATGTTTTTAAAAGAAAGGAGTCGCGACTTTTTATCTTCGAAGAGATGTTATTTCGCGCGACCGGGAAGAAACAACGCTTTCTTTCTTTCTTAAAACCCCACCACCCGTTAGATTTCCATCCAAGGGAGGACAAGTGAGGCACTAAGGTGAGAAAGAAAGGCCACCCCATCTTAATTCATCGGAGAATTAAGTGGGTGCGCCAAGAGTCCATGCACCATGGACTCTTCTAAATGGCGTGCCAAGAGTCCATTAGCATATGGACTCTTGGCATTTTGGCGTGAAAACTCAAAGGAGCGGGTAGAGGGGCTAGCCTAGATACTTGGTTAGCCAATAGGGTTAGCCATAATCCCTATAAACTCAATTAGGATCTAATTAGATCCAATTAGAACCCAAATTGAACCAATCCGGAACCCTAATTCGAATCTAATTCGAATAGAAGCTAGGATTTGCAACACCTGCTAGAGTGTTATCATGCAAAATGATTTAATTACAAAATTAAACCCTTGATCAATTCTCTTAAGTGTGTGACCCATTGGGTTCTACATCTAGCCAGCAGTGGGTTCGAATACAAGTTGACCTAATTTGATTAGAACTCTTGCTAATCGATTTAGGTCAAATCGGCCTTACCCGATTTTGATCAATTAGGACTCTTCCTATCAAATGATCATTAAATTTGATCAACCCACAAGACAAGATTGACGTCTAGCAACGTATCATGTCTACCCGAAAGATATGGAAATTTTGGTGAAATACCAAAACTACCCTTCAGTAGAAAGTTACCGTACAATTAAATCCTTCGATCAGCCTACACCCAGAATATAATTATGGATATGGATATATGTCAACTCCAATATTATATTCATTTCTAGCTCAATCTTATATTGATGATTCAATTATCTTGATATTAGAAATCATCTCTAATATCTTTACTTTGATCAAAGATTCCCTGAATCATCATCCGATTGTATCTTGATATTAGAAATCATCTCTAATATCTTTACTTTGATCAAAGATTCCCTGAATCATCATCCGATTGATAACTAGCTGGATGCAATCTCCTCTTACTAAGAGTGACCGATTCCTTGTTGACCTACTCATTACCTTCATATCCAATTCACCATTCCCAGTATCAATCCTGTGCATGACTCAGTGTCATGATTAGAATTGAACCAAAGCATGGGTTCATGTACATAAGGTACTTATGGCAGTCTCAGGTCAAAGGATTACTTGTACCACTCCCACTATGAGAACCTTCTATTGACATGTAGCTAAGACTCCATTAGATGTTCTCAAGTTGGATCATATCAGTGAACTCATTCTCTAATGAGAACCCATATCCTAGTATTAGTGTCATACACAAGTGACTGTGAGAGCAGTCACCCTATTCAGTATACATAGGATGTGCTAGTCTTACCGGAAAAACCCCGATCCCCTACTCAAGGTTCCTTTGACTAGGAATATTTTAGATTAAGGTTTTAAGACTTTAGGTCCCACTGGTATGATCTCATCATAATCCTAAAATCATAGCCTTAATGTATGGGGTTCATCATATAATAATAAACACAGCGTATGATGAAAAATAATGCCTTTATTAAAATATTGTCAATTACAATGGTTTGGGAGATACAACATAGATTGGCTTGTAGGGCATATCCCTTTCACAAATAAGTGATGGGTATGGATGATTTGTTAAACCCTAGCACCTAATCATTTCAAATCTCTATTCGATAATGAAGACTCTGCTGATGACTGATTAGAAACCACTTCTAATCTCATCCTACTTTGATCAAAGACTCCCTGAGTCATCAATCAAAGAGATTACTTGGGATAACAATTCCTTTTACTAAGAATGATCCATTCCTTGTTGCTCCACTCACATCCTTCATACACCTTCCACCATATCCAAGAACACCCCGTACATGACTCAATGTCATGAATGAGCATGAACCAAAACATGGCTTAGTGTGCATAAGAAACCATGGTGATCTCAGGTCTAAAGATTACTTGCACAACTCCCACTATGAAAACTATCTCTTGACAAATATTAAGACTTCCATAAGATAGTCTCGATATGGATCAGTTCAGTCAACTCATATCCTAATAAGCACCCTTATCCTTGTATTAGTGTCTTTATAGAAGTGGCTGTGAGACCAACGACCCTCTCAACCGAGCATACATAGGATAAGCTAGTCTTTCTAAACTTATTGATCCCCGAACCAATGGTCCATCGACTAGAAACATTTTAGATTAGGATTTATAGTAACTTAGGTCTCACTATTATGATTTCCATCATAACCCTAATTCCATTTGCCCTAACCTATGGGGTTCATCATAATCTTTAAATAAGACACAGCAATATGACAAAATAAAATGCCTTCATTAATATAATAATGTTATATAAGAGTTGGAAGATTATAAAAATGCCTTTATAAAGACTGGCTTTTAGGGCACTTTTCTTTCACCTCGGTTTGGGCATATTTTCCTATGTGAATGAGGAGTTTAACATAATTCCTTAGAAAATTTTTGTCCAAGAAGAAACTTAGGCGACCACTGCAGAGTCCTTGCTTCAAGGCTGACATAGCGATAAACTTGTTGAAGTCTTTGAATTCGAATATGGCTACATTCAAGCACATCACATAACTTCAAAGTATTTTTCCTTCTTCTTGCTTAATAGAGAAGAGACTATAATTAATCTTCTATGATTGATGACTGCTGAAGTGAGTCACTAGTTGGCTGCTTAATTATTAAAAGGAGTAGATGGATTCAAGTAGTAGGCTCAAAAACCACATCCTAGCTACTTTCTTCAAAGTGATCAGGAAAGCCAAGTATAGCAAGGCATCATATGTACTTTGGAGCCTCATGAGGGTCTTGTATCCTTTTAGGAGATCAACCAGATTGGTAGAACCATTATAAGGTTCAATTGATAGCATTTTGAATCAATGGAGAATTGGCTCATTCATTATTTCTTTAGAGAAAGGGAATTGTGTGTTGAAATTATGGAAGTCATTCTAGCGGTTATCTTTTACATAAAATTTCATCGAGTCTACCTTCTAGCTCTTATATTTTCCTCTCGATATCATCCTCTTATTGAGAAGGATGATTTGCAGGGTGTACTGGGGTTGAATTCTTTTGGAAATCCTCCAAGGAGTGGTGATGGTTCCTTCCTTCCTAAGGAGCAATCAACCAATGGATTTCTTCCTCCCCATGGGGAGGTTGATGACTTTTATCCCTTCCATCAAATGGGTGTTGATGGCTCCATATGATGATTTTGCTGGTGGGGCTAAAGGCTAGATGGTTGATTGTTGAAGGAGATGGATGGCATTTGTTAGTAGATGGACTTGCTCAATCTGAGTATTTAGCCTTTGATCAATAGAAAGAGTAGGTTGTGGACTTCATTCCCTCACTTCTACTAAGCTGAGAGCATTTTGAGAAGATTGCCATCGAGGAGTGGAGTTGATTGGAGGACTTCCTCTCACCATTTTCTTGAAAGACTTGGACAATGGCTTTTCCTCTAGCACTAATTTTATGCTACTCTTCTCCAAGCTAGATAAGTAAGATGTGCTTAGATAGCTTTAAGCTTTTGATAGTCCAAGAGTCCTTTAGGAAACTAGGTGATGGCTTCCAAAGTAGACTCGATTAGCTTTTAGACCTGCAAAAGAAGTCTTTATCATTAGAGAAATTGGTGGGATTAAGTTAGCTTAGAAAGCAAGAATAGTAAGAAGAAAGTAGAAAGTGAGTGTTAGCCTTCCTCCCCTGGAGTTCCTCTTGACCTCTATTTATAGAGAGCTGAGTTGATTAAAGATTGTAGCCATTCATGAGGTATTAATGCCATTCTAAGTAAGTTATTAAGTCAGTTAGGCCATTAAGGGATTAGTTTGTGAAGTAGTTTGTTAAATGGTTTATTATATTTATTGATAACCACTTTACCAACCTTGTCATAATGGCTCTAATGACTTTAGAAAATATGCTTCATTTCAAATAAAGTTATAGGACTCTGTATTTGGTTCAGGTAAGTGATTAGCACCTATTTGATAAATAGTTGAGCATCCTGTACTTCAATAAGAGATCGTCCTCTGATTGATGATGTCATGCATCCCGGTGGGAGATCACTCCTGGTTATTTGGCATTCTATGCCTTAGCGAGATATTAGCTCTTAATTGATGAGTACCTCACATCTTGGTAAGAGATAAGTCTCTAGCCATCAAGTGTTCTGTACCTTTAATAAGAGATCAGAGCCTGGTCAAGCACTTTTTTACTCATTGGTAATTGATCATAACAAGACCAGAAGAGTCTAGAGAAGAGCTTTCACTTTACATAGGGGCTTAGAGGGTATGTTCTTTCTTTCTAAGTATGTTTTCTTCATCTTCCCCTTTTGTTATGTCAACCCATAGACAACTTGCACCCTCAAGAACTAGATCACTAACTTATCTTTGCATATTATCCTGCATCAGCAATTGGTGTGGACACCAGGGCCAGAACGAATCAACATGTCAATTCCATATCCCTGTGGATCACCTGTGAATAAAGCCCTAAGCCTAAACCCCAAAATTGAGTCTGTAAAAAAAACCCCTAAACCCAAATGAAACCTGCATATATATATAAAACCCTAATGTCAATATGGGGCTTGGCCATTTTTTTAAAATTCTATTATTCATGAAATAAAGGTGTTATTATGCCATTCCTTTGCTATGTCAAGCATCATGGGGTGTGAGGCCCTATTCCTTTGTTCTTCGGAGGATCGTGGGGTGTGAGGCCATAGTTATCCTATATCTATCCCACCATCAAAAACCCTAGCCGCCTTCAAGCTTCTTCCTCTCCTTTCCTTTTTTTCTATTGAAATTCCTTCTTCCTTCCATGTTTACTTTTGAGTGTTTGACTGATTGTAGGTGATCGAGATTGAAGTGACGATTATCTTTACCTTGGAACTAGTCGGGTTGAAGATTGGAGCCCGAGGATCAATAATCTTGAAGTGCTGCTGCAAGATGCTAGAGAGTCCCTTCAAATCTACATCAAGAGGGTTATCATCTTCATTGGTAAAGTATTAACCATCCCAAACTCTTAATTTTTGATCTTTTGATAAGTAGAACCCAAGTTCACAGTGGTTTCTTAATCACCAAATCCTTATTTTCTACTTAGATTTGTTAGATCTACTTTGCAAGTGATAACTTATTAACAATCTTACTTTATTCGTTACTTTGAGTCTTTAAACTAAAAAAAATCTAGAAAAATTAATCTTTGATTAATCACTGAAATTAGATTTAAAATCAATAATTTATCTTTACATATATCTTGCATCAGTCCTCAAGTATGACCAGATGTAATTAGTTTTGTATCCAAATTTTGTCTTGATTTAAAGTTAATTAGGCATCCTAATCAATGATTGATTAATAGCCTAGATAGTTTTAGAGATACTAAGGGGAAAATTACTAAGGAAACCCAACAAATGGTAGAGTGTTGACCACATTAAATTTTGGAAGTGATTCCAGAACTCTCTTTCTTCTTATCTCAATAAAGAATCTACTTATTAAGAGTATGGGTGGAAAGGTTGAGATATACAAAAAGTTCTTTATACAAAAAAAACTAGTAAAGAGTCAGTCTGACCTCATAGCTCTTCTTGAACTCTTATAGAGTAATTGGGCCCCTTAGCCTAAGTAAGTGTTGTGATTCATATCAAAAGGTGAGGGATGTTAATGCTTAAGAGGTTAAGATATTGCACTAGACTTCTTTAAAAGAAGTTAATAAAAAAAAGTGATAAAAAAAGAAAAAAAGAGGAACAAAAGACTAAAGTGTAAAAAGACAACAAACCCGACTCAAATCAAGTTAGAGGATTCCAAGAGTAAGTTGGGGGGATGATAAGGAAGACCTCTAAAAATTTCTATGATCAACACTCAACCACTAATTAGGTTGACTCAGTGATCCAATGAAGTATCTTTTTAATGGTCTAGTAGGGTATCAGCTGCCTTTAGGACTTCTTAATTAACTTTCAATTCAAGGATGAGTTTGTATACATAGCTAATTTATTTGCTTTACTCGAGGATAAGCAAAGTTCAAGTTGGGAGGTGTGATAATTATATTATACATATATATAAAAGTATTAATTTAATAATTAAATTATCTTTATTTGTTTAAAATAAATATTTTTATACATCATTTGTAGGAAAGGAGACTGTCATTGTGAAGAGCTTGATTTATGGGTTCAAACAAAATAAGTTTGAAGTGCATCAAACTTGAAATAAGCCCAGAATCGATTTTTGAAGATTTAATATGAAATTACAAGAATTTTTTAGCATCGATCCACCATGGACCGGCTGCTTGGTTTACGAAATGCCTGATGGACCACCAGCAGCCATGGCTAATGGTCCACAGTACGTAACTATGGACCGTGAAGCCTCTTTTGAGCCAGGATCATGGAAGATGCCATCGCGTCACCACCGGGACCACTGGTGCCACCTCCGCCCGGAGAAGCACTGAAAGCCACCGCCGACCATCGATCCCCATGGTTTTCTCCACTTCTTCTTTCTCTAGTTTGAGATGTTGCTCATCCACCGCCCCACCACTAGCTCACCATGCCGGAAGCCATCCCACCATCAACCAAGCCATCCCTTGCCACCTCTCGCCGCCATGAAGCCACCATGGTAGATCCGACCATCCTCCTACCACAAACCATGTCTCTACCACTTCCATGCATCGCTTGTCACTGCCCCTCCTTGGCCATGTTGATGCTCCGGCATCAAGCTCTCGATGACATGAGGAGATTCTGGTGGTGGCACACGGGCTATTCCAAGGAAGATTTAAGCTCCGATGGAGGGTGGCGATCAGGTGACAGTAGCTAAGCTTGATGGAATGCACAAATCTTGAAGTAGTTAATGACCCATGATTTTGCTTGATTTCTAAACCTTTGATCCAGATCTAAGAGCTGGAAGATGTTGACCTGTCAAATACCAATCAGAATAGGGGATAGAAGCCTAACACTACTGGGATTGGGCATATTCATATCTAACCATCGAGTCCTATAAAGTTAAATCTAAGCCACTCTTTTGATTTTTTTGCTTAGTCCCACACCAGAAACTTATAAAGACCTCTACCTTGTTAAACCCTATAAAAAGGCTTTTATGTCTCTATCCGGGGCAATGAACTTCCTAGAGTCCCTCTAGAGCCTTTGCATTGGAGGAGAGGAAGGGAAGATCATGAGCAGCTAAGGAATTCCTGTCTTCGAGGAGTAGATGAGGTTTATGGTATTTATATTTTATATTTTTCTTTATATAATTAGTGCTCACTTGTAATGTTTGTTTTTCATTAATAAAATTATTTTTGATTACTTCAAGTAGTGTTATTCATGTTTAGACTATAGTTAGAATTTTGAATAATCTATGACTTTGTAGAGACAAGTCATGATCCCAGGATATGATTCGTACTCAGCGAGATAGGCTATGCTTGGAATCTGATTATACAAAAATTTATTTATATGATTAGAGACTTTGAATAGTTTTTGGCTATGTAGGAGTGGATCATGGTCTGTAACTAGCAAGTAGGCTATGCTCAATGATCAATCATAATTTAATAATTACATATAAAATAAATACTTAATATAATATCAAATATTGAATCGAAATCTAAGACATCTTTCATATTAATTTCCTGCTTAGTTTAATTCTTATTCTTAGTATAATCATATTCTTACTCTTCTCCCTCTTTAACCTAATTATCTATAATACAATAATCCTAAAAGTGAACATAATCCCAACTGATCCCTAAGGATACGATCCTGACTCACCCTAGCTATAGAGTAGATTTGGTAAATTATTTTTAACCACCTACGATAGCAGTCATTAAACAAGATGTCAGAGGATCATTTCATTTAACCAAAATATCCGCTTTTCATTGATTGGGATTTGTCTTTTATGCATTGCTGGCCGCATATCTTAATGAAGACATAGACCATTGCATGGGATAGGTCATATCCCTTTTAATGCATGGATTTGCCAAAGATTATAAGACATGGTCCTCTAATAATGCCACTAAGTGTGTGGAAATGAGTGTTGATAAGACTATTAATTCTCTTAATTTAGGTATTAAAATAAATAGTAATTAATTTATATTACTTAAAAATTGAGACTTTTATTAGTGTTTTATAAAAAAAAAAGTCCATGGATAAAAAAAGCATAATTTTTGGAATCCAACGATGCAAACGGTACTCAAATCGGAGTTCAAACAATTGCAATATCAAAGAAAAAATAATTTGATTAAATATTGCATAATTATTAAGGCAGTTGGTCTACCGTGAACTGACTGCCTGGTTTATAGAAATGGGTAATCGATCCATGGTAGCCATTGCTATCAGTCCATGGGGCCGTTCCTTGGACCATGGGCCTTCTCGAGCCATTTCATCATCGAAGAAGCCATTGGAGACCTTCCCCTTGCAATCGAGAGCTGCCTGTCATCAGAAGGAGTCTTTGAGGAGCTATTCATGATCAAAAAAGTGTCAGACAACCATCATGGCCTAGCCATCTTCCTTTGATCGGCCACCCAACATCGTTTTCCTCCCATCATCATCTGCCCCCATGTTCCTAGCCGGAGAAGCCACCACCGCTCCTCCATGCTCCATATATGGCCTCCTACCTATCTTAATTGTTCCTTGCAATTAGCCACCACCAGAGTTGAATGTGCCAAGTCTCTTCCACCCATCGTGACATCTTCATGCAACCGTCATGGTTGCTAGCCTAATCTGGAGCCACCGCTTCTCCTTGTAAGCCCCTATCCCATGCTGCCAATGTCACCAGTCATACCCCCATCTCCAATGTTGATGCAGTTGCTTGACATCCACCATTCCACCTTGTTGCCTGACATTTTCCCTCTCTTGATCCATTATTGATCATTACCATTGTTGACTCCGTTATTGATTTTGATGATAAGCAAAACAGTTAAGTATAAGTTGAGTACTAATGATCTCCTTGAAGTATATTTTTACAAAAAAAGGTGCTCATAAATTTGAAAAAGTTTATTTGATTAAAGAAGCCAAGCTTAGATGAAAAGATCTACTCAAAAAGGACTTGGACAATCAAAGTTTGCTTGAATGGTAAATTGAGTGAAGTATAAATCTGTTTCAGCATAAGTTCAGTATTTTCTATGAAGATTTCAGTGAGGTGTCGACTCAACATGTCGACACATGATACCAAGTGTCGATACATAGAAGTGAAGTGTTGACTCAAGCCGGTATGCAAAGAGTGTTTCAGATGGCACAGCTGAAGTGTCAATACATGGACTTGAAGTGTTGACTCAAAGTGTCGACACATGGTTCAGCTCATCGCCTGAGATTTTCAAGCTACAAAACTTGCTGAAAATGAAGAACTGTAGATGTGTCGACACATGGAAGCAATGTGTCGACTCAAAGTGTCGACTCACCTGAGGAAGTGTTGACATATCTGAGATTTCCAGAGAACCAGATTGAAGATTTTTGAACTGGGTGTTGACTCAAGAAGTTCCAGTATCGACCTGAAGTGTCAACTCATAGCCTGAAGTGTCGACACATGGAGTTTTGGAAACAGTAACAGCTAGTTTTTTAAATGTAGAACTGGACCCTTTTGCCCTCCAACGGCTAGATTTTCGAGTCTAATGGTTAGAAACTGGATTTGAACCTTGAAATGGTATATATATGCTCCAAATCAAATCAAAACATATAGAATTGATGAAAATGAAATAGAAGCATTCAAGAGAGAAGAAAAGGGAGCAGTCACTCCTATTCATTGAAGATTCAACCACTCTCAAGCAAAAGCAATCCTCCAGGCATTCAAGAGCTTTGAAGAGCATTAAAGATTAACCATTCTTGAGCATTCAAGAGGCTTCAACAAGTTCAAAAGCACTGCAACATCGAGCTTCAAAGAGATACTCACTTTTTATTAGAAAGCTTTTATTCTCTTTACTTCAAAAATTTATTTGTTGTAAGGGTTCTTAGTTAGCCTATTATAAAACAAAAGGAGGTTATTGGTAAGCCTTTGAAAACCAATTAGGTTCTTGGTTAGCTCGAAAAACCAAGGGAGGTTGGTGGTGAGCCTTAAAACCATTTAGGTACTTGGTTAGCCCGTAAAACCAAGTGAGGTTGGTGGTGAGCCTTAAAACCATTTAGGTTCTTGGTTAGCCCGTAAAACCAAGTGAGATTTTGACTTGTGAGCCTTGTGAAAATAAGTTGGATTTTTGATTAGTGAGCTCAAAAAACTAATCAATTATAATCGGTAGAGATTATAATGAATTTCCAAGGAGATCTTGGGGAGTGGATGTAGGTGCATTGGATAGCACCGAACCACTATATTTCTTGGTCTTTGTGGTTGATTGTTCTCTCTACTTGTTCTTTCACTTATTGCTCTTTATTTTTGCTGCATTTTTACTTAAGAGCATTACATTTGAATTCTTAGTACCTTGTTTAATTATTGAATTGGATTGTATAGTACTGCATTGCATCAAGTAAATAATTTTTTTTAGAAACTCAATTCACCCTCTCTCTTGGGTTGCTTACTGGGCAACAAGTGGTATCAGAACCCTGTTCTTAGTGTATAGGCTTTACCGCCTTGAGTAAAGATCTATGGCTGCCCCTATTGGTACCAGCATAGTTGAGGGTCAAGCCTTAAATATACCTCCATTTTTCAATGGACCAAATTATACATATTGAAAACTAGGATGAGAATTTATATGCATTCTATTGATTATAACTTGTGGAAAGTTGTTGATAAGGGTCCTCATATTCCTTCGATAGTGGTTAATGGTATTTTCATCCCAAAGCTCAAAGTGGATTAGGATGAAAATGACATTAAGCAATCCGAGATCAATGCTAGGACAATGAATCTCCTTTATTATGCATTAGATCCTAGTGAATTCAATAGGATATCTACTTGCACTTCTGTCAAAGAAATATGGGACACACTTGAAGTTACCCATGAGGGTACCGATCAAGTGAAGAATACAAAGGTGAACATGTTAGTGCATACTTATGAAATGTTTCGAATGGAACCTAATGAGTCAATCACTGACATGTACACAAGGTTTACAAATATTGTAAATGGAATGAAAAGTCTAGGAAAAGTAATGTCTAATACTGATATTGTAAATAAAATCCTCAAGTCACTTCCAACATCGTGGGATCCGAAGGTGACCGCAATCCAAGAAGCCAAGGATGTTGACAAGCTACCTTTAGAGTAGCTGGTTGGATCGCTCTTGACTTATGAGCTGAATTTGAAGCAAAAGTCAATGGACATGGACAAAAAGAAAAAGGGGATTGCTTTCAAATCAAACATACAAGAAGAATCCTCAATTGATGAGTCCGAAGAAGAAGAAGAAGATGAAGGTGAAGAAGCCCTCCTTGCAAGAAAATTTAGAAGATTCGTGAAGAGGAGGAAGTTCTCTTATAAGAAGAAATTTCAATCAAAAGAAAAAGGAAAGGAGAAAGAGAAAGAAAAGGAAAAAGAAAAGGAGAAGAAAATACCAACATGCTTCGAGTGCAAGAGCTGGGTCACTACAAGTTCGATTACCCTCTCCTTAAGAAGTCAAAGAAGAAATTAAGAAAGAAAGCAATGATGACCACCTGGAGTGATAATGAACACTCCAATTCTGAAGAAGAGCAAACTGAAGTTGTAAATCATTGTTTAATGGCACATCAAGAGCAAGATGAGGTAAATTTCGATATCAAAATAGATTTTACTTTCGATGAGCTTAGAAATGCTTTTGATGAACTTATGCATGATTATAAACTGATTTTATATGAAAATAAAAAGTTGAAAAAGCATGCAAACAGTTTTTCTCTTGAAAACAATACTTTATTAAATGAAGTTAGTGATTTGAAAACTAAATTAGATATTTTGGAAAAGAAAAACAATGCTTTGATAATGGAGAATGAAGTTTTGAAAAGACCCTAGACTGTTATGTCAAATGGTGATCTTTTAAAGAAAAATAAAGATTTGGAATTGGAAAATGCAAAGTACAAAAATGAACTTGATAAAATGAAGCCATTTGTTGAAAAATTTATCTATAGTTCAGAAAAATTGAGCCTACTTATAAATAATCAAAGAGACATTTTTAATAAAGCAAGATTAGGCTATAGACCATAAAAACAATAAAAGTACTTTTAAAACTTTTTTGTTCCTACATCTTCTAGCATAACATGTTTTTCTTGTAAGAAGCAAGGTCATAAATCTTTTCAATGCAATTTAAGAAAAATTAATTCTTTTGGAAAAGTTTTGGTTCCAAAATGAACCATTTTAAGTGCTAACCCTAAAGGACCCAAGTTGGCTTGGGTATCTAAAAACAAAGCTTGATTTTATTGTAGGTGTGTCTTGCAACCAAAGAGAACAAAAGACTTTGGTATCTTGATAGTGGTTGCTCAAGGCACATGACGGGAGATGTGAAGCAATTCACTTCTCTTGAAGCATTGAATGGAGGGAGTGTGACCTTCGGGGATAATAGTAAAGAAAAAATTATTGGTATTGGTAAGGTTCACATAACTCCTTCTAATTGTATCAGTAATGTTCTTTTAGTTGATGGTTTGAAGCACAATCTTTTAAGTATTAGTCAATTTTGTGATAAAGATTTTCAAGTCATTTTTAAATCATCTTATTGCATGATTGTTAGTCCAGATATAATTGGAGTACAATTCATTGGAAAAAGGCATGGTAATATTTATTTGGTAGATTTAGATGATCTATCTTTGCCTAATGGAGAATGCCTTGTTGCAATGAATTCTACTAAAGATGAAACTAGTTGGCTTTGGCATAGAAGATTAGGGTGTGCTAGTATGTATCTACTTTCAAAACTTTGCAAAAAAAAATTAGTTAAAGATTTACTTGAACTTTATTTTGAAAAAGATAGAGTTTGTCAAGCATGTCAATTTGGAAAACAAGTTAAAACCTCTTTCAAACCAAAAGATTTTGTAACTACTAGTAGGCCACCAGAACTACTTTATATGGATCTCTTTGGACCAATTAGAATATCAAGTCTAGGAGGCAAGAGATATGGATTAGTCATAGTGGATGATTTTTTGATATTTACATAGATTTTCTTTCTAGCACATAAAGATGAATCATTTTCTGTATTTATAAAGTTTTATTGAAAAGTTTCAAATAAAAATGGTGTTTCAGTTGTTTGCATTCGCAGTGATCATGGAACCGAATTTGAAAATCAAGATTTCAAAAACTTTTGTAATGAAAAATGTATTGAACATAGCTTTTCTACACCTAGGACACCTCAGCAGAATGGGATAGTAGAAAGAAAAAATCATACTTTAGAAGAAATGGCATGCACTATATTTTGTGAAAATGATTTACCGAGATATTTTTAGGCTGAAGCTATTAATACTGCATGTTACATTTTAAATTGAGTTTTAATCCACCCTATTTTGAAGAAAACTCCTTATGAACTTTGGAATTAAAAAAAAACCAACTTTGAAGGATTTTCAAGTTTTTGGTTGCAAATGTTTTATCTTAAATAATGGAAAAGATAATCTTGAAAAAGTTGATGCCAAGTCTAATGAAGGTATCTTCTTAGGATACTCTATATCAAGCAGGACATACAGAGTTTTCAATAAAAGAATCTTGGTTGTAGAAGAGTTAGTGCATGTTATTTTTGAAGAATCTACTAACAAATCCTTCAAGAAAGAGGATATTCTGATGAATGTGCAGGTGCTGACAAGCTTCAAAAGTTGACACTGAATGATCAACCTCCTCAGCCAAATAAAGAAGATCAAGACAAAAGTGAGAAAGGAGAAGACACTCCAAAACACCAAGATCTACCTAAAGAGTGGAGGTATGCTCATGGACATCTTATGAAATTAATCCTCAGTGATCCATCTAAAGGGGTAAGAACTCGAGCCTTAATTAGAAATGAATGTGATTATATAACTTTTGTATCACAAGTAGAGCCTAAACATTTTGAACAAGCTGAAAAAGATCCTAACTGGATTAATGCCATGCAAGATTAACTAATTCAGTTTGATAGAAATAATGTTTGGACAGTAATAGAAAGACCATCTAATGTTTCTATTATTGACACTAAATAGATATTTAGGAATAAATTAGATGAAAATGGAATTATTGTTAGGAATAAAGCTAGACTAGTTGCAAAAGACTACAACCAGAAGGAAGGGATTGATTTTGATGAAACTTTTGCTTCTATTGCTATACTTGAAGCAATTAGACTATTATTAGTATTTGCTTATTTTATGAACTTTAAACTATTTCAAATGGATGATAAGAGTGATTTTCTAAATGGTTTTATAATAGAAAAAGATTTTGTTGAACAACCACTTGGATTTAAAAATCACGCACATCCTGATCATGTTTTTAAATTGCACAAAGCACTTTAAGGATTAAAGCAAGTACCTTGAGCTTGGTATGAAAGACTCAGCAAATTTCTGATTAAAAATGAATTTTCTAGAGGCCATGTTGATAAAACATTATTTTTGAAAAAGAAAGATAGTGATTTATTAGTAGTATAAATATACATTGATGATATAATTTTTGGTGCTACTAATGAAATTCTTTGTCAAGAGTTTACTAAGCTAATGTAAGGTGAGTTCGAGATGAGCATGATATGAGACCTCAATTTCTTTCTCAGACTCCAGATCAAGCAAACTACAGATAGAATCTTCATCAACCAAGCTAAATATACAAGAGAGATTATAAAGAAGTTTGGGATGGAGACTACTAAATCAATAGGTTTGCCTATGAGCCCCTCTTGTAGACTTGATAAGGATGAGCATGGTAAATCAGTATATCAAAAGTTATACAGAGGTATGATTGGCTCTTTACTGTACCTAACTGTAGTAGACCAGATATAATGTTCAATGTATGCATGTGTGCTAGATATCAGTCTGAACCTAAAGAATCGCATCTGATGGCTGTTAAGTGCATTATTAGATATCTATCTGGTACTATTGATATTGGTTTATGGTATTCTAGAGATTCATTTGCTGAATTGATTGGATATTCTGATGCTGATTTTGCTGGTTATAAATTGGATAGAAAGAGTATTAGTGATACTTGTCAATTTCTTGGAGTTAACTTAATCTCCTTGTTTAGCAAGAAACAAACTTCAGTTGCACTATCCACAGTTGAGGCTGAGTATATTACAGCAGGAAGTTGTTATGCTTAAATCTTGTAGATTAAGCAACAACTTGAAGATTTTGGAATCAAGTTGACTTGTACACCTATAAAATGTGATAATACCAGTGCTATTTGCTTGACTAAAAATCCTGTTCAACATTCTAGGAGTAAACATATTGAAATTAGACATTATTTAATTAGAGATCATATTGAAAATAATGATATTGTGCTTGAATTTATTAGTATTGAATTTCAATTAGCTGATATTTTGACTAAGCCTCTCCTAGAAGATTGATTTTGTATAATTAGAAGAGAGCTCGAGATCATTAATCCTTTTGATTAAAATTTTTCTATCTTTTGACTCAAATTAGATCAATTTGACATCAATCTTACTCAATCATTGTTAATTTTACTGAATTTCATTGAATAATCCTTGATTTTGATCAAACCTTCAATCTTTTATTTTTTTGATTTTTAAGTTGATGTGTCGACACATGGATGTGTCGACACCTGAATGTGTCGACACATTTGTGAGTCAACACATGAACAGCAGCAGACCGAGAATAAGGGCATTTCGAAGCATTTTTTCTCCCATTTCATCCTCTCTCGAGCCGACACATATCCTAAGGTACTCCTCACTCCTCCTTCCCTCCAATTTGAGCTTTAAACTCCATTGATTCTTCATTTGGGACAGTTTCTTCTTCGGATTTTGCGACATTTCAGCTTCCTTTTACATTTTGAGCCCTAGAAACCCTAGGTTTTCACCCCAAACTTGTCCAATTTCTTATTTTGTGCAATGGGATCCCGAAAGCAAGTAGTCTGTCGCCCTCGTCAGTCCAATCAGGAAAAAGAAAGAAGAACAAGGCTAGACACGAGGCTAGAGCTCCAAATCTGCCTGCATGACCACTTTTCGTAGCTTCTAGCCAGATGGGTTCAAAGACCATCATCGGAGGACGATGAGTAGACTTCAGTTTTGTAGATCAGCAACACTTCAGGATCGGACAATGAATTCGAGAGGCTGGTCTGACATCTTTTTACTCGCTGAGTGAGAGATATTACCCAGGGCTTATTCGGGAGCTTTATAGATCACTCGCCTGTGGGTCTGATGGTTGGGTGGCACAGGTGAGAGGCCGGGATATCCTAGTTACTTCAGAGGCACTGAGCAGAGTATAGGACATTCCAATGACAGGATCAGTGGTGGACAGCCTGATAGATAGAGTGAGTGGTCCCTAGTGTATCTTTGAGTCAAACATATTGCCTGAGGGAGCCACCATACCCGCATCCCGATTATCAGCAGAGATGAGATTATTGCTCCACCTGGATCCTTCTGTCGAAGACCAGATGCTTCGATTACATCACTGAGCGGGAGTTGCTAGTGATGGTCTCGTTAGTTCAGTGCACACCCGTCTGTCTTCCCATGCTCATGGTTCACCAGATGACGGAGGCGTCGACGAGTCAGCGACTCTACCTGCCCTATGGGATGGGGTTGACCTTACTGTTAAGGGATTATGGCATCAGCTTTGAGGACAAGCCCTTTTGCATGCTACTTCATACTGATGTGTATGATATCAGGTCATTACACAGGATGGGTTATCATTTGTTCAAAGGCCAGTGGAGATGCAGAGTATCTAGTTAGGCCAACGACAGAGCTGATGATGATGATGCTACAGAGGAGGAGCGCATCCTCTCTGGCAAGGCAGGACCTACTGAGAGTCAACCTAAGATAGCAACGTAGCTAGAGGTTGCATCTCAGTCTGAGCCTACTACTTCAGCACAGCCTCAGCCAGTTCAGACAGAGACTCCGGGAGTTTCAGATAGTTTATTAGATAGAGTCAGATGCATTGAGATAGATGTTCTGATCATTAGACAGTGTCTTGACTGCTTCATAGCTGAGACCAGAGAGAGCCATAATGGACTGAGTGATGGCATCTCAACTATACTGACCGCTCTGTCCAGACCTTCAGTGAGTACTCCAGCTTCTGATATAGCTCCACCTGCTCCAGCACCAGTTGTTGATGGTGATGATGATGATGATGGAGATGATGAGGAGACTGACTCTGATGGATTCAATTTTTTAGATCTGATTTCAGAGCCAGCGGTAGAGGTGATGGAAGATTTGCCCAGGAGTCCTACTCATGACCCTTCTAGCTCACCTACCCAGACTCCAGTTATGTCTTCTCATCCTCCTAGATCAGATGATCATGTTTCGATTCCTATTCTTTCATCTATTATTGATTCTCTTGTTGTTCATTCACCAATTATTGATTCAACCATTGTTGATACACCCATGATTGACACCCCTATCATTGATTCACCGATTACAGACTCACCCATTCATCCTTTAGCTGATACATCTATCTTTGATACACCTATCGTATCATCAACTGATACATCTATTTTTGATACACCATCTGTTGATACTCCTACTATTCATACATCCTCACTTATTCGAGAGCTTGGTTTTTACACACCTGGATTTCAATATCTTGATTCTGGTCCATCCTTCGATCATACACCACTTCTAGCAGTCATAGAGACTGTCGCCCTGATATGTTCTATTCCTACAGAGGACATTGCTTCCACCTTTACTGCTCCAGCCAGAGGTCGGACGTATGCTCGATGTAGAGGACATAGTTGTCGTACCCCTCCAAGACCGACTAGGACCCGACTCCGAGATCTCAGATCGATGTGGCCTCAAGCTCGATCTTTTACTGATACAGAATCGATTGAGATCAGATCATCTTCTGATGATGTTGATGAGGATGAGGATTAGGATATCTAGGTATTTTTAGATAGTTTACTTTTATACATCTTTTGTATGTTTTTCTGTTGTACAAACTTTGACTCTAAATGAAATACTATGTTGTACTTCATGTTTGTGACTTCAAATGAATAAAATGATCTAATTTTCCTTAGTACTTCATTGTCTTCATAAGTAAATGAATGAACTTTTACATTGTACTTCAATACTATATCTTGAATGTATTGCCTATTTATCTTCTTACCATTTTAATGATAATAAAAAGGGGGAGTAATAAGATTAAAGTATAAATGCAAAGTATAAATTCAAATTTGTGATGTGCAAGGGGTAGTAAGAGTATTTGCAAATTTGAAAATTATTTTTAAAACTTGAATTGAAAAGTGTTTACAAATTCCTTTATAAAGGGGGAGCTATACTTTGTTTATTTTGAAAATTCTTTATAAATTAAATTTCATATTAAATCCCATCTTTAAATGTTTAAAAAGATATTTACAAACTCTTTTATGGATCATCAATTCAGGGGGAGCCTTGTTTAATGCTGAATTTTCTTGTAGAGTATCACGATACATGTGTTTATGTCTTATATATCCCAAAGCTCTGATACTCTTAATTATTATAACAAGCTCTGATATTCTTAATCAATATATCACTCTTATTCTGGTATATCATATCATTATTGCAAATTACTTTGATACACCTAATATATTTAGCTCTATGCACCTTAATAAATTCTTTTAAAAGCTTTTTATGCAATTTATACTTAAAGATTTTGTCATCATCAAAAAGGGAGAGATTGTTGACTCCATTATTGATTTTGATGATAAGCAACATGGTTAAGTATAAGTTGAGTACTAATGATCTCCTTGAAGTATATTTTTATAGAAAAAGGTGCTCACAAATTTAAAAAAGTTTGTTTGATTGAAGAAGCAAAGCTTAGATGAAAATATCTACTCAAAAAGGACTTGGACAATCAAAGTTTGCTTAAATGGTCAATTGAGTGATGTGTACATCTATTTCAGCACATGCTCAATCTTTTCTGTGAAGATTTCAATGAGGTGTCGACTCAAAGTGTCGATACATGACACCAAGTATCGACACATGGAAGTGAAGTGTTGACTCAAGCAGGTATGCAAAGAATGTTTCAGGTGGCATGGCTGAAGTGTCAACACATGGACCTAAAGTGTCGACTCAAAGTATCGACACATGGATCAGCTTATCGTCTAAGATTTTCAAGCCACAGAACTTGTTGAAAATAAAGAACTGTAGAAGTGTTGACACATGAAAGCAATGTGTCGACTCAAAGTGTCGACTCACCTGAGGAAGTGTCGACACATCTAAGATTTCTAGAGAACCAGATTAAAGATTTTTGAACTGGATGTCGACTCAAGAAGTTTAAGTGTTGACCTAAAGTGTCGACTCACAACCTGAAGTGTCGACACATGAAGTTCTGAAAACAGTAATGGCTAGTTTTTCAAATATAGAACTCGACTCTTTTGCCCTACAACGGTTAGATTTTCAAGTCTAACGGCTAGAAACCGGATTTGAGGCCTTGGAAAGGTATATATATGCTCCAAATCAAATCAAAATATATAGAATTGATGAGAATGAAATAGAAGCATTCAAGAGAGAAGAAAAGAGAGCATTCACTCCTATTCATTGAAGATTCAACCACTCTTAAGTGAAAGCAAGCCTCCAAGCATTCAAAAGCTTTGAAGAGCATTAAAGATCAACCATTCTTGAACATTCAAGAGGCTTTAACAAGTTCAAAAGCACTACAACATCGAGCTTCAAAGAGATACCCATTTCTTATTAGAAAGCTTTTATTCTCTTTACTTCAAAAATTTATTTGTTATAAGGGTTCTTGGTTAGCCTATTGTAAAACCAAGGGAGGTTATTGGTGAGTCTTTGAAAACCAATTAGGTTCTTGGTTAGCCCGGAAAACCAAGGAAGGTTGGTGGTGAGCCTTAAAATCATTTTGGTTCTTGGTTAGCCCGTAAAACCAAGTGAGGTTTTGACTTATGAGCCTTGTGAAAACAAGTTGGGTTTTTTATTAGTGAGCCTGAAAAACTAATCAACTGTAATTGGTATAGATTATAGTGAATTCCCAAGGGGATCTTGGAAAGTGGATGTAGGTGCATTGGATAGCATCGAACCACTATATTTCTTGATCTTTGTGGTTGATTATTCTTTCTACTTGCTCTTTCACTTATTGCTCTTTATTTCCGCTGCATTTTTACTTAAGAGCATTATATTTGAATTCTTAGTGCCTTGTTTAATTGTTGAATTGGATTGCATAGTATTGCATTGCATCAAGTAAATAATCTTTTTTAGAGACCCAATTCACCCCCCATCTTGGGTTGCTTACTGGGCAACAACCATCATCATTGTCATTATCCCTATCCTGAGCCAATGAAACATCAACCACAGGGGAGTTGCATATGCCGGTAGAGGCAAGGTCTCCAGTGAAGGAAGATCAAAGGTAGTGCACGAGAAATGGTTTTGGTGTTCAATCAAGAGGTGGAAAGCAGGAACTTAGATCCTAGAAGCTGTCACTTGAAGGAAGGAAGCAAGGCTTTTTTTGAGCTTTTTGATAATGGAATTCAACAACTGGAGAAACAAATTGATGTAGGACTCCCAGGACATATTTGACACAGACTTGGACTCCAAATTAGATCAGGACTATACAGTACAAGGTAGTGTAGAGCTCTATAAAAAGGGGACTAAGGGAAAACAAAGGAATCAAGCCAGACTTTGATTGCTTAGATTATAACATATGTATGATTTATATTTGTAATTACCTGAAAACATGAAGACATCTTTTTATCATTTAAATCCCTCAATCTTATATTTGATTTAAATCAACTATTTTTAATTAAACCATTATCTATTTTTTTAAATTTAAATATTATCTCTTTTTTTTATTTTCTTCATGAAATAATTATCCTTGATCCCTAAGGATACGATCCCTACTCAATCTAGTTATAGTAGTGAGTTAGGTTTTATATTTGACTACCTACGATAGTGATCAAGTGTCGATTAATTCCCCTTGAAGATGCTTTAAGGAATGCTACTAAAACCCCCGCTTATTTTTGGACAAAGGATTTTGAGTTAGCATGATTACCCTTACTAAGGTGGAGGGTTGACTAGGGCCAAGGGATCTAAGATGCAACATCAACCCATCCAAGGGACCTCGGGTCTAGGCCATTGGAGGTAGTTTGAAGTTGTACTAGATCCAGAAATTGATCAAGCCAAGGATGCCTTAAGCACAATATTTTTGTAGCCAAGGGACTACAAGTCCTGACCATCGAAGATGAAGGTTTGCCATATAATCTTAGGATACCAAGGGTGGGGTCAACCATCATGAAGGAAAGATTGGCTGATTCCACCATAAACTATTTTGGAATATGTTGTGGTAGACCATCCCATCTTTCAATCATGAAAATATATATCTATGAACCTTTTCCAAAATTAGAGTTGAAGATGCTACATCACGCTCCAAATGTGGCCATAGTATGTGGCCACTTTTGCTACAATCGACTTCTTGCTCTTCCTTTATATAATCTAATGACAATTATGCAATTGTCCCACTAGGAACTGTTGGTACAAGTATGGTGCTCCCAAGCCTTGGAAGACTAGGAGAGGAGTTTGGCAATGGCTCCAAGAGTTTATGATAGATTTGGATCCTAGAGCTAGGACCAGTTTGGTCCTAGGATGGAGGTTTAGCCCTCTACAAGCTCGAGGTCTAGGATTTTGGATCTTGAGAGGGATAATCCATGTTGGATTAGGTTTAGGTCCAAGTGAAAGAATAGTAACCTAAAAGTCAATCTTTGTATAGGCATTTCTATAATCTTCCAACTCATGTATGATATTTTTTGATAAATGGAAAGGCATTTTGATTCATTATATTGCTACATCTTATTAAGATTATGATGAACCCCATAGGTTAAGGCAATGAAATTAAGGTTATGATGGAGATCATAATGGTGAGACCTAAGTTTCTATAAACCCTAATCTAAAATATTCCTAGTCATTGGATTGTCAATTCGGGGATCGATGTTTCTAGTAAGACTAGCATATCCTATGTATGCTCAAAAAAAGGGTAGTTGATCTCATAGGCACTTATGTAGGGACACTAATATAAGGATATGGGTGCTAATTGAGGTATGAGTTCACTGAACCGACCCACCTTGAGAACATCTTATGGAGGTCTTATTATTTGTCAAAAGAAGGTTCTCATAGTGGGAGTTATGCATGTAATCCTTAGACCTAAAACTACCATAGTATCTTGTGCACATGAATTCATGTTTTGGTGCATATTCATGGCAATTAAGTCATGTATGGGGTGCTTCTAGATATGGTGGATTGTGTATAAAGGTAATAAGTAGGTCAACAAGGAATCGATCACTCCTAGTAAGAGAAGAACATATCCCATGAAATCTCTTCGATTGTTGACTCAGGAAGTCTTTGATCAAGGCAATATGAGATTAGATAGGGTTTCTAATCTTTCATCAGTCAAGTCTTTATTATTGAATTAAGATTCAAAAGGATTAAGTGCTAGGATTTGATAATTCTTCATACCCTCACTTATTCAGGATAAAGGGAGATCGAAGGATTGAATTGCACGGTAACTTTTCATTGAAGGGTATTATTGCCTAGGTGGCTTCCTAAGAGGGGGGTGAATTGGGATTATAAAAACTTTAGCAAGAATGTACAATTTAAAATCCTTTTGATGTTGTGATGAATTATGCAAAGTGGAAGCAAGTGAATAAACTTAAGAAAGTTTAACAAGCATAATCACAAACATAAGAAATTTAGAGTGGCTCAGAGCAACTCACTCCTACGTCCACTATCCAAGCATCGCTTGAGATTTCCACTATATCCCCTACACGGAATACAGTCGGATTGTTTTAACAGGCTCACAATCCAAACCTTTACACCTTGGTTTTACCGGGATCACCAAGGAAACCCACATTTGGTTTTAACATAGGCTAACCAAGAACCTAACTCCCTTTGATTTTTAAAACCGGGCTCATCAAAGAAACCCAAACTTAGGTTTTAATAGGCTCACCTAAAAACCTTTAACACTTTCAAGACACAGCCCCTTGCTGCTCTTAGAGAGAAAATAAGATATATCAAATGTAAATTGCAGCTTTACAACAAACCAAATTTGTTTGAGTGTTGTCGATGAAGATCAAATTGAAGCCTAGCTTTGAATACTCTTTAATGCTCTTCAAGCTATTTTTTTACTTCCTCGAAAGGTTGGATTCAAGGATGAAGATCAGTTGGTGAAGCTTTGAATTCTTTCTTGAATGCTCTCTTGAAGTTGATTGGTGAAAGACTTAAAATTAACTTGAAAAATCAATGAATAATCTATCAATCAATGTTTAAACCATCATAAATACTCCCTTTTATAGTCGTCAATCAAAACTAGCCATTGTAGGGCTTAGAGAACTGAAATAGAGCCGTTAGAGGACTTTTGGAGTTCAGAAATTTGATTCAGGAACTAGCCGTTAGACTGCCAAAACCTGTCACTCGAGTCGGCTCGAGGAACCATGAGTCGGCTTAAAGTCTCAGTCAGTGGAAAAATAAACTCTACATGAGTCAGCTCTTCAAGGCTGAGTCAGTTCAAAGTCTCAGTCACCAACAACACAAACTCTGGATGAGTTGGCTCTTCTGGGCTTTAGTCGGCTCGAAGTCTCAGTTATCAAAAATACAAGTTCTTCGTCAAGTCGGCTCTTAAGGCTCGAGTAGGCTCGAACTTTTGAAACTCTGAAATTTTTTGTGCCATGCTGGAATAGGGGTGGACTCTCACCAAAATTCTTTTTATGCTTCAAATTTCTCTCAACTTCTTCAATTCAATATTCCAACAAGAGAAAGTCTTCCAAAAAGCTTCAAAGAGCCTACTAGACATGTCTAACTTACTTGCACTCATTTTTACTAATTTAGAGCCCTTTTTACAAGATTACATGGATGAAAAATTAGGGCTTTAAAACTTAAAGTGACATGAGTTCATACAATGTTGGAATACTTTTCAACTTGCTAGAAAACCAATTGAAATAAAGATAAGTACTTCCTGCAAAACTTCTTGAGTAATTGAAAGAATTAGTAATGCATACATGCTCCAATATTTTGTAATCATCAAAATCATTCCAGGGGTTATTTTCATAATTTCTACCAAATTTCACATCTTCTAGGTAGGCATGACACATTGTTAGACATCAATCATGTCTTGTAGATTTTCATGAATCAAATTAATTGGATTCATGAGTCAATTCGGAAGCTGGATCGAATTAGCAACTTAGGTCAGCTTTATTTGACCTAATTAGGTCAATTGGATTTGATTGGATCGAAATGGCTTGGACCTAGACCTACTGTTGGCTAGATGTGAAGCCCAAAGGGCACACACATTAGGGAATTAGCCAAAAAAGTCAATTAGATTTTTATTAGGATCATGGAACCCTAATTGGCTAGCTAATTGATATATTAGCATATGTTGGCTAGCCCAACAGCTAACTCAATTGGATTGGGTCTATTTGCTTGCTAATTGGGCTAACCAATTTAAGTAGAAATTAAATTGGGTTGAGTCCATAGTGGGGTAGCATAATTCAGATTTTATCTGGATTTTATTTGCACTTATCTTGGATTTATGAGAGAGTCCATGTTGACTTGGACTCTTGGGCGCCATATGGCATGTGACAAAAATAAGGGACGCAGAAGGACCAAGAGTCCTTCAACCAGTCAATCATAAAATCTAGATAAGGTCCAAAGGGACTCCTCCTTATCTCCATGCCCCTTCACATAGGCTTTGACTAGTCAAAATATTTGAAAATGGCATGGAGATTCTTGGCATATAATGAAGAGACGCATCTCTTCATTATGGTGCTAACTGAGAGTAAGAGTCCTTCTATTTGAAGGATCTTAATTTTCTTTTGATGCCTTTATTTAAAGGATACATCCCTTGGCCTTTTAATTGACTGGTAAATGCCAAGTGGCAAGTGGAGAAATTGGCTAGAAACTTGAAGAGACATGAATTTGTCTCTTGGTGCATGATAACATGTATCATGATACGCCTATCCATCCAAGAGACTCCTTCACATTGAAGGGTTTTATCAGATGGCTACAAAAGAGGCATATCAGGTACCCCATCCTACTCTATAAAAGGCATCGGTGATTTGATGCTAGACATCTCAATTCCCATCAAAAAACCCTACCTGCTATTTTCTCTTCCTCTCCCCTTAAGACAAGGTTTGTCTTTTTAAGACAAAGCTTGTTCTTTAGTGACAAGGATAGTCTTTTAAGATAAGTTCCTAGGGAAAAAAATAAAAGAGATATTCAGGATCTGAGAGGGGATATAGAGAGGTATCTGAGTGCCTTATAGGAGGGTAGAAAGTCCAGCAAGGAAGAAAGTCCGAAAGGTTGTCAAAAGAGTCCCAATCAAAAAGTAACTATTATAAGGGTGCTTCCTTGGTCCAATTCCTATGAGGATAACCTTTGGAGGGCATGCACTTATGTGCCTTATAAAAATAAAGGATTATGGTGCTCTAGGTATTCTTTTATAACCCTAAAGTATTGATTTATTGATTATCATGATCAAGTGGTCCTAGGTTTTAGGATTCTGGCCGGTTAGGATCTCAAAATAAAAATTTGTGAAACCTGATCTTTCGCTGCACCCAACCCAAGGAACCTAACAGTGGTATCTGAGCCACCTTGATGCATGCAATTAGTAGTCACTTTAGAGTTGATTGCTTGCTATGATATGAATCGATGCATGATCAGTTCAAATTACATATATGCGATATGTTATATCCTAGTAACTGCTTTGGATTGGGTTAGTCACCATGGCCGTCCGCTCGTAGGAGCCAAGTAGGGTTTAAAGGCCCTCTCTTTTCATTTAATAGGGTCTCCTATGGCGAGTAGGGGTGCCGCTATGGCCTTATCCCATGAACAAGTGAGGTGAATGGATCGTTGTTTGAATCATGTTTATGTTATGCATATTAGGGTTAATATGCATGTTTTGATGGAATGAATGTCATGATAACATGATGAATTAGGATGTGTATGAGACCATCAAAGACCACATAAAATCATATTTTTTCATAGTGTAAGTTAATCATGATGCAAATCTGATTAGAGTATGATTAGCCAATTGGTATCTAGGCAAGTAGTTCTGGAAAGGTAATGGGAATAAGATTGTTTAATTGGTTCCGTTGATTGACCTGGCCAATTTAATTGGTGTCTAAGGAAAGCAACGGGGGGCCCCCCTCATCTCTTCCACTTACTTGGCCAATTTGGTCACATCTAAACCCTAAGTTGGTAATGTTGATTGATTAAGCACACTACACAATTGCCTTCCTTCATGCTAAGCCAAATCAATGTCAAAAACTATAATAGATTTATTATGTAACACAAGGTCTACTTTAGGATTTGATATGATATTTATCTTGGTGCATGTTATGCTTTATAGCATGACTGATGGTGTTGCTTTATTGTGTAATACAAGGACAACATTATTCTGTCATGGCTATATGAAAATTAAGGGTTTGACTAAACTAAGATATTATGGTTTGTTGTGCACACACAAGGCTATAAGTGTCTTAGAGGCAAGTGTTATGTTGAGAATTGCAAGGGATGCAATTGGAAAGGGATTTTCCTACCCTTGAACTCATGGATGTTTGTTGTGTAACACAAGGCATTCATGAGGAATTGGAATCTCAACCCCACCAAAGAATCCCTGGGAGGGTTTCCTGCTTACCATAGTTGAGGGTTTTGGTATTCAATAGAAAATAGTGGGAGACACAATTAGATACAAAAAGTCCTTGTCTAATTGTGAATATTATCATGAGTGGTATGCTTATAGTTTTTCTTTATTCAATGTAGATTTTTATATTATGGCTTATACTCTTTCACCGCAGGGCATCCTGGATGCCAATAAGTTGATCGGTCTGAATTATGTGGATTGGTTGAGGAACCTGAGAATTGTATTAGCTCAGGAAATAATTGCTTATATCCTCAATTCTGCTGACCCACTTTCGGTAGGAGAGGATGCTACTGAGGAGGAAAGGGTCACATATAAAATGTGGCAGAATGACAGCATGACTGTCAAGTGCATCATGTTGGTCTCAATGAGTAATGAGTTATGGAGGCAATTTAAGGAAATGGTACCTCAGTTAATATTGCTCAATCTTAAGGAGCTATATGGAGAGCATAGTCGGATTGCTTGATATGAAATATCGAAGAAGTTGTTCTGAGCATGCATGAGTGAGGGCTTGTTTGTCCAGGCACATGTCCTCAAGATGATTGAGCTAATCACTCGATTAGATCAACTAGGATTTGTGATGGATAGTGAGCTTAATCAGGACCTGATGTTGCAGTCACTCCTAAATTCTTTTGCATAGTTTGTTATGAATTACCACATGAACAAACTGAACTTATCATTGCCTGAGCTGCTAAATCTGCTCAAGATAGTAGAGAGCTATTTTAAAGGTGACAAGGCTCAACTTCTTCTGGTTGATGGAAAGAAGAAGAAGGAAATGAGGAAGGGATAAAAAAAAAAGAACCCTAAGAGTAGCTGGTGTAGACACCAGAGGCACTAGAATAAGATAGAAGCTTCTCAACCCTATATGGATTACTTAGTAGTGTTTGAGTCCAGTTTGTAATAAGAACTTAGCCTATTTGAGTTTTTCCTTTAGCCCCCGAGTCATGTTCTTTTTGGGCCTCCATCATTTGGGTCCTGTATTCAGAGTTTGATTCATACCAATAGGGTTTGGATCCGTTAGTCAAGTCAGCTCATGTTCAGCTAGTCATTTTCTAAGTCCTATAAGTTCTAGTCCAAGTCCAATGAAAACTCAATACAATTGAAGACCAACCTAGTTTGAAGTCATGAAGACCATGGAAGGCCTAGCAGGAGGAATTGAAGAACCTGGAACCCTGGATCATAGCTTGGAAGTCCTGGACCGTAGCCTGAAGCAAACTTGGCCACCCAAGGCCCATGAAGAGTTACCAAGGGGTGCCACACTCTTATGGTCACCTCCCCTTGGGCGGCCAGTTAGGGTCACCTCCCTTGGCCACCCAAGGTAAGAAAGAGAGAGGTAGTTTGTGGGAAAGAGGGCTATTGACTTACCATGTATTCTAGCTAGGATTTCGGTGGGATTCAAATTGCTATAAATGTCTTTTGTATCCTTACTTGGGGGGCAAGTTTTGGGGTCTATTTAAGAGATGCCCTTCTCTTGTATGAGGTCTAGTTTTATTTATGAAAAAAATGTTGAGTTTTCCAATTTGTTGTGTTCTTGCTGTGTGCTAAGGGGAATCTGTGTGAACCCCTTCTTCTTCCTTGTTTCCTGCGCCCTGCATCCAGTCGCCATCAAAACCCTAGAAGCCACCTCTCCAACCTTAGCCGCCCAACATCAAAACCATTCTTCCCTTGCTGTTTTCAATTTATTTCTTCATCCCTACATTATTTTTTAACCCTTAACAAGCGATTTGCAGGTCCCTCGAAGTATGCAAATTCATAGATTCCAATCGGGCAACGATCGAATCACCGGGTTGAAAGCCACAAATCCGCGGGGTCTTCAGCTTGATCATCCAGGCCTTATCCGGGTGCGAAGAGAGACCTTTGCAAGGATTCATCTGCAAGATCCTATCAGGTACACCCCCTCTACTTGCCAGTAGTGATATTGAAGGGGAACTAGCCCAACCAGGACTTCTTAGCCTCGGTGATCCTTCTTCCTTATCATTTTAAGGGTCTACTTGCATGCTGTTACTTCTTATTTTTATATAGAACTCTCTACTTTAATTCTTGGCCTTATTTTTGGGATTTAGATACTTAACTCAATACATAAAAACAAAAAATATTTTGCATGCACATTTAGTCCTGCATCATTTGGTATCAGAGCCTCATTGGGCTCAGTTTCTCTTTGAATATCTGGATCGGGTGCTTCACCATGGCCATCCGGTCATAGGAGACAAGTAGGGCTACAAGACCCTCTGCTCCTAATCGAAGGGATCTCCTATGGTGTGTAGGGGTGCCACTATGATTGACCCCTGAAAAAGAAAACAAAGAGCATCTTTAGTTAATTTTGCATCTCGGTTATCACATTACATAGTTTGCTTTTTTAAATGTTTTTGTTTGTAGGTAACTTAGAAAATTTTGATTTTTATTTTACTGGATTTTTTATAGTTGAAAGTATTTTTCATAGTTTTCTCATGAATTATTTCAGTCTTTGGATTTTCTTCCTATCGGAATACTGCCTGAGAATAATTCTGCCATGATTTTTCAGCAAAGCTAATTTCAGCAAGTTTAGGGTTCTTTTGGTATAATTTTTGCATATCTTAAATTTTGGCATATTTCTTGCATATTAGGTCATTTTTTGAAAATTATATTTTTACTTAAAAACATATCCAAAAAAAACAAAAAAAATTACATATATACATAAATTACCAAAAATACTAGAAATCCTAATTGCATTTTCATATGCTTGCCATCATGTGTATAAAATACATTAAGGGCAACTCTACTATGCCAGATGAGGGGAGGATTTGATCACCTCTCCTTAGCCCAAAACTACAATCCTTGCATTTGAACCTAGCCCTAATTAAAATCGAGTAGACCTAACTTGCTCTAGTGAACTAGGGACATCAACAGGTCAGGTTTAACCTTCGTGGGAAGACAAGTGCACCTAATTCATCTCCTATTACTGGAAGCTGGTGTCTAGGCTAGAGGTATAGTGTCAAACAACCTAAGCGGATCAGTGGTTCTTTAATTGGGTCCTTGCAAGAGCAGGGGGGCCTCCCACCATCCCACCTCTTATCTGGCTAGTTGAAGGACTAGGAGTTGCATTGTATGTAAGTTGAGTCAACCCATTCTGTTTGGGCTCTAGGTTTAGGTAGCCGTAGTCGAGTTGTTGTTGAGTCTTGCATGTACACTAAACAAGAGTAGAAGCCCGTATGGCCCATGCCAAATGTAACTCATCTAGGCACAATTTCCTTGATCCAAGAGCCTATTTTCATGATCTTGCCCCTGAGTCTAACCCTAGATGTCCATATCCATACTTGGTTGATTTAGAGAAAAGACCCATTAGGAACACCCAACCTTATGCACCCACTTTTGATGGAATCCAAGAGTTGTACATTGATTGGGAGGAGAGAATGGATCAGTATTTTGAGTACACTAAGATGTTGGAGTTGGAAAAATTTAGATTGGCCATACATAGGTTAACCCGATATGCTAAGTTGCATTGGACAGTTATTGAGGATGAATGTTATCAAAGAGGAGATAAAATACGTACCTGGAAAGCCATGAGAAGTAAATTGAGAGAGAAGTACCTAGATAGATCTTAGAGTACCAACTTTTAGACCAATGGTACAAATTAAAACAAGGGAACATGACTGTGTCTGTGTATATTGATCAATTTAATGAGTTTATTAGAAGATGTAACACAGTTGAACCTGAGTATAAGATCATGGCTAGATTTCGAGATGGCCTGCATAGGGATATCTAGTGGGATCTATTTCATTGGCAAATTCAGGAACTGGAGGAAGCCAATCACCTAGCTAGCTAGGGAATTTGAGTTATATCAGAGGGAACTCAGGATCAGTCAATCTAAGTCCAGCAAGATTAGTACCTCTGAACCAAAACCCAACCCTAGCCAACTTCCTTTAGACCAACCAACTCCTACTGCCCCAATAGTTCATATGAATGATCGGAGTGAGGAACCTAAAGAAGAGGACAAATCATAACCCATTGCTGAAGTGTATGAGGTTGACATGAGCTTAGTAGACGAATACGAAGGAGAAGACTTTGAGAAGGATAACTCTAGTACCTTACCTGAGGAAATCCTAGGAGAAGATATAATTATAGAGCCTAGTCCTGAAGTAGCAGAACAACAGAAATTTAATGAGGACTTGGTTCCTATAAGTCTATACCCTCAGGAAGAGCCCACTCAAACCCTAGCCCGAGACCTCATTCAGTACCCTCATAAAGAGTTCATACCTCTAACCTCAGTCGATGACCTTTTTCTTGAATTGACTAAATCATCCTTTCCCAAAGAACCTACCTACACTTGCAATGACCAAATTTCCCATCCTTCAAGTGGACCTTATGTCACCCATAGATCAATGTTCAAATCTTAAGGTCATCCCTAGTAACCAAGGTCTATTGCATGCCTCCAATGTATTACCCCAAGACTCCGATTCTTATTTCCTACCATACCCTAAGGCTTCCAATGTTCCCCAAGTTGATAACATACCTGCAGGGATTGCCCAACTGGAGGACGTCCTACCCCAGGTAAGCTACGCTAGCAAGTGAAATAATTATGCATTTTAAATGATTTAACATGCATGCAGAAGAATTATTTCAAAATCCCGGATCTAACATAAAACATGCTGCATGTATTACAATTAAGCAGGCATGTATAACAATTATTTGGGCATATAAACATATAAGCATGATAACATGATGCATAACATTGTATAGGATAGCATGGAATAAACTAATTCCCATCAACTTAACATACTGTTTACTGAGAATTAGAGTTACCTGAGTGTTTCGGTTGATCCGAACTGAACAAAGACTTGTTCTTTTGTTTGGATCCTTCTCCCATCACTTGAAATGCCAACCGAACCAGCAATAAGCTTTCACCCCACCTGGAATAACCCTGGAATAGAACTGTACTAGAATTTTGGTGTTGCAGAAATTGAAAACAGAGCAAGCTTTGGATCTTGAACAGCAGCAGCAAGGTGAGGCCAATACAAAACTCTCAGGAGTTGAAATAAACTCCCTCTAGAGGGGAGACACGCCGGGGTTCCTGAACCGAGCTTCACACACGGTGCTAGCCGCCGAAAGCTTCACACGATCACGGTGGAAAACAACAAAAAGAACAGGGAAGGGAGTTCTTCTCTACGGTGAGCACACACCAAGAAAATGCTCTCTCTTCCACTCTGTGGGTGGATCAAGAACCTCTAAGGTTTTTCTCTCTCTCGGTTTCTCTTTGAATTTCTAGAGTTCGCTGGTATCTTTCAATGGGGTATCAAAATTTGCAGCATAGCCTCTCACGGAAAAGGATCTTTCTTTGTTTTTCTTCACTCTTCTACCTTTCGGAACGATGGCCTTCGATGGGATTTTATAGATGATCTCCAGCCCCTCTCATCCCACGAACCCTTGGAAGTTGTTCTTAACTGCAGCAGAGGTGGGATGCCATCGTGGAGGAAGAAGTAGATGACCGGGTCAAACAACCCATTTCAGCGTGCTTTATGGTTCGATCCCATAGCAATTGATCGGTTCAATCCAATTGAACCCGGTTCAAATATTTACTTAACCAAGAGAGAGAGAGAGGGGTTTTAATTTTGAATCCCATTCAAATTAAAATACAATCCAAAACTAGTTCAGTCTAGATTGATTAGGAACCATTCCTAATCGACCCGAACCAACCCTGATTGACCTAATGCAGGTCAATCTATAAGTGTGCTCAAACAATAACCATGACAAAAATTGCCGAGACAATTCTCAATCATAATCGGTGCCCAGATCAGGGAGTAATCCTCTATGGCGTGTGACCTCATAGGTTCGAACCTAAATGGTAGCAATGGAACAATTCCAGTACCAACACAGGAAACCATCTAGCAATGGATCCCGGCATCCGGATAGGTCGAAGATGCGAGAGCAATCTATCGAACCTCTGGCATATGGTTACCGTATAATTCATCCCTTTGACCTCCAATGCTCAGGATAACCGAGGGTTAGACTGCCAACCCTAATTTGGTCAGTCCACAAAATGTCTCAACCTTGCAAGTCCAGCGACTCCTCACTAGGACTACCCCGGCCGAGGATTTGCTAAATTGAGATACTGCAAGACATTTAATCCAAACTGTTTGGACAGGTCAATTCCATCTTAGTCCATCACTGCTCCACAAGTACTTGCCTGTACCCAGAAACCTTCCATCACCGGATTAGAAATCCGGGTAGTTTGGCACCAAAGCACAGGGAGTTGCTTGCAAGCTACCATGATGACCTCAGGTCGGAGGGACATGTATACCCATATCCAATCATGAGTATCCCTTTAACAGAAAGGGGCTGCACGGAGTCATGTTCAATTGAGATATCACATATCCCACTTGCAGATCACATCAGTGTCAACACACTCCTTTGGTCAAGAGGACAACCAAACGATGTGAACCACAACAACCTATACTTGATACATTACCATCCAGTATAATGTATCCTTTAGTTGTGAACCTATTTTTAAGGACCACTCGATATATCCTCTCTATATCGAAATCAGTGTAGTCCTAAGGACTTCATCATATATAAGAGTTCATTAGAGAGAAATGTCAATTATGATGAGCTGCCAAAAATAATCTTTTATTAATTCATACACAATGTTCAATATAATGCTCAACCGCCTACAGGCTAGGTGATTGGCTTTTGGGACACAATTCTCAACAACTCCCACTTGTACTAAAGCCAATCAGAACAATATCTAATACCCATTTCCCTTTTGTAGTAGTCGAACTCTTTGATTTCGAGGGCTTTAGTGAAGGGGTCAGCAAGATTTTCCTTTCCATCAATCTTCAAAAGAATGATGTCGCCTCGTTCCACGATCTCTTGAACGAGGTGGTAGCGCCACAGAATGTGCTTTGTGCGGTGATGGGATTTCGGCTCCTTGGCTTGAGCAATGGCTCTAGTGTTGTCACAATACACTTGAATAGGTCCATTTAGGGAAGGTGCCAACCCTAACTCTGCAAAGAACTTCCTCAACCACATGGCCTCCTTCGCTGCATCTGATGCTGCAATGTACTCTACTTCACACACCGAGTCTACAACTGAAGCCTGCTTGGAACTCTTCCAGTAGATCGTGATGCAGAACAAAGCTCTGATACCAAAATTGATACAGAACGAAAGAAGAGATGCGATGCAGAAGTAAATTAAGACTAATTCTTTTTTTTTTTTTTTATTTTCAGAAGTCGGCTTTGACTCAAAGAAAAGTTGAACTAAATTGAAAGAAACTATGTAATAATTGAAAGCACAAATTAAAGAAACTAGGTTATCAGAGTAGTTCAGAAGTAAAGGATCGCTGGGGGCTGAGAAACTCTCAGACCTAAGATTTCGCTCTGAACTTTCAACAGGACAGAAGTAAAGAGAAGAGAAGGGTTACAGACCAGGCAGTGATCTTCACAGAGTTAAGTGGAGGGACTCTCTTGAGCAGATTGTTGGATCCCCGGATTCAGATATCTTCACAATGGATCCTCCAATACACTGGCCCTTTGGCAGAGTTGGCTTCTTCTGAACTCAAGATCTGGGAAAGAAGAAGAATAAGTTATGGAACCAGATACTCAAGGAAGGATTTACCAGATAGAAGAACTTCAAAGCTGATGTTGCTGAAATCCTGATTCTCCTGGAATGCTGATCTGACTTCCTCTAGGATTTGCTCTGTCTTCAAAGTAGCCGAACTGGACCTGGATGCTAGTGGTCGGCCTCTACTTGGAGAGAGGGGCCGTGAGAGATGGGGTAGGCTAGGGTTTGGTGGAATGAAGAGGATGAAGGGCGGCTAGGGTTTGGAATGGAAGTGGCTAACCCAGGGTTTTGGGGTTGGAGATCTCACACCTCCTCAAGGTTCCTGGGGAACCCGGATTTACTCCCTCACGGAGCTCAACACTTGAATACAAGTGCGGAAGAGAGAAACACAAAGTTTGCTCACACATAAATTGAATTCATTCATCAGTTGTCTTTTAAAACTTACAAAAGGGGTTTATTTTATAGGTCTTTACAAGAGGTCAGGGTTTTACATCTTCCCATGTGAGACTAATAGGATGGATCTTTAAATTAGGCTTGTAGAATCAAATCCATCTCATATGGCCGGCCAAGAGGTTCCATAAGTGTTGATTGATGGCTCCAAATGGTAAGTAGGTGGTGCCTCCTAGCCTTGCTCTTCAAGAAAATTTTTTTTCCTTCCATGGCTCAACTCTTTTGGACACCTCCTTTTCTTTCTCCCCAAGTCATGGCTCTTCCCAACTTTGCTTTTGTCTTTTTAGGCATGGATTGGGCGCCCCCTTGAAGTGCTCCCCAAGAAATGCCTCTTTCCTCCTTTAGCTTGGCCTTTTAAGGTATATATGGGGCGCCTCCTTGATTTTGACTTCAAGAAAAATTCTTGCTCCCTTGGGTGTGGGGACCAAGACACTGGGATGGAGATGTGGAGCCTCCTGGACTCTGGCGTGTGGCTGGGAGTGTGGCGCCCACTTACTTGGGCTTGGGAGAAAATGTGGCACCCTGGAGAAGACCTAGACCACTACTAGGACTTGTACTGAGTCAACATGACTCAACAAAATTTAAATTACAGGGAAATACAGACTCAACTAAATTTGAGTTGACCAAGTCAACCCTTATTACAAAATCAGAAAATCCTAATTCTTCGGGCAAGGTCAATCAGAGATCCAGATGGAGCCCTGAAGCCTTCTTCTGAGTCTGGTGCCCGCACCAATTCTCCCGGGGTGGGAGGACCTCGACCCTGTCGAGTAAGGATCAAGTTGGCTCTGGTATCTCTCCAAGAGGTCTGGGTCCAATTCTTGTAATTCTTCTCGGGAGATCCAAGAGTCATCAGAATCTGGCCTTCCTTGCCAGCGGACCTGGTATCTTTGGTATCCTCGATTACGAGTAGAGATAACCTGATCATCCAGGATCTTTTCAATCTGCTCTTTCCACACAGGCTAGTTTGTTGGTGGACACACAGCATTGGGTTCACTCTCAAGAGCAGGATTAGGCTCAAAAGGCTCACTGGGAATCATAGCTGGCTCTCTATACTCTATTAGGTCTGTAATGTTGAAAGTGGAGCTAATGCCTAGTTCTGAAGGCAACTCGAGCACATAGGCATTGGACCCTACTCTATTCACCACTCTAAATGGTCCAGCTCCTCTAGCATGTAACTTTCTAATGGTTCCAGGAGGAAACCGTTCAGGTCTTAACCTAATCATTACATAGTCTCCCTCAACAAAAGTTTTGACTTGCCTTTGAGAATCAGCCAACTTCTTATAAGTTTCATTACTTAAATTTATTTTGGCATAAATTTCTTTATGCAAGTCTTTTATATGCTGTGCAAAAACTTCAGGAGACTCGTGTGTGGACTGGTAAAGGAGCTAGGTCAAGAGGTGTGTGAGGTTTGTAACCATGCACAATTTCAAATGGACTCTTACCTGTAGACCTATTAACCGAGTCATTGTATGCAATTTCAGCCCTGGACAAAATACAAATCCCAATTCTTGGTGCTCTCAATCAAACCAAAATCTGAGCCAAAGCCTAGTAAAGGGTCAAGAAAAACAAAACTAGACTGACGACGCATTCCTAAAGAATGGACTTTATTCCAAAGGAACCCTAGGTCTAAACCTAACAAACTAAGGCTCTCTAGGTTTGACCTTGGATCGGAGGATGGCATGCAGAGCATGAAAACTTATCATGGATGCCTAGTAGGTGCCATAAGGTCTTCCAGAAGTAGGTGGCAAACCTAATAGGTTCTAAGGAGTCTTGCAACCTAGAAATCTCAGTAAAGTATAATCCCATAGCTCTAGAAACATGAGAAGATTCAGGGAAGGGTAGGAAATAAGAATCAGAGTTTTGAGGTGGCTTATCGGAAATAAGAAACAAACTTTGGTTATTCAGGACGACCTTAAAATGAGGACATTGTTCTATAGGTGCACTCATCCAAACCTCATGATTTGTTCTAGGAGGGTCTACAAGTGCAAGTTCTAGGATAGGCTGGGCGCTCCTAGAAGGTGGAAGGTTATTAGGAAGGTCTTTGGAATGTTTATTAGAAAAGTACTCTAAGCTACTGTCTTTTTTTTGTTCTTGGACCTTCTCAATGGGCAATTCTTGTGAACCCCTTCCTTCTTCACACTTCTCTACCAGATTTGACTCAGGGGTGTCTTCTTTGGATTCCTCAATGAGTTCAGGGGTATTCTCACTTAAACTTTCATTTGGTGTAATTTCCTCTTCCTGAACTTCCTCAAAAGGGTCTTCTCTTAGGGTTAGCTCCTGAATTCCTTGAGTGGTAGGGATTCCCTTAATAACCCCATTAGGTAGGAGTTGGTTAATTGAATTATCGGGAGAGATATCCTCAAATTCTTCTTCTTCATATTCATCTATCAAACTTATGTCAGGCTCATATATTTCTTCCTCAATCTCACTGAAAGGTTCTAATCTATTCTCCTTTGATTCCTCTTTAAGTACGGCTCTGGTCGGGTCAACTAATTTTGGGATGGCCATGCCTAACTCCTTCTCAGTGTTATCCTTCTGGTCAAGAGGTGACACAAGTGGGAATTGACAAAAAAAAGTCTGGTTCATTACGGATGTCGGATCAATCGGAACTTGACTCAAGTTGGTAGAGGTTGGCTTTAAGTCCAAAGTACTTGATTGGTTATATCTTAAAGACCACTCATAGTCTTGGGCTTCTTGGTAGGCTCGGTCTAACTTATTGGTCTTTTCAAGGCATAGCTTCCTATAAATGTCTGGGTGTAACCCAACCCTAAACCTCGATATGATCTGAGCTTCGGTCTCAATGGTATTACATTTCATGTCATACCACTGGAAGTCCTCTATATATTTAGACACAGGCCTATTACCTTGTCGCAATTGGTACCATTGGTCTAAAAGTCTTTTCTCATAGGATCTACCTAGGTACCTATCTCTCAACTTACTTCTCATATTTCTCCAAGTATATATTTTCTCTTTTCTTTGATAACACTCACGCTCAATAGCATACCAATGCGACCTAGCATGTTTGGTGAACTTGGTTTTGGCCAACCTAACTTGTCTTAATTCCGATATGTTAGTGCACTCAAAATATCGATCCATTTGTTCTTCCCACTTAATATATGTCTCTTGTCTTCCATCAAAAGTGGGCGCATAAGGTTCGGTGTTCCTAACGGGTCCCTTCTCTGAGTCAACCAAGTATGGGTATAGGCTCCTAGGGCTAGACATGATGATGCAAGCAAACACACCAAATGAGACTCGACTGACACGACTACAGGCTAACTAGACCTAGAGCCCAAACTAGATGCCCAATCAGAGTGGCAAGCTAGCCTGTAGTAACTCGGGACTCAGCCAGGCAGGTGTAAGGGGAGTGTTAGGTCCCTAAATCCCAATCCTAGACACCAACCAGAGATTGGCTAGGTAGGCGGACCAGTACACAAGCCCTTCGGGATAGAATCCCTGAACCACCGTTCTAGACACTGAGTACAAAGCACACACAGAGTAACTAGACAAACTGACTCAACATTAGCCTAGACCCGACTTGTTGGTGTCCCTAGCCCACTAGGGCAAATTAAGTCTAATAAAATTTAAAATTAGGCTTAGGATCGAATGAATAGGTGATGGTTTTGGGCTAAGGAGAGGTTATCAACTCCTCCCCTTATCTTAGATGCTCAATTGCCCTTAAGATGAATTAGGAGATGATCACTCAAAGAAATTGAATTGCAGAAACACAGAAACAAAATTGCTGTAATTTAACTCTCAGAAATTTCAAAAAAACCAAATAATTACAATAAAATTATGTAAAATAGTTTTAATAATACTGGTTCCAGAAAAATAAAAATCATACAAATTGGAGTTACGTGCAATGAGAAACAATTCCTGCAATAGGGTAGTTACAAACTAAAAACAGAATGCTTCCCCCGTTTACAATTCCTGCTACGAAGTTGTAACTCAGCGGATCCCCTACACGCCCTAGGAACACCTTATGGAATGGGAAGAGGAGGTTTGCACCTTGCTTCGTTCCTAGGACCGGACGTCGGGGAGTCTACTTCGAGCAGACAAAGTAAAAAAGAGAGATACTCAAAACATGCAAGCAAGTTAGAAACCCTAGATAGGGCTCTGATACCAAAATTGATGCAGGACGAAAGCTATGATACCAAAATTGATGCAGAACAAAGTTCTGATACCAAAATTGATGCAGAACGAAAGAAGAGATGCGATGCGGAAGTAAATTAAGACTAATTCTTTTTTTTATTTATTTTTTTATTTTTTTATTTTTATTTTCAGAAGTCGGCTTTGACTCAAAGAAAAGTTAAACTAAATTGAAAGAAACTATGTAATAATTGAAAGCACAATTTAAAGAAACTAGGTTATCAGAGTAGTTTAGAAGTAAAGGATCGCTGGGGGCTGAGAAACTCCCAGACCTAGGGTTTCGCTCTGAACTTTCAACAGGACAGAAGTAAAGAGAAGAGAAGGGTTACAGACCAGGCAGTGATCTTCACAGAGTTAAGTGGAGGGACTCTCTTGAGCAGATTGTTGGATCCCCGGATTCAGATATCTTCGCAATGGATCCTCCAATACTGGCCCTTTGGCAGAGTTGGCTTCTTCTGAACTCAAGATCTGGGAAAGAAGAAGAACAAGTTATGGAACTAGATACTCAAGGAAAGATTTACCAGATAGAAGAACTTGAAAGATGATGTTGCTGAAATCCTGATTATCTTGGAATGCTGATCTGACTTCCTCTGGGATTTGCTCTATCTTCGAAGTAGCCGAACTGGACCTGGATGCTAGTGGTCGGCCTCTACTTGGAGAGAGGGGCCGTGAGAGATGGGGTAGGCTAGGGTTTGGTGGAATGAAGAGGATGAAGGGCGGCTAGGGTTTGGAATGGAAGTGGCTAACCTAGGGTTTTGGGGTTGGAGATCTCACACCTCCTCAAGGTTCCTGGGGAACCCGGATTTACTCCCTCACGGAGCTCAACACTTGAATACAAGTGCGAAAGAGAGAAACACAAAGTTTGCTCACACATAAATTGAATTCATTCATCAGTTGTCTTTTAAAACTTACAAGAAGGGTTTATTTTATAGGTCTTTACAAGAGGTCAGGGTTTTACATCTTCCCATGTGGGACTAATAGGATGGATCTTCAAATTAGGCTTGTAGAATCAAATCCATCTCATATGGCCGGCCAAGAGGTTCCATAAGTGTTGATTGATGGCTTCAAATGGTAAGTAGGTGGGGCCTCCTAGCCTTGCTCTTCAAGAAAAAAATTTTTCCTTCCATGGTTCAACTCTTTTGGACACCTCTTTTTCTTTCTCCCCAAGTATTGGCTCTTCCCAACTTTGCTTTGGTCTTTTTAGGCATGGATTGGCACCCCCTTGAAGTGCTCCCCAAGAAATGCCTCTTTCCTCCTTTACCTTGGCCTTTTAAGGTATATATGGGGCGCCTCCTTGATTTTGGCTTCAAGAAAAATTCTTGCTCCCTTGGGTGTGGGGACCAAGACACTGGGATGGAGATGTGGCACCTCCTGGACTCTAGCGTGTGGCTGGGAGTGTGGCGCCCACTTGCTTGGGCTTGGTAGAAAATGTGGCACCCTGGAGAAGACCTAGACCACTACTAGGACTTGTACTGAGTCAACATGACTCAACAAAATTTAAATTGCAGGGAAATACAGACTCAACTAAATTTGAGTTGACCAAGTCAACCCTTATTACAAAACTAGAAAATCCTAATTCTTTGGGCAAGGTCAATCAGAGATCCAGATGGAGCCCTGAAGTCTTCTTCTGAGTCTGGTGCCTGCACCAGATCGCTCCTCCATTTAGGGTAAATACAAATCCTGACACACTCTTGCTATCATCTCTGTCTGACTGGAAATTGGAGTCAGTGTATCCCACAAGTTTTAAGTCAGGTTCTCCATAGATTAGCCACTGGTCCTTAGTATTTCTCAAATACTTCAGGATGATTTTAACCACCTTCCAATGTGCCTCACTTGGGTCAGACTGGTATCTGCTCACTACTCCTAGTGAGTATGCCACATCTGGTCTAGTACATGTCATATAGCATACATGATAGAGCCTACTGCAGAAGCATAAGGTACTCTATTCATGCGCTCTCTTTCCTCAAGAGTTGTTGCACAATCCTTCTTGGAAAGAGTAATTCCAGAACCTATCGGAAGATAGCCTTTCTTGGAATTTTCCAATGTGAACCATTTCAGTACAGTATCAATATACGTAAATTGGGACAATCCCAAAAGCCTCTTAGACCTATCTCTATAGATTTTCATACCAAGTATGAAAGAGGCTTCATCCAAGTCCTTCATAGAGAACTGAGATGACAACCAGACCTTTATTCTTTGCATTGCAGCAATATCATTCCCGATTAAGAGAATGTCATCAACATACAGTACCAGGAATACAATTACAAAACCATTAGCCCATTTATAGATGCATGGTTCCTCTCCATTCCTAACGAAGCCATATGATTTCATACATTTATCAAACCGCATATTCCAACTTCGAGATGCCTGTTTGAGTCCATAAATGGACCTTTGCAATTTGCACACTTTCGACTCGTCTGTGGATGTGAACCCTTCAGGTTGCATCATATACACCTCCTCATCCAGTTCTCCATTCAGGAAGGCTGTTCGGACATCCATTTGCCAGATCTCATAGTCAAAATGTGCTACTAAAGCAAGCATGATCCGAATAGATTTGAGCATTGCCACAAGGGATAAAGTTTCGTCATAATCGATACCATATCGCTGACGATATTCCTTGGCAACCAGACGGGCTTTATAGGTCTCAACCTTCCTATCTGCGCCCCTTTTCCTCTTGAACATCCATTTGCACCCGATGGGTTTTATCCCTTCAGGTGGATCAACCAATGTCCATACATGGTTGATCTCCATGGACTCCATCTCGGATCGCATAGCATAAAGCCATGCCTCAGAGTCAGATCTCTGAAGTGCATCCATATAGGTGATTGGATCCTCATTGTTCTCATCGAGTTCAATAGGATCCTCGTCCCGGACCAAGAAACCTAAGTATCTGTCCGGCTAACACAGTACTCTACCGGATCGCCTAATAATAGTCTCTGGATGCGATGCAATCACAGTCGGTTCAGTGACGTCTCTAGAATGTGTAGGTTCTTCTACTGGTTGAACTTCACCAAGTTCAATCTTAGAGGCTACAGTTTCTTCACCAAGAAACTCCTTTTCTAAAAAGATAGCCCTAAGAGCGATGAATATTTTCTGTTCATCCTCCAAGTAGAAAAAATACCCTTTTGTCTCCTTAGGATATCCTATAAAGAAGCATCGATCAGATATAGGACCAAGTTTGTCTGTGTCCAGACGTTTTACATAAGCCGGACAACCCCAGACCCGAAGGTGTGAAATTGAGGGCTTACGTCCTGTCCACATCTCATATGGAGTGGAGACAACAGACTTACTTGGAACGTTATTCAACAGGTAACAAGCTGTCTCAAGAGCATATCCCCAGAAGGATATCGGCAGAGTAGCAAAACCCATCATAGATTGAACCATGTCCAATAATGTTCGATTCCTCCGTTCAGACACACCATTCCATTGAGGTGAACCAGGAGGAGTCCATTGAGAGAGAATCCCATTATCCTCAAGATATGTCAGGAATTCACTAGATAGGTATTCACCACCTCGATCAGATCGAAAGGTTTTTATACTTTTTCCAGTTTGCTTTTCCACTTCATTACGATATCGTTTGAACATTTCAAATGACTCAAACTTATGTCTCATTAAGAAGACATAACCGAACCTCGAGAGGTTGTCTGTGAAAGTAATGAAATATCTATATCCTCCTCTAGTAGTAACTGTCATAGGTCCATATACATCAGTACGTACGAGACTCAACAATTCTGTAGCTCGTTCACCTTTTCCAGTAAAAGGTGACTTGGTCATCTTACTAAGTAAACAAGATTCACAAGTGGGCAGTGAGTCAGAATCACTGACCTCGAGGAGACCTTTTCCTCGCAATTTGTATATCCTGTCTTGGTTAATATGACCTAACCTACAGTGTGATAGATATAGATTACTGACATTTACTAACCTTGGGTGTTTGCTAGACGTGTACATAACACTAACAGGCCGTGACAATACATAAATGCCATTATCCAACCTAGCTTTCATTATCACACAGTTATTCACAATAACCTGACAAATATCTCTTTTAATTGAAAGTTCATAACCACAACTGGCCAACTGGCCTACAGAGATAATACACATAATAAAACTAGGGCAGTAATGACAGTCAACTAGCTTGATAGTACAGGACTCGAGACTAGACTCAGAACCCCAATTGCCAGTACTGGAACACGATTTCCATTCCCGACGCTCAGGAACTGCTCCCCATCTTTGAATTTCCTGCTAACCTGTAGTCCCTGCAATGAATTGCAAACATGAATGGGACTACCGGTATCCAATCCCAGTCAGTAGTATCACGAATAGAGAAATTACAAGGACTTATCATATAAATACCTTGTCCAGCACCTTGCTGATTTCTCCTCTTAGGCCTGTTCGGGTCTAGGGATGCTTTATAGAGAGAACAATTCCTCTTCCAGTGTCCTTACTTCTTACAGTAGAAGCACTCTGCATTAGATTGATCAGCTTTTACCTTCCTGATCTGACTCGGTCCAGGAGCACTTTGCACTTTCTTACCCTTTTTCTTTTTCTTCCCTTTCTTAAAGGGACGATGATTTCCAGATCCTCCCACTAAATTCACCACCCCCTTATTCAGGTGATGGTCTTTCTCGTAAGTCTGCAGTAACCCTAACAGACCATGATAGTTTACTACAGGCCTGCTCATTCTAAAATGATCGAGAAAATCAAGGTAGGAGGATGGCAAAGAATTCAGAATCGCGTCCTTGCCAAGTTGCTCGTGCAAAGGACACCCAAGCTTGTCCAAACGTTCAATCATCTCGATCATGTACAGTACATGATCAATGACTGAACCACCATTTGGCATCTTGGCGTTGTAGATGGCACAAGAAACCTTGTACCGCTCTACATCGTCAGGTACGCCAAAAGATTCCTTCAACTTTTGAAGGATCTCATCTGGCTGGGCTTCCTCAAACTTGCGACTGAATTCGTCGTTCATCACTGCCAACATAATACATCGGATAGTGGTCCGATCAGAGACCCACTTCAAATAAGCGTCTCTAATCAAGCCCCAAGCATTGGCAAGAGGGTTCTCAGGTGCAGGATCTATTATCACATAAAGGATCCTTTCATGCTCCAGGACTATCCTCAACCTTCGATACCAGCTATTAAAGTTGGGACCCTTTAACTTCTCGTTGTCGAGAAGTGATCGGAGCAATAAGCTTGAAGTCATCTGAAAGGAAGAACAAGCCTATTAGTATATGAATTAATCATTGAAAGCCTAATTAAGTATGGTTGGTTCAATTAGTTTTTAGATGGTTAGTTATTCATTGAGTCCATGTAATTAGTTGAGTCGTTGAGTCCTGTATTATCAGAGGGGATCCAAGAGAGCATCCTATGTGCACCCAATTAAAGACTCAAGACGGTTATGTGCTAGCCCAAGTCACAACCTCTTCTTGGTGCCACCTTTTTAAGGATTTGGACATCAACACATGTCATTGGGACAACACCATTTGGACATTTTATTTTGGGACAAGAACACATGCCATATCACTTGTGTTTGGACATGCAACATCACCACATGACAAAACTCTTTGGTCGGCCCATGACAAGAAATATTTGGCACCACTTAATTTTGAGATAAGTAAAGCTAAAGGACTTCCCCAAGATGGCACCCTTCCACTCAAAATTATTCCACGCCAAATGAAGAGTTCGGCCAAGCAAATTCTTCTCTTCCTTGATGCCACTTGCTAAGGAATTTCAAGCCAAATAACTTTATCTCAAGTGTTGGAGGTCCAAGGATTTTTACTCCTAGCATTTCACTCAAACAAGTTGCTAGTTGCTTAAGCTTCAAGAACCCAAGAGTTTCATTAGAACTCTTGAGTCTTCTCCAATCCAAACTGAAGAGTCCATGTACCTACAGAAGGCTACATTATCAAGACTCCTGAGCCCACCCATCATGACCAACAAGGAAGAAATCGTGGCCCTTCATCAAATTTCATCACCATCTCCATCTTGGCACCAACCATGGATAATAGTCCCATTCAATCCATCAAGCAGGAGTCCAGGCTACTTAGATATAATTCCAAAGTTGTAGTTCAAAGGGAACAGGAGTCTTGTATCTGAGTCCCTTACTTTACTGGTTGATGGTCGACCTATAAATATCCCACCAGGCCCCCTAGTAATTCATGAAATTATTATTGAAATACAAAGAAATTCTGTCAAATTTCTCTTTTGTTGTGTGCATCACGGGGTGTGAGGCCCTTCCTATGTTCCTTTGGAGCATCACGAGATGTGAGGCCCTACTTATCCAGCCGACAAGACGACCCAACCGTCACTTCGAACCCTTTCTTTTCCTTCGTTTCTTTTCATTATTGATTTATAACTTGAATTCCTTTGCTAAGTGTTTTGCAGGTGACCAAGAATCTAGATCTGGTGTTCTTGCCTCAGAGCTGGCATCGTGCAAAAGATCGGAGCCTGGAAATGAGATCTTGTAACCCTGCCGCAATAATCTTGAGAGTTCTATTAGATCTGAAGAATCGATTTTCGTTGGTTACTTTAAACCTATTCCCTCTCTTTAGTTTATGATTAGTTGAAGGTTAATCCTAGTTTCGATGGTTTCTCAACCACCAGGTCCTGCTTTTAAATTGCTTTATAGGTTTACTTGTATGGGTAATAGACTTATTAGTTTCCTTTACTATCTCCTTTGAGCTCTCCTTTAAAATCTAAAAATATAAAAAAAATATTAATTGCTATTATTATTATTTATTTATTTGTCCCGCATCAGTGTCCACCAATTAATTAGCCTGAGAGAGGAGAACGGATCGAGCGTATCCTGGATGATCAAGCTATTATGACCCGGGGTAACGGCTACCAACGCTACCTGGTTCGATGGCAAGTCCGGCCAGAATCAGACGATTCATGAATTTCTCAAGAGGACTTGCAATGCCTCGACCCAGACCTTCTCGAGAAATATGTGAGACAGTGTGCTCCTTACTCGACAGGGTCGAGTTCCTCCCACTCTGGGAGAATTGGTGCGGATACTAGAGGCACCAGAATAAGACAGAGACTTCTCAACCCTCTGTGGATTACTTAGTAGTGTTTGAGTCTAGTTTGTAATAAGGGCTTTGCCTATTTGAGTTTTTTCTTTGACCCTTGAGTCATGTTTTTTTGGGCCTCCATCATTTGAGTCCTGTATTCAGAGTTTGATTCATACCAGTAGGGTTTGGATCCGTCAGTCATGTCAGCTCATGTTGAGCTAGTCATTTCTAAGTCCTGTAAGTTCTAGTCCAAGTCCAATGAAGACTCAATACAATTGAAGACCAACCCAGTTTGAAGTCACGAAGACCATGGAAGGCCCAGCATGAGGAATTGAAGGCCCTGGAACCCTGGATCATAGCTTGGAAGCCCTGGACCGTAGCCTGAAGCAAACTAGGCCACCAAAGGCCCATGAGGAGTTACCAAGGGATGCCACACTCTTATGGTCACCTCCCCTTGGGCGGCCACTTAAGGTCACCACCCTTGGCTGCCCAAGGCAAGAAGGAGAGAGGGAGTTTGAGGGAAAGAGGGCTATTGACCTACAATGTATTCTAGCTAGGATTTGGGTGGGATTCAAATTGCTATGAAATGTCTTTTGTATCCTTACTTGAGGGGTAATTTTTTGGGTCTATTTAAGAGGCCCCCTGCTCTTATATGAGGACTAATTTTATTTATGAAAAAAATGTTGAGTTTTCCAATTTGCTGTGTGCTTGCTGTGTGATGTGAACCCCTTCTTCTTCCTTGTTTCCTGTGCCCTGTATTTAGCTGCCATCAAAACCCTAGAAGCCACCTCTCCAGCCTTGGCTACCCAACATCAAAACCATTCTTTCCTTGTTGTTTTTAATTTATTTCTTCATTCTTACATTATTTTGACAGGTGATTTGTAGGTCCCACGAAGTCTACGAATCCATAGATTCCAGTCGGGCAGCGATCAGATCACCGGGGTTGAAAGCTGTGAATCCACGAGGTCTTCGACTTGATCATCTAGGCCACGTCCGGGAGCAAAGAGAGACCTATGTAAGGATTCATCTACAAGATCCTATCAGGTACACAACCTCTACTTGCCAGTAGCGATATTAAGGGGGAACTAGCCAAACCAGGGCTTCTCAGCCTCAGTGGTCCTTCTTCCTTATCATTTTAAGGGTCTACTTGCATGCTGTTGCTTCTTATTTTTGTATAGAACTCTCCACTTTAATTCTTGGCCTTATTTTCGGGATTTAGATACTTAACTCAACACATAAAAATACAAAAATAGTTTGCATGCATATTTAGTCCCGCATCAGTAACTTCTAGAAGAGGAAGAAGGCAAGGAAGCCCTTTGCTAATGAGACCTACTATCTTTGTGAAAAATATGGGCACTGGAAGAAGAATTGCAAGTTATATCTTTCAAGTCTGAAGTAGGATGCTGGTAGAGTATCTGAAGGTTTGTACATGATGATATAAACAAACCTCTCATTGACTTCTTCAGTTTCTGATTCATGGGTACTTGATATCACATGTAGGTCTCATATCTGCAAGTCATTGCAGGGGTTGCAGAGACCTAGAAACTTGAAAAGGGATGACTTCAAGCTATTTGGCTCAAGTGGTGAACCTATTTATGCTGAAGCTGTTGGCACCTATTTGATGTTATTGCCATCATGCAATATTCTTGAATCGAAAGATTGTTATTATGTACCCAACATTATCAAAATTATTATTTATGTACCTTTGTTATTAAAACAAGGTTATGAAATAAAATTAACGAGCCATGGATGCTCAATTTTCTTTGAAAATAAATTCTTTGGTTGTGGTACATTTGCAAATGTTCTTTTGATTCTATCACTCAATGATGAGATTATGCTTATTGAAAACAAGAAGAGAAAGAGAGATGATGTAAATGTCACTTTTCTCTTGCATTGCCATTTGGGTCATATTGGTGAGTCTAGAATAAACAAGTTGTACAAAGAAAACTTCTTTGATCTTTTTGATATTGAATCATTAGGAACTTGTGAGTCCTATCTCATGGGTAAGATGACAAGTCTCTATTCACTGGACATGGAGAAAGGGCAAATGAGTTGTTAGATCTAGTGCACACAGATGTGTGTGGTCCTATGACAACTCAAGCTAGAGGAGGATATTCTTATTTCATCAGTTTTATTGATGATTTATCAAGGTTCATATATGTGTATCTTATGAAACACAAGTATGAAGCCTTTGATAAGTTCCAAGAGCATCAAAATGAGGTTGAGAAACAAATTAGGCATACTATTAAAATCCTTCGGTTTGATCGAGGAGGAGAATACTTGTCTAGTGAATTTCTTGATCATCTGAAAGACAAAGGTATTCTCTCAGAATGGACCCCTCCGTATACACCATAGTTAAATGGTGTAGCTAAAAGGAGGAATAGTACCCTACTAGATTGGTACGGTCCATGATGTGCTTCACAGACCTTCCAGTATCCTTCTGGGGTTATGCCCTAGAGACTGCTACCTATATACTGAACAGCATGCCATCAAAGGCAGTTAAAAGCACTCAATATAAATTATGGAATAGAAAAAGGCTAAATCTTAAGTATTTTAAGATTTGGAGTTGCCCTGCTTATGTCAGGAATATTTTTGGACATAAGTTAAGTACTAGAGCAGATAAATATAGGTTTGTAGGATATCCTAAAAAAGGTATTGGCTACCTTTTCTACCACCCTACTAAGAAAAAAGTTTTTGTTAGTAAGCATGCCACATTCTTGGAAAAGGAGTTTATCCGAGAAGGGGGCAATGGGAGGATATTTGAACTTGAAGAAGTTCAACCTACATTCAATACAATTCCTCAACCAGATGTTCTTAAGGTTCAGGAACAACCACAACACACGCCTCCTCTCTGAAGGTCAGAAAGAGTGCGAAGTGCACCTCTTAGATATGGTTTTGTTATTGGAAATGATAATAAAGCCAGTATCATACAGGATAATGATCCTATGACCTATATGAAAGCTGTCATGAGTAGAGACTCTGACAAATGGCTGGAAACCATGAAATCTGAGATGGACTCCATGTACTTTAATCAGGTTTGGAAATTAGTTGATCCACCTGAGGGAGTAAACCCAATAGGGTATAAATGGGTCTTCAAGAAGAAGATTGGAGCAGATGGTCAAGTCGAGACCTGTAAGGCCAGGTTGGTGGCAAAACATTTCAAACAAAAACATGGTATTGACTATGATGAAACATTTTTACCAATAGCCATGCTTAAGTCCATTCGGATATTACTTTCTATAGCTGCATACTATGATTATAAGATATGGCAAATGGATGTAAAGATTGCTTTCCTTAATGGATACCTTGAGGAAGAAGTCTATATGTCAACCAGAAGGGTTTGTCTCGAGTGAGAGACCAAACCAAGTATGTAGGCTTAAGAAGTCCATTTATGGAGTAAAGCAAGCATCAAGGAATTGGAACATCAGCTTTGATGAAACAATCAAGGAGTTTGGTTTCATCAAGAATGTGGATGAACCGTGTGTGTACAAGAAGATAAGTGGGAGTGCACTTATTTTCTTGGTTTTGTATGTTGATGACATACTCATCATTGGAAATGATATCCTAATGTTGCAATCGATCAAATCTTGGCTATCAAAATAGTTTTTCATGAACGATTTGGGAGAGGCATCCTATATACTAGGTATAAAGATCTGTAAAGATAGATCTAAGAGGATGCTGGGCTTATCCCAATCCAAGTACATTGACTTAGTGTTGAAGAGACTCAATATGGAGGGAAGTAGGAAAGGTTACTTGCTCATGAGTCAAGGCATACATTTCTCCAAGAAGATGTCTCTTAAGACACCAAGGAGAGAGTAATGATGAGTTTGATTCCTTATGCTTCAGTTGTAGGATCAATCATGTATGACACGTTATGTACCAGGCCTAATTTTGCTTATGCCTTGGGCATAGTAAGCAGGTTCTAGGTTGATCTAGGGGAGGACATTGGAAACTAATAAAAAATATTCTTAAGTACTTGAGAATGACTAAAGATATTTTTCTTATATATGGTGGATCAGAGTTGAAATTGAAAGGGTATATGGATTTTTGTTTTCAATGAGATCCAGATGATGGCAAATCCATATCAGGATATGTTTTCACCCTATATGGTAGTGCAGTGAGATGGAAAAGTACAAAGCAACCAACTATAGCTGACTCAGTCATTTAGGTACAATACATAGCTACGAGTAAAGCCATGAAGGAAGCTATGTGGATAAAAAAATTCATCATGAAATTGGTATGGTTCTAGCTATACAACAACCGGTGCCACTTTATTGTGATAACACTAGAGCCGTTGCGCAAGCTAAGGAACCAAGGTCTCATCATAAGTCCAAGCACATCCTAAGATGCTTCCACCTCATTCGAGAAATCATTGAAAGAAATGATGTGATAATAGAATGAGTTGATACAAAGAACAACATAGCAGACCCATTCACTAAAGCACTACCACAACAGCAGTTTGATTGCCACTTAGATTATATGGGTATAAGATACAAAGGTGATTGGCTTTAGTGCAAGTGAAAGATTGAAAGAATAGTGCCCTAAAAGCCAATTTTTGTATGGGCATTTCTATAATCTTCCAACTCATGTATGATATTTTTTGATAAATGGAAATGCATTTTGATTCATCATATTGTTGCATGTTATTAAGATTATGATGAACCCCATAGGTTAGGTGAATCTAATTAGGATTATGATGGAGATCATAATGGTGAGACCTAAGTTTCTATAAACCCTAATCTAAAATGTTCCTAGTCATTGGATCATCGATTCGGGGATCGATATTTCTGGTAAGATTAGCACACCCTATGTTTACTCAAAAGGAGGGTGGTTTGTCTCATAGCCACTTGTGTAAGGATACTAATACAAGGATATGGGTGCTCATTAGGATATGAATTTACTGAACTGATCCACCTTGAGAACATCTTATGGAGGTCTTACTACTTGTCAAAAGATGGTTCTCATAGTGGGAGTTGTGCATGGATCCTTAGACCTGAGACTACCATAATATCTTATGCACATGAACCCATGTTTTGGTGCATACTCATTCATGTCAATTAAATCATGTACGGGGTGCTTCTGGATATGGTGGATTATGTATGAAAGTAATGAGTAGGTCAACAAGGAATCGATCACTCCTAGTAAGAGGAGAACTTATCCCATTAAATATCTTCGATTGTTGACTCAAGAAGTCTTTGATTAAAGCAGGATGAGATTAGATAGGATTTTTAATCTTTCATCAGTCGAGTCTTCATTATCAAATTGAGATTCAAAAGGATTAAGTGCAAGAGTTTGACAATTCTCCATGCCCATCACTTATTTGGGATAAAGGGAGATCGAAGGATTGAATTTCATGGTAACTTTTCACTGAAAGATATTTTAATAATTTTTACCAAATTTCATATCTTTCTGGTAGGCATGACATATTGCTAGACATCAATCATGTCTTATAGATTTTAATAATTCAAATTGATTGGATTCATGAGTCAATTCGGAAGCTGGTTCGAATTGGCAACTTAGGTCAGCTCAATTTGACCTAATTAGGTCAATCGAGTTCGATTAGATTGAATTGGCTTGGAACTAGACCTATTGCTAGTTAGATATAATGCCCAAAGGGTCACACACATTAGGAAATTGGTCAAGGAAGTCAATTGGATTTTTATTAAGGTCAAGGGACCCTAATTGTTTAGATAATTGACATACTAGCATATGTTGGCTAGCCTAACTCCTAACACAATTGGATTGGATATATTTGCTTGCTAATTGGGCTAACCAATTTAAGTAGAAATTAAATTGGGTTGAGTCCAAAGTGGGGTAGCGTAATTCAGATTTTATCTGGATTTTATTTGGACTTATCTTGTATTTATGAGAGAGTCAATGTTGACATGGACTCTTGGGTGCCATATGGCATATGACAAAAAAAAGGGACACAAAAGGACCAAGAGTCCTTTTGCTAGTCAATCATAAAATCCAGATAAAGTCCAAAGGGACTCCTCCTTATCTCCATGCCCTTTCACATAGGCTTTGACTGGTCAAAATATTTGAAAATGGCATAGAAAGCCTTGGCGCATAATGAAGAGATGCGTCTCTTCATTATGGAGCTAACTGAGAGTAAGAGTCCTTCTATTTGAAGGCTCTTAATTTTTTTTTGACACCTTCATTTAAAGGACATGTCCCTTAGCCTTTTAATTGACCGGTAAATGCCAAGTGGCAAGTGGAGAAATCGATTGGAAACTTGAAGAGACATGAATATGTCTCTTGGTGCATGATAACATGTATCATGATAAGCCTCTCCATCCAAGAGACTCCTTCTCATTGAAGGGTCTTATCAGATAGCTGCGGAAGAGGCATATCAGGCACCCCATCCTACTCTATAAAAGGCATCAGTGATTTTATGCCAAACATCTCAATTCCCATCAGAAAACCCAACCTACTATTTTCTCTTTCTCCCCCTTAAGACAAGGTTTGTCGTTTTAAGACAAAGCTTGTTCTTTAGTGACAAGGCTAGTCTTTTAAGATATGTGCCTTGGAAAAAAAATAGAGGGGATATTTGGGATCTGAGAAGGGATATTGAAAGGTATCTGAGTGCCCTATAGGAGGGTAGGGAGTCCAGTAAGGGAGAAAGTTCGAAAGGCTACTAAAAGAGCCCAATCAAATAAGCAACTATTATAGGAGTGCTTTCTTGGTCTTGTTCCTATGTGGATCATCTTTGGAGGGCATGCACTTGTGTGCCTTGTGGAAATAGAAGATTATAGCACCCCATGTATTCTTTTATAACCTTAAAGTATTGATTTATTGATTGTCTGATCAACTGATCCTAGGGTTTAGGGTTCCGACCGGTTAGGGTTTTAAAATGAAAATTTTTGAAACCCGATCTTCCGCTGCGCCTGGCCCAAGGAACCCAACACCATGTGGGTGTAAGAGTGGGTCAATTCATGGGTGTAGTTGGACTTGGATGAGTGCTCTCTTAGTTGGATTAGCCTTGGAAGAATTAGAGTTTAGGCTTAGGTTTATGTTTCGAGTCCTATTTGGATTAGGAGAGCGCTTTGGTCTATATAATTGCACCTTATATAAACCTATTATGATGGAACAATATGAACTCTCTTCTCCCTAAATCAAAGCCTCTCTCCTCTCTCTCCCTCTCTCCTCATGCCTCCAAGAAGGCTACATGCCCAAAGGAAGTAATGACCAAGAAGAGGTAGTGCTAGCTTGTTTCTAGCGATAGGAAAGAATTGGCACTAAGAGTCCTTAGTTCTAGGGGCTCTCTCTCCTCATGCCACTAGTCTTTTGTTTGCTAGTTGTACTAGCAAAAGAGGCCTTCCTCATCTGGTGTTACACGATACAAAGGTTCTTCAAGGTGTGCCCATGAGTCCATGTGAAGAGGGACTTCTTCATGCCAAATATTTGGAGTGCTAGGGAATAATCCCATGAACCAATTTAATTGGGTTTGAACCGGTTCAATTGGATTGAACCACTTGGTTTAAATGGGAATGAACCAGTTAAATTGAACCGGTATTTTCTTTTGAACCGGTGACCGTTTTACACGGTGTTTTCACTGGTTGGAACTCCTTGCGACAAGAAGGCCAAATGACCGAAACCACTTGCTGGGCGTCCCTTCTTCTTCTCCACCGGATGGCTTTCATCACTGATTTATTGGCTGTTTAATGGGTGAACGGCAGCAGCTGCTGCTTGGCTTTCCCAGCCTCTCCAACTCCCTCCTCCATGCTGCCTATATAAAGCTCTGCACCCCTGTTTCAGCCGTAAGCTTTTACACCGAGCAACAGTAAACAAAAGGATCTTCTGGGCATTTTTTCTTTGAGAGAGTTCTCCATTTTTGAGAGTTCTTGGGGCTAGGATTTGGAGTGTGTGAGGGAGAGAAACAAGGCCTTAATCCCTCTCTTTTGAAGTGCTCAAAATCTGCTCTGCAGCAAAGAGAAGTTGCTGCAACTTACCTGTGACCGTGTCCTCTTCCAGCGGCTAGCACCGCTCGTGAGGGAGGTTCAGGGATCCCCCGGCATGTCTCCCCTCTAGAGAGAGTATCCCTTTACTCCTGGGAGCAAGAGGGTCGAGCCGGATTCGTTGCTGCAACTCCAAACGCAACGAAGAAGGCTGCTATTTTTCTGCAACAAAAATTCTGGCAGCAAGGTTTTAGGTAATTTGTACACCCAATTTAGCTAACTTTTCTTTGCAGATTTCGGTTGAAGATCAAAGCACATCTAATCCCCCAGCTGTTGCTCCGATTTGGGAGGAAAAGGAGGTCCAGACGCCACCTTTTGGTTGCTGTTTTGAAGAGCAAAAACAGAGTATTCAACGTCCAAAGGAAGAAGAAAACAGGAATAAATTTATTCCTGTTATCCGAGCTATTCCAGCAGATATTCTAGAGTTATTCCAGGTGGAATAAAGGTATGAAAAACTTTATTTTAATCATGCATAAATAAATGAATTTATATATATATTTTACAAATATTATATGCCTTGTTACATGCCTATTTTTTAATACATGCAACTTGAATAGATTAGATTTCTGGGCGGAGCAGTTTTCCACTGCACGTTTTAAAATTATTTTTTAAATCCCCTGTGCTCCTGTGCCCTGTTTGCATGCCTAGTGTAGGTTTATGTTTTACCACCTGCACCCTTTCTTTTAGTGGTATCAGAGCTAGGTTACAGGTGTAATTTATTCATGTATGCATGTATGTAGATTAAATAGTTTAATCATTGAGTGTATCAAAATATTTTTGGAACCTAGTTGAGACCTTCACCATGACCGTGTGTCCTTGACACGATACGGATCGTCTGTGTTGGCCTTTTCAGAAGGATCCATAAAGGATATAAAATTAAAAAGTTGTTTTAATTTTTGATACATGAAATTAGCATGTTTTTTAGGCATGATTTATATTGGATATAAAATATTTGTAAAATATATTGATGCATGTTTTTTGTTATGTAAAATTGTTTTACATAGAGACTTAATTAAAAATTGTTTTAATTATGAATTTGCTTATTAAAAATTGTTAGGTTTATGAAATCTAATTTGACATGAATAAGCCATTTTGGGTTAATTGGGTTAGTTCTAATTGGGTCCTTAACTGGGTTAGACCTAGGTTTAGTTGAACCGGATAAAAAAAGATTAATCAAAAGTTGATTAAGGTCCTTCTTTAGAACTATATAATAGTTAGATTAGTTGATCCGTTCATCTAAAATGGATCCAATTAGTGGCTCAGTGGATGCCCGAGTCTTTAGGCTAGTCTGATCGAGTCTGGTAAACCGACTGGTGTCGAGGTAGGTTTGGCATTGTGATCATGGTTGTATGAGGCTACATCTTTCCTGGCCAACTTGGTTGGTGTCTAGGAAAGATGGTTAATGGTGGATACTCATCCATGATCTCACCTACCTGGCTAGTCGAGTCGACCATAACTGATTGGAAAAGCTCAATGACTCGAGTTAACCCATGTCACCCAGGTTGATCGGTCTGACTGATCTATAGGTGCCCATGGATCATTTGTTGATTTATTTCAACCCTCCTGAAATCTGATTGATTCTGTAGGAGGATGATCCATGTCCTTGTCTTTTTCTTCTGTCACAACTAAAAAAATCCTCTAAAATTATTAGGTCCTTAAAAAGACTAAGTCAAGGAGTTGACAGTGTCTTAGCCTCCCATTAAGTTAGTTAGAAATGTATCCACTAGCTTGGTGTGCATCGGCAGTTCCAAAGAACGGGTGTACATCCGGCGATTGGAATTTCTATCTGATCAATGATGGTTCAGTGCAACCTCCTTAACAGGACCAGGTGGGCCGGCCAAAGTCGGGCTTGGTCTTTAGTTAGCTGGAAGCATTGGATTTGTCTTTTTAATGGTTGGACCTAACCAGAGACCCGCAATAGGAGGCCCCAAGGCCGATTGGGGTGTTCTCTAGGGCAAAATAAAATACTAAAAATTGTTTAGGGAAACAATTGGTTTATGAACCTACCTTTAGGCTCGTATGGGTGAGACGACCAAAGTCGGGCTCATGCGAGGCCTATTGGATTTCAGTACCCACTTGAAAAAGTGTTTTCACGAATTGGAGTTAGAGGCTACCAATCTGAAAAATTAGTGGGAGAAACCTTTAGACTAAAGTCCAAGTCTTTTGGTTAAATTATTAATTCATACACTAATTTGGTCTTATTTTCTTTTCAGATGTCTTCTAATTTATCACTCCGGTCACTTCTCGACAACGAGAAGTTAAAGAGTCACAACTTCGATAGTTGGTATCGAAGGTTAAAAATCGTTCTGGAGCATGAACGGATCCTTTATGTAATAACGGATCTGGCACCTGAAATCCCTCCTGCAAATGCACGGAGTGCGATCAGAGATGCTTATCTGAAGTGGGTCTCTGATCGGACTACTATCCGTTGCATTATGTTAGCGGCGATGAACGACGAGTTCAGTCGCCTCGAGGAGGCCCAACCTGATGAAATCCTTCAAAAGTTGAAGGAATCCTTCGGCACCCCGAATGATGTAGAACGGTACAAAGTGTCTTGTACCATCTACAACTCTAAGATGCCGAATGGTGGTTCAGTCACTAATCATGTATTGTACATGATCGAGTTGATTGAAAAACTGGGCAAACTCGGATGCCCCTTGCACGAGCAGCTCAGCAAGGATGCGATCCTGAATTCTCTTCCCTCCTCCTATCTTGACTTTCTTGATAATTATAGAATGAACAAGCCTGCAATCAACTACCATGGTCTTTTGGGGTTGCTGCAGACTTTCAAGAAAGACCACCAACTGAATAAGGGGGTGGTGAATTTAGTGGGAGGAAGTAGAGGTCGTCGTCCCTTTAAGAAAGGGAAGAAGAAAATGAATAAGAAGGTAAAGAAGGTGCAGAATGCTCCTGGCCCTAGTCAGACCAGGAAGTATAAGGCTGATCAATCTTCTACAGAGTGTTTTTACTGTAAGAAGAAGGGACACTGGAAGAGGAACTGTCCTCTTTACATTGCGTCCCTTGATTCGAACAGGCCGAGGAAGCAGAAGTCTACTGAACAAGGTATTTATATGATAAAACCTTGTAATTACTCAATTGTTGATACTGCTAACTGGGTATTGGATACTGGTAGTCCAATTCATGTTTATAATTCGTTACAGGGACTTCAAGTTAACAGAAGATTTGAAGATGGAGAACAGTTTCTGAGCGTCGGGATTGGAAATCGTGTTCTAGTACTGGCGGTCGGAGTCATGCGTCTTGTCTTTGAGTCTTGTACTGTCGAGCTAGTCGACTGTCACTATTGTCCAAGTTTCATTCTAAGCATAATCTCTGTAGGCCTTTTGGCCAATTGTGGTTTTGAATTATCAATAAAAAGAGATTTTTGCAATGTTATTTTGAATAACTCTTTTATAATGAAAGCTAGATTAAATAATGGCATATACGTACTATCAAGGCCTGTTAGTGTAATGTATACTTCTAGCAAACGCCCAAGGTTAGATAATGTCAACGATTTGTATCTTTGGCACTGTAGGCTAGGTCATATTAACCAAAATAGGATAAACAAGATGCGAGGAAATGGACTCCTCAAGGACAGTGATTCTGAATCACTGCCCACATGTGAATCCTGTTTAGTTGGTAAAATGACCAAGTCACCTTTTACTGAAAAAGGTGAACAAGCTACAGAACTTCTAAGTCTAATACATACTGATGTATGTGTTGGGAATCCGGTGCACCATTGTGAAAAATAATTTCAAAAATGATGAAAATTTGCACCATAAACCCTTAGCCAAGATCTCCTTATTCAGGATTAAAACATATATTAAACATGCAAACTTACATTGTTAGAATTAGGGCACCAACTTGTTAACGCTAAATCCAATTTTGATGTAGAATCAAAACTTGATGTTGAATGCCCCTTTTGAATTCACCAAGCATCCAAATGTCCACCCTCCAATGGTGATCCACAGGAAGATTGATCAAGATGCTAGCTTCTTCAAAATTCCTTCACTTGAATTCTTATCCTAGAACTCAAGAGGACTATGGCTTTAAAACTCCACGGTAGGGACTCCTAACTTCCTTTCTTTCTTCTTCCTCTCCCTTTTTTATGACCTTGTCCTAAGAATAAAACTCTTGTCTTGAAGGAGGAGGAGGATTTAAGACACTAATGTCTTAATGTAAAAGGAAATAGAAACAGAGTAGTAATTCCTTTCTTTTACCGATCGAGAGATTCTTCCTATCTCTTGTTTTAGACTTGAGTTTCAATAGAGAAGAGAACTCTGTAAAAGGGAAACTCTCTGTGTCCTAAACAAGCTAAGGAGGAATCAGTCTCCTGGAAAGAAAAGAAAAATAAAACCTCTATCGTACATTAGTCAATCACCCGAAGTCTCTGTTCCTTACATAGATTACAAAAAGGTGCCTTTTCAAAAGAACACAACTCTCCGTAAAATATTTCTCATGGTCTTCCATATTTCTCATGCCCCCTTCCCTCTTTCTCATGCCCTTCTAGATTAAAACTCACGGCTTTTCCTAAAAGAAAAGTCGTGAAATTCTAGAAGAAGGGAATCGCGATGTTTCGATCTCCGAAGAGACGTTATTTCGCACAATCGGGAAGAGTCAGCACCCTTTGTCTTTCTTAAAAACCCATCAGCCGTTGGATTCCCATCCAAGGGGGGACAAGTGAAGTGCTAACTTTAAGAAAGGAGGCCTCCCCATCTTAATTCATCGGAGAATTAAGTGGGGCATGCCAAGAGTCCATGCACCATGGACTCTTCCAAATGGCGCGCCAAGAGTCCATTAGCACATGGACTTTTGGTATTTTGGCATGAAAAGAATAAGGAGTGGGTGGGGGGCTAGCTTAGGTGCATGGTTAGCCAATAGGGTTAGCCATAATCTCTATTTTCACAATTAGGGTCTAATTAGATCCAATTAGAACCCAAATTGAACCAATCCAGAACCCTAATTCGAATCCGATTTGAATAGAAGCTAGGGTTTGCAACACCTGATAAAGTGTTATCCTGCAAAGATGATTTAATTACAAATTAAACTCTTGATCAATCCTCTTAAGTGTGTGACCCATTGGGTTCCATATCTAGCCAGCAGTGGGTTCGAATACAAGTTGACCTAATTTGATTAGAATTCTTTCTAATCGATTTAGGTCAAATCAGGCTTACCCGACTTCATCAATTAGGTCTCTTCCTAATAAGTGATCTTTAAATTTGATCAACCCACAAGACAAGATTGACATCTAGCAACGTGTCATGTCTACCTGAAAGATATGGAAATTCTGGTAAAATACCAAAACTACCCTTCAGTAGAGAGTTACCGTATAATTAAATCTTTCGATCAGCTTGCATCCAAAATATAACTATGGATATGGATATATGTCAAATCCAATATTATATTTATTTCTAGCTCAATCTTATATTGATGATTCAATTATCTTGATATTAGAAACAATCTCTAATATCTTTACTTTGATCAAAGATTCCCTGAATCATCATCCGATTGTTAACTAGCTAGATGCTATCTCCTCTTACTATGAGTGATCGATTCCTTGTTGACCTACTCATTACCTTCATATCCAATTCACCATTCCCAGTATCAATCCTGTGCATGACTCAGTGTCATTATTAGGATTGAACCAAAGCATGGGTTCATGTACATAAGGTACTTATGGCAGTCTCAGGTCAAAGGATTAGTTGTACCACTCCCACTATGAGAACCTTCTATTGACATGTAGCTAAGACTCCATTAGATGTTCTCAAGTTGGATCATATCAGTGAACTCATTCTCCAATGAGCACCCACATCCCAGTATTAGTGTCATACACAAGTGACTGTGAGAGCAGTCCCCCTTTCCAGTATACGTGGGATGTGCTAGTCTTACCGGAAAACCCTGATCCCCTATTCAGGGTTCCTTTGACTAGGAATATTTTAGGTTAAGGTTTTAAGACTTTAGGTCTCACATGTATGATCTCATCATAACCCTAAAATCATAGCCCTAATCTATGGGGTTCATCATATAATATAAACACAGTGTATGATGAAAAATAATACCTTTATTAGAATATTATTAATTACAATGGTTTGGGAGATACAATATAGATTGGCTTGTAGGGCATATCCCTTTCAGTATGTGGACCGATGATAGTTAGTGCCAGAGGAGGATACAAATATTTCATTACTTTTACAGATGACTTTTCAAGGTTCGGTTATGTCTTTTTAATGAGACATAAGTCTGAGTCGTTTGAAATGTTCAAACGATACCGTAATGAAGTAGAAAAGCAAACTGGAAAAAGTATTAAAACTCTTCGATCTGATCGAGGTGGTGAATACTTATCTGGTGTTTTTTTGACATATCTTGAGGAGAATGGAATTCTCTCTCAGTGGATTCCCCAAAAGGAGGAATCGAACCTTGTTGGATATGGTTTGATCCATGATGGGTTTTGCAACTTTGCCGCTATCCTTTTGGGGATATGCGCTTCAGACAGCCTGTTACTTATTAAATAATGTTCCAAGTAAGTCCGTTGTCTCCACTCCGTATGAGATGTGGACTGGATGTAAACTCTCAATCTCATACCTTCGGGTCTGGGGTTGTCCGGCTTACGTAAAGCGTTTAGACTCAGACAAACTTGGTCCTAGGTCTGATCGATGTTTATTAATCATTGGTTATCCTAAGAAAACCAAAGGGTATTTCTTCTATTTGGAAAATGAACAAAAGGTGTTCGTTGCTCTTAGAGCTATCTTTTTGGAAAAGGAGTTTCTTGGAGAAGGAACTATAGCCTCTAAGATTGAACTTGATGAAGTTCAGCCAAAAGAAGAACCTGCACACTCTAAGGACATCGTAGAACCGGCTGTGATTGAATCACACCCAGAATCCATTAGGAGATCCGGTAGAATACCGCGTCAGCCGGACAGATACTATTGTTTCTTGGTCCAAGACGACGATCCCATTGAGCTCGATGAGAACAATGAGGATTCGATCACCTATATGGATGCACTTCAGAGATCTGACTCTGAGGCATGGCTTGGAGCCATGCGATCCGAAATGGAGTCCATGGAAATCAACAATGTTTGGACATTGGTTGATCCGCCTGAAGGGATAAAACCCATTGGGTGTAAATGGATCTTCAAGAGGAAAAGGGGTGCAGATGGGAAGGTAGAGACCTATAAAGCCCATCTGGTTGCCAAGGGGTATCGTCAGCGATATGGTATCGATTATGATCAGACTTTCTCCCCTATGGCAATGCTCAAGTCCATTCGGATCATGCTTGCTTTGGCAGCATATTTTGATTACGAGATCTGGCAAATGGATGTCTGAACCGCTTTCCTAAATGGGGAGCTGGAAGAGGAGGTGTATATGATATAGCTTGAAGGGTTCACATCCACAAATGAATCAAAAGTATGCAAGTTGCAGAGGTCAATTTATGGACTCAAGCAAGTGTCTTAAAGTTGGAACTTACGGTTTGATAGCTGTATTAAATCGTATGGCTTTGTTAGGAACGGAGAAGAACCGTGCATCTATAAATGGGTTAATGGTTCTATGATTGTATTCCTAGTACTGTATGTTGACGACATTCTCTTAATCGAGAATGATGTCACAGCATTATAAGGAATAAAGGTCTGGTTATCATCTCAGTTCTCCATGAAGGACTTGGGTGAAGCTTCTTACATACTAGGTATGAAGATCTATAGAGATAGATCTAAGAAGCTTTTGGGACTATCTCAATCTACGTACATTGACACCGTGCTGAAACGGTTCAGCATGGAAAATTCCAAGAAAGGCTATCTCCCGATAGGTTCTGGAATTACTCTTTCCAAGAAGGATTGTACGACAACTCCTAAGGAAAGAGAGCGCATGAGTAGAGTACCTTATGCTTCTGCAGTAGGCTCTATCATGTATGCTATGACTTGTACTATACCAGACATGGCATACTCACTAGGAGTAGTGAGTAGATACCAGTCAGACCCAGGTGAGACGCATTGGAAGGTGGTTAAGTCCATCCTTAAGTATTTAAGAAATACTAAAGATCAATGGCTGATTTATGGAGAACCTGACTTAAAACTTATGGGGTACTCTGACTCCAGTTTCTAGTCGGATAGAGATGATAGCAAGAGTGTGTCAGGGTTTGTATTTATCCTGAATGGAGGAGCGATCTGTTGGAAAAGTTCCAAGCAGGCAATTGTTGCAGACTCGGTATGCGAAGCAGAATACATTGCAGCATCAGATGCAGCAAAGGAAGCTGTGTGGTTGTGGAAGTTCCTTGGAGAACTAGGGGTGGTACCTTCCCTAGATGGTCCTGTTCCAACATATTATGACAGCACTGGAGCCATTGCTCAAGCTAAGGAGCCTAAAGCTCATCACCGCACCAAGCACATACTGCGGCGCTACCACCTCGTACGAGAAATAGTGGAACGAGGCATCATCAATCTTCTGAAGATCGATGGAAAAGAAAATCTGGCCGACCCCTTCACTAAAGCCCTTGGAATAAAAGAGTTCGACTATTATAAATGGGAAATGGATATTAGATACTCTTATGATTGGCTTTAGTACAAGTGGGAGTTGTTGGGAATTGTGTCCCAAAGCCAATCGCCTGGGTTGTAGACAGTTGTGCTGAGTATTGTATTCTTTTTGTGAATTAATAAAATATTATTTTTTGGCAGCTCATCACATATTGTTTTTCCCTGAAATGAACTCTTTCCATGTGATGAAGTCCTTAGGACTACACTGACTTCGATACAGAGAGGATGTATCGACTGGTCCTTAAGCCCTGTTCACAACCAAAGGATATATTATACTGGACGGTAATATATCAAGTATAGGTTATTGCAGTTCACATCGTTTGGTTGTCCTCTTGACCAAATGAGTGTGGTGACACTGATGTGATCTGCAAGTGGGATATGTGATATCTCATTGAACGTGACTCCATGCAAACCCCTTTTCTACCAAAGGGAAACTCACGATTGGATATGGGTATATGTGTCCCTCTGACCTGAGGTCATCACGGTAGCTTGCAAGCAACTCCCTGTGCTTTGGTGCCGGACTACCCAGATTTTTAATCCGGTGATGGAAGGTTTCTAGGTATAGGCAAGTACTTGTGGAGCAGTGATGGACCAAGATGGAATTAACCTGTCCAAACAGTTTGGATTGAATGTCTCGCAGTATCTCAATTTAGTAAATCCTCGGCCGGGGTAGCCCTAGTGAAGAGTCACTGGGCTTGCGAGGTTGAGACACGTGGTCAACTGACTAAGTATGGGTTGGCAGCCCAATCTCAGTCGTCTTGAGCATTAAAGGTCAAAGAAATGAATTATACGGTAACCATATGCCAGAGGTTCGATTGTTTGCTTCTGCATCTTCGACCTATTCGGACGCCGGGACCCATTGCTAGATGGTTTCCTATGCTGGTACTGGAATTGTTCCAGTGCTATCATTTAGGTTCGAACCTATGAGGTCACACACCATAGAGGATTACTCTCTGATCCGGATACCGATTACGATTGGGAATCATCTCGGTTTTATGGTCATGATATTTTTGAGCACTCTTTTTCCCATTTTGCCCTTGTCTGTGTCAATCGGAAATTATTCCGGGCTGACCAAGACTGTGCCAGGATTTTTCTGAATCAGTTTTGAACTGATTCGGAGCTCGTTTCGGCCTTCAATTGGTTGTGAACCAATTTTAATCCCATGAACCAATTTAATTGGGTTTGAACCGGTTCAATTGGATTGAACCACTTGGTTTAAATGGGAATGAACCGGTTAAATTGAACCGGTATTTTCTTTTGAACCGGTGACCGTTTTACACGGTGTTTTCACTGGTTGGAACTCCTTGCGACAAGAAGGCCAAATGACCGAAACCACTTGCTGGGTGTCCCTTCTTCTCCACCAGATGGCTTTCATCACTGATTTATTGGCTGTTTAATGGGTGAATGGTAGCTGCTGCCGCTTGGCTTTCCCAGCCTCTCCAACTCCCTCCTCCATGCTGCCTATATAAAGCTCTGCACCCCTGTTTCAGCCGTAAGCTTTTACACCGAGCAACAGTAAACAAAAGGATCTTCTGGGCATTTTTTCTTTGAGAGAGTTCTCCATTTTTGAGAGTTCTTGGGGTTAGGATTTAGAGTGTGTGAGGAAGAGAAACAAGGCCTTAATCCCTCTCTTTTGAAGTGCTCAAAATCTGCTCTGCAGCAAAGAGAAGTTGTTGTAACTTACCTGTGACCGTGTCCTCTTCCAGCAGCTAGCACCGCTCGTGAGGGAGGTTCAGGGATCCCCCAGCATGTCTCCCCTCTAGAGAGAGTATCCCTTTACTCCTGGGAGCAAGAGGGTCGAGCCGGATTCGTTGCTGCAACTCCAAACGCAACGAAGAAGGCTGCTGTTTTTCTGCAACAAAAATTCTGGCAGCAAGGTTTTATGTAATTTGTACACCCAATTTAGTTAACTTTTCTTTGCAGATTTCGGTTGAAGATCAAAGCACATCTAATCCCCCAGCTGCTGCTCCGATTTGGGAGGAAAAGGAGGTCCAGACGCCACCTTTTGGTTGCTGTTTTGAAGAGCAAAAACAGAGTATTCAACGTCCAAAGGAAGAAGAAAATAGGAATAAATTTATTCCTGTTATCCTAGCTATTCCAGCAGATATTCCAGAGTTATTCCATGTGGAATAAAGGTATGAAAAATTTTATTTTAATCATGCATAAATAAATGAATTTATTTATATATTTTACAAATATTATATGCCTTGTTACATGCCTATTTTTTAATACATGCAATTTGAATAGATTAGATTTCTGGGCGGAGTAGTTTTCCACTGCGCGGGTTTTAAAATTATTTTTTAAATCCCCTGTGCTCCCATGCCCTGTTTGCATGCCTAGTGTAGGTTTATGTCTTACCACCTGCACCCTTTCTTTCATAAACTTCCAACTCATATATTACATCATTATTTATAATAAAGGCATTTGATTCATCCTATACTACTGTGTCATATTTTTGACTATGATGAACCCCATAGAGTAGGGCAATAGAATTAGGGTTATGATAAAATAACAGTGAGACCTAATTCCTATAAACCCTAATCTAGAATGTTCCTAGTCATTGGACCATCGATTCGGGGATCGATGAATCCGGTAAGACTAGCTTATCCTATGTATGCTCAGTTGATGAGGGTGGTTGGTCTCATAGCCACTTGTGTAGAGATACTAATACAAGGATAAGGGTGCTCATTAGGTTTTGAGTATACTGACTGATCCGCACCGGGACTATCTTATGGAAGTCTTACTCCTTATCAAAAGATAGGTCTCAGAGTAGAAGTTGTGCATGTGATCTTCATACCTGAGGTCACCATGGTTCCTTGTGCACACTAAGTTATACTTTGGTTCATACTCATTCATGGCATTGTGACATGTACGGGGTGTTCTGGGTATGGTAGAAGGTGTACGAAGGATGTGAGTGGACCAACAAGGAATTGATCAATCCTGGTAAGAAGATATGTTATCCCATGTAATCTCTTCAATGAGTGACTCAAGGAATCTTTGCAAAGTAGGATGAGATTAGAATTGGCTTCTAATCAATCTTTAGTTGAGTCATCATGATCGAGCTGAGATTCGATATGATTAAGTGTTAGGATCTGACATTTATCCATACCCATCACATAATCAGGATAATGGGAGATTAAAAGATTGAATTGCACGGTAACTAACTACTGAAGGTTATTATGATAATTTTTACCAAATTCCTCATCTTTCGGGTAGGCATGACATATTGCTAGATGTCAATCATGTCTTGTGGCTTTTCATGAACTAATTAGATTGGTTTCATGAGTCAATTCGATGTGTGATTCGAATTGGACAATTAGGTGAGCTGATTTGACCTAATTAGGTCAATCAGGTTCGATCGGATCGAATCGGCTCAAACCTAAACCTACTGCTAGCTAGATGTGGAACCCAATGGGTCACACACAATAGAGAGTAGGCCAAGGAAGTTACTCATGGTTTAATTAGGGTCATGGGATCCTAATTGGTTAGCCATATTGCATACTAGCATATGCAGGCTAACCCAATTCCTAACCCAATTGGATTGGATCCGGTTGCTTACTAATTGGGATAATCTAATTAAGAGAAACCTAAATTAGGTTGAGTCCTAAGTAGGGATAGCCAAATCAGAGCTTGATCTGATTTTATTTTGGACTTTTGGACATTTTATTGAAGAGTCCATTTGAGTTGGGACTCTAGATGCCAAAATGACACCTTGGCAATCAAAAAGGCCTAGAAGAGTCTATAGTCCTCTGATTTGAAATATTTTTATATGGATAGAAAGAGGATTTAATGCTCTTTTGGTGCGGGCACCAGACTCGGAAGAAGACTTCAGGGCTCTATCTGGATCTCTGATTGACCTTGCTCGAAGAATTAGGGTTTTCTGGTTTTGTAATAAGGGTTGACCTGATCAACTCAATTTTGAGTCTGTAATTTTATCATTTCAATTTTTGTTGGGTCATGATGACTCAGTCCAAGTCCAAGGCCCAGGTAGGTGTCATTCCCTTTGCCATAGGGCACCACATTTTACAGCTACAAGTGGGTGCCACACTCCCTGCCACATCTCCATCCAGTGTACCTTGGTCCCCACGCCTCAAGTAAGCAGGTTCTTTTTTCTTGCACCACTTGGGGGAGAAATCCATCAAGATACCTCAATCCAAGGAGGAGCCAACTTCTTTCCAGATAAACCCAAGCCAGGATGGCAAGAATTTTTCTTGAAGAGAGGATCAAGGAGGTGCCCCACAATGTTCCATAAAAATCCAAGTTATAAAAGGGAAGAGAGCATGTCTTGGGGAGAAAATCAAGGAGGCACCCAAAAGTTTCCAAAAGTGCCAAAGCCATGAAAGGAAGAAGCCTAAACTTGTGGAGCAAGACTAGGAGGTGTCCAAAAGAGCCAAACCATGAAGGGAAAATCCTTGATTCATGGAGAGATACTAGGAGACACCCCATAACCTGCCATTTGAAGCTGATTTTCAAGTTTTCTTGGAGTTTTTGGGCTGCCCACTCATGGAAAGAGTCTTGGAAAGAGAATTTGATGCCTAAAGTGTGGGTTAGTCCTATTAGTCCCACATGGAAAATGTATAAAATTTTATTTCTTTGTTATGTCTATATATTCAACTCTATGTAACTCTTGAATTTAAAAAATGATGAATGAAATCAATTTCTGTGTGAGCAACTTTGTGTTTATCTCTTCCGCACTTGTATTCAGGTGTTGAGCTCCGTGAGGGAGTAAATCTGGGTTCCCTAGGAACCTTGAGGAGGTGTGAGATCTCCAACCCCAAAACCTTAGCTTAGTCCACCCATCTCTACTCCACCACCACCAAACCCTAATTTTCTATCTTCATCCCACGGCCCCTCTCTTCCACATCGAAGCCGGTCACCAGCATCCAGGTTCAGATCAACTGTTTCAACTACAGAGCCAGTTCAAAGGAGAGTCAGATCAGTATCAAGATCTCCGGAACTTCTACATCCAACAATCTTCATTAAGTACTCAGGTCAGTGTCTTTCTTTGAGTTTCTGGTTCTTTTTTTTGTTCTTCTTCTTCCAGATCCTGAGTTCGAGAAGAAGGCCAACCTTGCCATAGGACTACAATCTGAGGATCCATTGCGAAGATACCCCATCTCCAAGGATCCTACAATATGCTCGAGAGTGTCCTTCAATTGAAGCAACGAGAGATATCACAGTCAGGTATAAAACCTTTTCTTCTCTCTTCGTCTGTTTCTTGAAAGAGGAGTAAACCCTAGGTCTGGGGGTTTCTCAATCCCCAGCGATCCTACTTCTGAGTTACTCTGATAATCCACTCCTTTTAATTGTGCTTTCTGTCATTTCTTAGTTTCTTTCAACATTAGTTTATCTTTCCTTTGAGTCAAAGCCGACTTCTGAAAATAAATAAATAAAAAATATATATTAATTTTAATTTACTTCTGCATCGCATCATCTCTTTTGTTCCGCATCATTTTTGGTATCAGAGTCCTGCATCATCTTTCTTTTGACACCCATATTGCATATGCTTTGACTAGTCAAAGGTTGCATGGGGTGTAGATAAAGTTGACAACAACATAAAGGTTTCTTGGCGCCTCTTGGCGTGCACGAGAAATGCAGGTGCGAACAGAAGGACAAAAGTCCTTCTGCAGATGAAACACTTGAGTGTTTCATTTCAGTGGGTGCTTTCTCATATTATCCCACACCTCTTGAATATATTTTACCAGTCAAGGCATTTTTGAAAGGGCGTGAAAAATGGATAGAATCAAAAGCGCGCATGAAGAGACGCGTCTCTTCATGTGGAGCACACCCTGAAGTAGTGTCCTTCTGCTTTCAAGACTCTTCATTTTCTCTGGTGTTTGGAGATTGAAAAGATGTCTCTTGGCTTTCCATGGACCGGTACTTGCCATGTGGCAAGTCACAGATTGTCTAAGAAAATGGACAGATGCCAATATTTCTTTTGGTGCATGAGGAGACATATTCACTACAGCAAAAACGAGAAGTTGCAACGGTTTTTTCCCGATGCTAGGGAGGAGCGTCGGGAAGCTCTGTCACCGTGCCGATGCTAAGGAGGTGTGTTGGGAGGTCGCCTGCGGGTCCGCTATTTCTTTCCCATCCCAATCAAACCCTAAAATGCCCTAATCTAATTTCCACCGCACTCCGCTCCTCTCTTCCCCTCCTCTGGGATCCCTCCCTCCTCCATCTCCACCACACGCCACTCCTCCGTTTCCCCTCCTCCGAGATCGCGACCTCCTTCTTCATCTCCACCTAAGCTCCCTTCAAAAACCCATTCCATCATCTTTTCCCAACCCCCCAGCCTTTCTCGTGCCTCCGACCCTCCTCGTGCATCCGGTGTGGTCTATGGAGACGATACCCAAGTGGATCCCTTCCTCAGTGCCAACGTTGAGGAGTTCATCACCTCTGATCCTGTCTGCAGCCCCAAGTAACCCTCTCCGCTGTCTTCTTTTTTGTGTGTGTGTATGTGTGATCATACTGCCTCTGTTTCCATGTTTTTCCAACATGTCAATCACCCACCCCAGTCCATGGCCTCCAGTGATCAGGATCAAATGATCTACCAAGCCTCTACAGTCCAGTAGCAGGTCGAGGGTCAAAAGCTTTTGGATGGTTTGTAGATCATGCACATCCTTGGTTGTCCATTTCTGATCATTTTTGGGCACCTGATAGGGGTTCACAAGATGAAATGGTCATTGGTGCCGTTGCTTTTGGCTGGGGTTTTGATCTTGTGGTCAGGTGGAGACCATTGCCCTTCACAAAAGAATAATAATTTGACATCCAGAACTTGCCCCCTTCAACAAACCAGGTTACTGCATGGTTTCTCTCTAGAGTACATTGTTCCTCTATTTTATTATGAGTGTCTTCTTCTTCCAGGGGGCGTGGTATATTGGATGGTGAATCCATGTCCTTATTCACCTGAAAATGCCTCATGAATAAATTCTTTGTTTCAGGTCTCGAATTGTAGGGATCCTTCCATGCAGGCTTTTCCCTTTCGGTACTGGACATGCATGGTAAACCCTGCTCCATGGTCGGTTTATTCAACCTAGTGCTGCTTGTCAGCATTGTATTTGGATCGCTGGAAATCATGAAATAGACTACAGTCCTGACTTGGTAAAATTATTTGTTGGCTCCACCCAGTGATTTTGATGAATAACAAAACATTGAGCATATATTGTATTCTAATGTGAATTTCAAGTTATGAGTTTTCAGGAAGAAAGCACCTCAAAATTCCAAAAACTTATGGTGTATGGCATGCAATGGCACGGAGCAATTCTCACATATCCGAACATTCTGTTCATTGAAAAAAGGGCTAATATTTGCTTAACTACTATGTGTTTATGCATTTATGAACTTTATTTTTGATTTCGAGGCTTTTACTCTTGATTCTGGATGTTTTCAGTCTCAAGTGTCGACACCTGGACAGACAAGTATCGACACATCAGCATTTGGCACGAAGAAAAATCCTTGGCACGCCAAGTGTCGACACCTAGAATTCAAGTGTATCGACACTTAGGTTTCAAGTATCGACTCAAGGCCTAAGAATTTTGAAAATACAGAACTTGTTGGTTCGAGAATTTTTTGTGTCAAGTGTCGACACCTGTGCATCAAGTGTCGACACTTGAATGATCAAGTATCGACTCCCAGAATTCAAGTGTCGACACCTGACAGCCAAGTGTCGACACCTGACAGCCAAGTGTCGACACCTGCAGCCTGACAGCTCTAACGGATCTATTTTTCTGACTTGCAGAAATGAGATTTCAAGCTCCAAACTGCTATTTCCAATGCTCCAACGGTCACAAACCATTTTTAGAAGGTTTTTGGTGTATTTAATCTCCACCAACCTCATTTTAAAGAAGGGGAAGTGAGAAGAAGTCAAGAAGAAAAAGAGAGAAGTCTATTCAAGAGCATTCAAGTCCACTCTAAAGCCAAAAAAGCCTTTATTTTCTCCAAACTTCAAATCAAAAGCCTCTTCTAGCTTGATTCCACTGAAAAAGCCTACTTGCTCAAATCTACTACATTCCAAAAGGAGGCAAATTGAAGAAGAGTGAAGTCAAAGCAATCCTTGGGCTTCAAAGATTCCAATCCACTCTTGAAGAGAGTTTGTTGTAGCATTTAAATTTTATATCCGATTTGTTGTGCTTTAACCTTGCTTTCAAGGGTGTCTTGAAAGAAGGTTATTGTGGTTTGTTGGTGAGCCAAAGTGTTAAAACCAACTAGGGTTAACTTGTGAGCCTGAAGATAAAACAAGTAGTTAGGTTTGTTGGTGAGCCTAAGTGATAAAACCAACTTAGGTTTTTGACTTGTGAGCCTTGTAAAAACAAGTCAACTGTAATCTGGTGTGGATTATAGTGAAATTCCCAAGGGTGGCTTGGGGAGTGGATGTAGGTGCTAGGTTTGCACCGAACTACTATATATCTTGTGTTTGTGTGTGATTGCTCTTTTCTTTTTGCATTCTTTAATTAAGTGCTATTATCTTGCATCTAATTATTTGTTACTTACAAGCACCACTAGACCATTTGTTTTATTGTGTTAAATTTTTAAAAGACCCAATTCACCCCCCCTCTTGGGCTCTATTTCTGGGCAACAAGTGGTATCAGAGCATCGGTACTCTCTTGTAGGTCCAAGGATCTTGAGTAAAAGATCATGGCAGCCCTAATAGGCATGGGTATTGTTGAAGGTCAAGCCTCAAACCGACCCCCACTGTTTAATGGCACAAATTACACATACCGGAAGACACGCATGCGCATATATATACAAGCTCTTGATTATAATTTATGGAGAACAATAGTAAAAGGTCCTCATCAGCCTACAATGATGATTAATGGCATTCTCACCTCTAAAATGGAAGATGATTGGGATGAGAGTGACATTAAGCAAATTGAGCTTAATGCAAAGGCAATGAACTTTTTATTCTGTTCTCTTGATCTTAGTGAGTTTAACAGAATATCCAACTGTCTCTCCGCAAAAGAGATTTGGGATACACTTGAGGTTACCCATGAGGGTACACACCAAGTAAAGACCACCAAAGTCAACATGCAAATTCACACTTATGAAATGTTTAAAATGGAACCTACTGAATCTATCAGTGAAATGTATACTAGGTTCACAAACATTGTGAATGGCATGAGAAGTTTAGGAAAAATAATTTCTAATGGTGAACTTGTAAATAAACTTCTCAGGTCTCTACTAGCTTCATGGGATGCAAAGGTCACTGCAATCGAAGAAGCAAAAGATGTCAACACTCTCCCACTGGAACAACTATTGGGCTCCTTAATGACATATGAACTATCTATCAAACAGAAGAACGGAGAGGTGGACAAAAAGAAAAAGATAACAGCATTCAAATCTACTACCAGAGAAGACTCAAGCGAAGACTCTGAAGAGGATGACGAAGAAGATGAAACTGCTATGTTGGCAAGAAAGTTCAGAAGGTTTATGAGGAAAAAGAAATTCAACTACAAAAAGAAACCTCTGAAGGGTGAGCCCAGTAAAGAAAAAGATAAGGAGAAGAAGGAGGAGCAGCCCACATGTTTTGAGTGCAAAAAGCCAGGGCATTTCAAGGTAGACTGCCCCTTACTAATGAAAGGCAGAAGAAAGTTAAGGAAAAAGGCCATGATGGCAACCTGGAGCGAAAGTGAAGACTCCAGCTCTGAGGAAGAACAACAGGAAGTAGCAAATTTCTGTCTAATGGCCGATCAAGAAGAGGTATGTTCTGAGAAACCGAAAATGAATTATCTTTTGATGAGCTTCATGAAATTTTTGATGAACTAGTAATAGAATTTCAAAAATTAAAGTCAAAACATAAAGACTTAAAGAAGCAAAATCTGGAACTAGCTAAAATAAATAACAACCTTTCAAATGAGAATGAACACCTTCTAATAAAAAATAAAAATCTAAATGATAAGATTATGGATCTTGAAAATGAAAAGAATTTACTTGAAAAGAAAAGTAACTTAGTTTCAAATAAAAAATTGTCAAGACAACACAAAGAAATTTTAATGGAAAACAAGAAATATAAAAAGGAAATCGATAAACTAAAGCTTTTTGTCGAAAAATTTACTTACAGTTCTGAAAAATTGAATTTATTGTTAAATAACCAAAGAGCAGTATTTGACAAAGCTGGTTTAGGATTCAGAACTCATAAGAAACAAAAACTCCTTAAAAATTTCTTTGTACCTGCATCTTCTTCAATTACATGCTATACTTGTGGTGTTATAGGACATAAATCTTACATGTGCAACAAAAGAAAATTAAGAAAAACTAAGAAAGTTTGGGTTCCAAAAGGAACCAATGCCACTAACCAAAAAGGACCCAAGATGGCTTGGGTACCTAAAGTCTCCACTTGATCTTTATCGCAGGTATGCCTTGCAACCAACAAGAAGAGAATGTGGTATCTTGATAGCGGTTGCTCAAGGCATATGACAGGAGATGTGGAGCAGTTCTCATCACTCACATATCAAAATGGTGGCAATGTAACTTTTGATGATAATGGAAAGGGAAAAATCATTGGTATTGGTAAAATCCATATCACCCCTACCTCTTATATTGATAATGTTTTATATGTTGATGGTTTAAAACATAACTTGCTTAGTATTAGTCAATTTTGTGACAAAAATTTTAAAGTTGTTTTTGAATCTTCTTTGTGCATTATTTCTAGTCTAGATGACAATGGCATTAAATTCATCGGTCATAGGCATGGCAATATTTATATGGTTGATCTTGATGATCTCCCTATTCAGAAAGGTCAATGTCTAGTGGCAATGGAAGCCAAGATCGATGAAGCTAGTTGGCTTTGGCATCGTAGACTAGGACAAGCTAGCATGCATTTAATTTCAAAACTTAGCAAAAAGAATTTAGTAAAAGATTTGCCTAAACTAAATTTTGAAAAAGATAAGATTTGCAGTGCATGTCAACTTGGAAAACAAACAAAATCTTCTTTCAAATCTAAAGGAGTAATCTCTACATCTAGACCTTTAGAATTGCTTCATATGGACCTCTTTGGGCCTACTAGAACATCTAGTTTGGGAGGTAAGAAGTTTGGTCTAGTCATTGTAGATGATTTCTCACGTTTTACATGGGTCATGTTTTTAGCACACAAAGATGAAACGTTTTCTGAATTCATAAGATTTCACAAAAGAGTTTTAAATGAAAAAGGTGTTTCAGTAATTTCCTTAAGAAGTGATCATGGAACTGAATTTGAAAATGCCGATTTCAATAAATTCTGTATTAAAAATGGAATTAATCACAATTTTTCTGCACCTAGGACACCTCAACAAAATGGGGTAGTAGAAAGAAAAAATAGAACTCTTGAAGAAATGGCACGCACCATGCTTTGTGAAAATGATTTACCTAGATACTTTTGGGTGGAAGCCATAAATACTGCATGCTATATCTTAAATCGTGTTTTAATTCGACCGATTTTAAAGAAAACTCCTTATGAGCTTTGGAAGGGTAGAAAACCTTCAATCCGTTATTTTCATGTTTTTGGTTGCCGTTGTTTCATCTTAAACAATGGTAAAGACAATCTAAGTAAATTTGATGCCAAATCAGATGAGGGAGTCTTTCTAGGCTACTCCACATCTAGTAAGGCATACAGGGTCTTCAACAGAAGGACACTTGTTGTTGAAGAACCCATTCATGTAGTATTTGACGAAACTAACCAAAAATCTTCAAGAAAAGAAGATGTACTTTTTGATGAATCAGGTAACAAGAAGACTGAAGAAAGAAACAACAATGATGAACTTACCAAGGAACAGAATGATGATCAGAACATCGACAAAGATCAAGCACAAGGTGATGAAGATACCTCAACTGTTGATCCTTTACCAAAATAATGGAGGTATGCTCATGGACACCCAAAAGAACTAATTATAGGTGATCTATCTAAAGGTGTAAGTACTCGATCATCTCTTAGAAATATTTGTGACTACTTAGCTTTTGTGTCTCAAATTGAACCTAAAACTATTGAAGAAGCTGAATGTGATAGTAATTGGATAAATGCTATGCAAGATGAACTTAATCAATTTAAAAGGAACAATGTTTGGACACTAGTAGATAGGCCCTCAAACACATCAATTATTGGCACAAAATGGGTTTTTCGAAATAAACTTGATGAAAATGGAATAGTAATTAGAAATAAAGCTAGACTAGTTGCCAAAGGATATAATCAGGAGGAAGGGATAGATTTTGATGAAACCTTTGCTCCTGTGGCTAGACTTGAGGCAATTAGGCTACTATTGGCTTTTTCTTGTTTTATGAACTTTAAACTGTATCAGATGGATGTTAAAAGTGCTTTCTTGAATGGATTAATTGAAGAAGAAGTTTATGTTGAACAACCCCCTGGTTTTGAAAATTCTGAATTTCCAAATCATGTTTATAAACTTCATAAAGCTTTATATGGATTAAAACAAGCTCCAAGAGCTTGGTATGATCGTTTAAGCTCTTTTCTACTAAAAAATAATTTTGCTAGAGGAAATGTGGATAAAACATTGTTTTTAAAGAAAAAGAATGATGATCTCTTAGTAGTACAAATCTATGTTGATGATATAATATTTGGTGCTACTAATGAATCTCTTTGTCAAGATTTTGCAAGTCTAATGCAGGGTGAGTTCGAGATGAGCTTGATGGGAGAACTAAATTTCTTCCTCGGACTCCAGATAAGGCAAACCAAAGAGGAGATCTTCATCAACCAAACAAAATACACAAGAGAAATACTCAGAAGTTTGGGATGGAGAACACTAAGCCATTAGGTACCCCTATGAGCTCTACATATAGACTTGACAAGGATGAATCAGGTAAATCAATTGATCAAAAATTATATCGTGGCATTATTGGTTCGTTATTATATCTTACTGCCAGTAGGCCAGATATCATATTTAGTGTCTGTATGTGTGCTAGATATCAGTCCAATCCTAAAGAGTCTCATCTTTTGGCTGTTAAACGCATATTTAGATATCTATCTGGCTCAATTAAAATTGGTTTATGGTACTCTAGAGATTCTTCATGTGATTTAATTGCTTATTCTGATGCTGATTTTGCTGGATGTAAACTTGATCGTAAAAGTACTAGTGGAACCTGTCAGTTTCTTGGAGTAAATTTGATCTCCTGGAGTAGCAAGAAACAGAACTCTGTTGCTCTATCTACGGCAGAAGCCGAATATATAGCAGTTGGGAGCTGTTGTGCTCAAATCCTCTGGATCAAACAGCAACTCGAAGACTTTGGCATAAAACTAACTAAGACACCCATAAGATGTGATAATACTAGTGCAATCAACTTATCTAAAAATCCAGTGCAACATTCAAGAAGTAAACACATTGAAATAAGACATCATTTCATAAGAGATCATGTACAAAACTCAAACATAATTCTTGATTTTGTCTGTACCAATGATCAATTAGCTGATGTGTTTACAAAGCCTTTGAGTGAGGATAGGTTCTGTCTAATTAGAAGGGAGTTAGGTGTAATTGATCCATTCTCCTAGGACTCTCTTAGTATCCTTTTTACCTTGTCCTAAAAGATCAACACTTATTGTTTTAAACCCCAAGAATTTTTTTTTTATTTTTTCCTGGATTTTCTCGAATTTTCTTGGCCAAGTGTCGACACTTGGAAAGTGTCAAGTGTCGACACCTGACCAAGTGTCGACACTTGACAAATCCGAAGTATCGACACTTGTGAATCTGAACTATTTTAAAACGGGCCGAACGAAAGGTTTTTTGAAAATTTTCCTTCCCCAAATTTCTTGGAACAATGGTCCCCCCTGTCCAAACCCGTCTTTTCACCGTTCAATCCGTCTCAAATCAGGTATTTTCCCTCTCTAATTTAGTTTTTATTTCTCTATGTTTTTAACTTTATTGTTTTTAAACCAAACAATCGTGTTTTAGGTTTTCCGAACTTTTTACTTCAATCTAACTGGATTTTTGTGTGTTTTAGTAAATTTCTAAAACTCCATTTGAGGGAATCTTGTTTTAGATTTGTTTTCCTCGAATTTCCGTCATCTTTTTGGTGTTTTTCAACCCTTTTTCACAAAAATCACTATTTCATCAATTTCGGGCAAAATAAAATGGGTTTTCATCTAATTTAAATGTAATAAATCCTTTTATTGATGATTAGGAAGGATTTCTAGTATTGCATTTTGAATATTTTCGCCTATCTGCAAAAACCCTAAATGCTTAAAACCTAAATCCCATGATTTTTTTTTTTTCTTCAAAAATAATTTTTGGGATTCAAATGTGCTCCACCCAACACAAATTTTACCTACAAATTTTACTCAAAATTTCTCATCTTGATCAAAACTTATTAATTCTGGTTTTTGAGACCAATTTAAACTCTAATCACACCTATGGCCAGTCGTTTGTTCTGAACCTTTTTCATTCTTCCTGGTCAGTTGGCTGATATGGGTCCTAGGAAGAGACTTGTAGTTAGAGCAAGGCCTAGTCAGGGTAGTGAGAGGAGGTCGAAGGCCAGATTCGATCCCGCTCCGCAGAGCAGTTCAGCCACTCTGAGCTCCCCCCCTGCAGAGAGGATGGCAGGGAAGTCAGTAGCTTCAGGGAGGAGAGTAGATCTACACTGTTTCGACAGGCACCATTTTGGAATTAGAGAGATACTCTCAGATGCAGGGTTAGTACCCTTCTGCACCATGCAGGAGAGATACTATCCTCACTTGGTGAGGGAGTTTTACGGTGCCCTGGACTGTCGACGACTCTTATGGACGACATCCATTAGAGGTATACAGATTTCATTGACTGATGAGTTGCTGAGCCGAGTATGGGAGATACCCCGGAGAGGAGTCAGTGCGTTCTCAGTTGATGATAGAGAGGCAGCTTTCAGATGCATCCTTGAGCGAGAGGATGTTCGCAGTATCTCAGTAGTTACCACGAACTAGTTATCTTTAGAGATGCGACTGCTGCACCACATTACCGCACGGATCCTTCTACCGAAGACTGGCAGATTTGATTTCATCACAGAGAGAGAGCTGATGTTGATGACCAGTCTGATCGAGAGGAGACCAGTTGACATACCGGCCTTGATGCTGTCACAGATGCATGATGCTTCCACTTAGCACCGACATTGTTTGTCATACGGGATGGCACTGACCCGTCTTTTCAGAGCTTGTGGAGTATCATTGGAGGGGGAGATCCCCAAGGAGATACTGCATACAGATGTATATGATGAGAGGTCATTGCACCGCATGGGTTTCAGGATGGTTGGAGGTCGATGGGTTCGGAGAGAGTCTGGCCAGGAGCCAGATGAGGAGGATGAGATTCGAGAGGCTGAGGCTGGACCATCTGAGCCAGTAGTCCTTCCTCCAATGGATGTACCATCGACACAGGCAGAGCACCTGTCACCTGATGCTTCAGTTCCTCCACCACCATCTACCAGATTATCCTTTGAGGAGCATGCCAGAGCCCAGTTCACATAGATCAGAGGAGAGGTGACTCAGCTGCGTAGCGAGGTCGAGCTTCCATGAGCATGGACTACCTCAGAGCACGCTGAGATCCGCAGATCTATGGAGGAGGGTTTTACACGTCTTGAGGATCTTCGAGATCACTTATACCTCCTGCTACACCTGCTCCTGCTCCATATGATGATGATGATGATGATGATGATGATGGCGGCGATCACCAGAGCGACCATACTGATATTGCTGATGGAGGTGATCAGGATGTTGACCGAGCCACTGAGGTGGTAGGCACTGACAGCGACAGTGTAGGCGGAGCTGATACTTATGAGGTGGTCAGTCGAGATCCTCCTACTACACCTTCTCCTTCTACTGCACTAGTTGACTTCGTTCCGGATCCTATTGAGCCAGCTGATCATCTTTCGCCTCCTTCTACCATATCTTCTAGGGTTGTACCCGCTTTTGGTCCTACCGGCCGTACCAGGAGTCTTAGAGCTTTAGCACCTCCTAGGGCTTTAGCCACCAGATGTAGGATTAGTGCTCCTTTTAGTCTTGATGTTCCTTCTGATGAGGACTAGCCTCACAGATGACTGTTTCAGATCTCTTTTTATGTTTGATATATGTATGTTTCAGCTTTGTTTGTACTAAAAACTTGTCTCATATATATATATGTTTGTTGTACTTCAGTTTGTCATATTTTAGCTCTGATATAATAGGATATTTTAACTCTGACACAAGCACAATTTCAGCTATAATATTTTCTATACTCTCTTTTTGTATACATGCTAATTGAAAGGGGGAGGTTATTTTTTTTATGATTGACAAAAAGGGGGAGAGAAAAAGTAATGAGAAAAAGTAATGTTAAAAAGTAATTGTTATGAAAAAAAAAAAAGGTGATAATGGATGTTTAATTGTTTTTGAGAATTTGAGGACATGTATCTTGTTTAAAAGAAAAAATGTATTATATTGATTGTTTCCTATTAATTAGAAAACTCATGGTTTGAACTATGTTCTCTCTTTTTCTCAAGATTTTGTCATCATCAAAAAGGGGGACATTGTTGGCTCCACCCAGTGATTTTGATGAATAACAAAACATTGAGCACATATTGTATTCTAATGTGAATTTCAAGTTATGAGTTTTCAGGAAGAAAGCACCACAAAATTCCAAAAACTTATGGTATATGGCACGCAATGGCACGGAGCAATTCTCACATATCCGGACATTCTCTTCATTGAAAAAGGGCTAATATTTGCTTAACTATTATGTGTTTATGCATTTATGAACTTTATTTTTGATTTTGAGGCTTTTACTCTTGATTCTGGATGTTTTCAGTCTCAAGTGTCGACACCTGGACAGACAAGTGTCGACACTTCAGCATTTGGCAAGAAAAAAAATCCTTGGCACGCCAAGTGTCGACACCTAGAATTCAAGTGTCGACACCAAGTGTCGACACTTAGGTTTCAAGTGTCGACTCAAGGCATGAGAATTTTGAAAATACAGAACTTGTTGGTTCGAGGATTTTTTGTGTCAAGTGTCGACACATGTGCATCAAGTGTCGACACTTGAATGATCAAGTGTCGATTCCCAGAATTCAAGTATCGACACCTGACAGCCAAGTATCGACACTTGCAGCCTGACAGCTCTAACGGATCTATTTTTCTGGCTTGCAGAAATGGGATTTCAAGCTCCAAACGGCTATTTCCAATGCTCCAACGGTCACAAACCATTTTTAGAAGATTTTTGGTGTATTTAATCTCCACAAACCTCATTTTAAAGAAAGGGAAGTGAGAAGAAGTCAAGAAGAAAAAGAGAGAAGTCTATTCAAGAGCATTCAAGTCCACTCTAAAGCCAAAAAAGCCTTTATTCTCTCCAAACTTCAAATCAAAAGCCTCTTCTAGCTTGATTCCACTGAAAAAGCCTACTTGCTCAAATCTACTACATTCCAAAAGGAGGCAACTTGAAGAAGAGTGAAGTCAAAGCAATCCTTGGGCTTCAAAGATTCCAATCCACTCTTGAAGAGAGTTTGTTGTAGCATTTAAATTTTATATCCGATTTGTTGTGCTTGCTTTCAAGGATGTCTTGAAAGAAGGTTATTGTGGTTTGTTGGTGACCAAAGTGTTAAAACCAACTAGGGTTAACTTGTGAGCCCGAAGACAAAACAAGTAGTTAGGTTTGTTGGTGAGCCTAAGTGATAAAACCAACTTAGGTTTTTGACTTGTGAGCCTTGTAAAAACAAGTCAACTGTAATCTGGTGTGGATTATAGTGGAATTCCTAAGGGTGGCTTGGGGAGTGGATGTAGGTGCTAGGTTTGCACCGAACCACTATATATCTTGTGTTTGTGTGTGATTGCTCTTTTCTTTTTGCATTCTTTAATTAAGTGCTATTATCTTGCATCTAATTATTTGTTACTCACAAGCACCACTAGACCATTTGTTTTATTGTGTTAAATTTTTAAAAGACCCAATTCACCCCCCCTCTTGGGCTCCATTTCTGGGCAACATTATTCTTATTCACATTTATTATTTGTACATGTTTTCTGTATTTTGCCTGAACAAGTTTTAGGATCGGTTGGTTTATTTTGGTAACCTCTTTTATCCCTGTTCTATGAGCCACAACCAGACTATTCTGCATTTAGGGAGGCCAGTTATGGTCATTCTATGTTGGAATTGAAGAACAGAACCCATGCATTATACCGCTGGAGCAGAAATGATGATGGGAAAAATTCGGCGACCTGCCGATGCAGGCTTTTGCAGGTAAGTTATTTTCTTTGTGTTTCCATAGCTATAATTTTCAAGCCATATCTCAACTATATGAGGCCATCTTTGTGAATCCCCATTCACAAAAAATTATTATTTAGGGCTAACTATGATGTTAAGTTTTTCATGATGCAACTTTGTACATGTTGTTGCAACTCTTTTTCATGAATATGTTACAACTTTGATTCTTCAATAGTTTCTCATGGATATCTTACTATATGCTAATTCATGGGATATGTCTTCTATTATCCTTTATATGCCTTCTTTGTTACTTCATGGACTCTTTTCATGGGAGTTCTCTACTAATTCATGGATTTTGTACAACGTTGGACATTTCTTCATCAAGAATGCTGAGTTCTTCATGGATATCTTACTATATGTTAATTCATGGGATATGTCTTCTATTATCCTTTATATGCCTTCTCTGTTACTTCATGGACTCTTTTTCATGGGAATTCTCTACTAATTCATGGATTTTGTACAAAGTTGGACATTTCTTCGTCAAGAATGCTGGGTTCTTCATGGAAATCTTACTATATGCTAATTCATGAGAGATATGTCTTCTATTATCCTTTGTATGTCTCCTCTGTTACTTCATCGGCTCTTATTCATGGGTATTCTCTACAAATTCATGGATTCTGTACAAAGTTGGACAGTTGTTCATGAATGCTGTGATACTTCATCAGTTTGTTTCTTTCTCATGGGTACTTACTTCATCAGTATAACTCTTTTACAACTCTATTACTGTTACATTTCTTGTACTTTCAAAATTTTCAGCTGTCATTTTAGTATCAGCCCTCTCAGTACTCTTGAACTTTGATGATGCATTTGATGTTTCACTACACCATTCTTTGCTCTGTACAAAAGGATTATGGGGATTTAGATGGAAAAGTTTCATACAAAAGTATTTTACAGTAACTTTATTAAGGGGACAAATTACGACATCTTTTCCTATTAATTGTTTGATCAGATCCAGACATGCTCAAAGTAGGAAATGGGTGAATGAAAAAATATGAATACATAGTACATTTCAGTATATGGGCTATTTCCAAGGTAACATTATATGGTTCCTGGAGTCATCAACATTTTGAGATTCTACTGATCTTTATTTCAGTTAGTTAAATATTTCATTTCATGCATATTAATGCATGGCTCCCCTTCTTATTGAATGTAATGTGATGGGGCCTCATTAAATTACTGGCAATCTGGATGGATTGCCCGCTACCAAACACAACCTTATAGCTTGGACCAAGGGATAAGTAAAATTCCCTTTATTTGAATGTTTCATGCAATTGCATTTTTTTTATAAGTTTTGCAAGAGAAACCATGTTTCGATGGATTCTTTGTAGACCAGAGCTTATTCAATTTTAGTCTGGAATCGTGCAATACACATCTAGTCTATGTAAATATTGTATTGTCTTAGACTCTTAGTTTTTGAGTCATGTTCATTTTGCATTCTCATCCTTGTCACGATTTTCTTATCATGGCACATTATCTTGGTGGATATCTTCCTGAACCATTTGGTTAAGTAAATTATGAAATGCATAGGTTGTGATCCCATTGTACATTAGCCTTTATTATCCTCTATGATTCTGGAGCTTTGAAGAATTCCACTTGTACAAATGGCTTTGAAAATTTATCATTATCGCTCATTGCTTTGTTAATAGTCTCTGTAATGGCAGAAAAAACTTAAATTGTTACATTCTTGAGTGGTACATGGACTTCCAAAGAGTTTGAAGCTAGGAATTTCTGGGTATGCATTGTTATAAAAGAACATTAACATGTATATACACATAGGTAGATGGACACTTCCCTTCTACTGTTAGCAGTGGTCACACATACACAAAGAGGGGTGCTTTCTATGATGCTTCTTCCCTATGTTATGATGCTTGCCATAATGAGATCTATTGTCTATATAAGAAATTTAAGCAGATGAAGTGTAGTTTGTATTTCTGGAATATCTGACAATAGAGCTGTACAGTAGCAACCTTCTTTTAAGAGTATATTCAGATTGGCACATTAATAAACTACCAATTGAAAAAACATATCTACTTTCAGATGATTCTTGTTTCTCTTACTCTTATGAATAACAAATGATAAATGATGCTATGTACTCAAGTTTGTTTAAATCTTCTAAATAAGAAATTCATGCATTTCTGTTTTATCTTCTGATGAATATCGGTATATCTGTGTGTCTTGAAACAGGTTTGTGCAATTTTAAAAGCTGTCAGCACTCTAGGTGCATAAACATATCTTGTTGCCGCTCTCACTTGGTTGCTGATCATGGTGGTATTGGGTTACTTAGTGCATATATTGGATAACGTTATCGACACCATTTACGTGTTCTATTCCATAGACAGGGATAAAGTGGAAGTGTGCATGTATTGCCTGGTAGTGCTACCTGTACCACACAATTTCACGTGATACCATGACTAGGAGTGAGGAAAAAGTTTGTTTAAGCTCATCTTGGTATGGGATGCATATTATACCATACCTAATCCGGTAACTAACTGGTATGGCTTCCAATACTGATTCGATGGACCTTTTTTGTAACAATGCTTTGATGATCTGATGTCTTGGTCCAGTCTATATTTTTAGACATGATTTAGTACTTTTATTGTCACAATAATGTAGAAAATAGGTTTGTTGGCTTTTGGGGTTGGTTTTAAAAATTTTTTGTCAATCATATCTTTTCTTTTGTTGCAGGAAAAAATTTCTGAAGCGAGAAACATTGAATGGCTAGAGTTGAAGCTTTGCATCTATAAACGTCGATAAATTCCTTCTTTTTTTTTTTTTTTGATTGGAACGTCGCTAAGTTCTCATTGGTGATTGTGGGCAGCTTCCTTTCTAATTGTTTTTCATTCTTGGCGTAGACTAAATTTTGTTTCGAATGGTCGGCATTTTTGTATTTTTGCTAAAAAAAATACACACACCAGAAAAGGCCATACTATATTCTTCGTTATGTATTAAATTTTGTATATTTGCTAACAAAAATACACACACTGGAAAAGGCCACATACTATACAAAAATACACACATCAGAAAATATACTGTTTCAAAGTATGTTCCTTACAAAGATCACGCATGTATCTTTCCTTTCTCTCAAATAAGATATTTTTCTGCCTGGACTTTGCATTTTTAATCTATATTTTTCATTAATGATCCTGTTCTTTGATCTGAACTTTACTGATTGCCATTGGATCATTAACGAAATTACTTATCGCTATGTTTTGAGACCGTTTTTTATATAAATCGTGACAGGTAGATACGGGGTCTTCCTTCTCACCATTGATCATGGTAAAAGAAAAAGGGTGATGCAAGATTAATTTTCAACATACAAAAGAGATAATTAGTCATCATTTAATAATGACTTAAATACTATAAATAAGTTACTTGATGACTAAAGTTCAGGATCCTCTTCCACGTGTCCCTTTTAGAATTAGAAGTAATGTTATATTATTCTCTATTTAAGGTAAATAAAACCTTATTATTCTCTGTTTAAGGTAAATATTATCTTACTTTCTTATTTTAAATAACATGATGACCTATGTAATATTTATAACGATATTTTCTTATAATGTATTATTGCTTCAGAGAAATTGAAGGACATATTCTTGCAATGATACGGCAAGAGGACCAAACAGTATTTCGATGCAAACAAATGTTTTCCTCTCAAAATGTAATGGTTACAATATCCTTCCAGATGTGTTCTATTTTTATTGCTGCTGGATGGAAAGGCTTGGCATCTAACCAAGCGATGGGTTATTAGAGATGGAAGTTTAAGTGTTCTAGAAGTAAACTTGGAATTTTTTTTTTTTTTTACAAAGATAAATTTAAAGTACTATGTTTAATTATGAATTTCTATTGCCGTTCATTCTCCACTTTGCATTTGTAGTTGCAGATATAAATTATCATAGCACTGTTGTTCTTCTTCTGCGGCAGTTAAACAAGCATAGTATTTGGTTAACATGCGCTTGTTTAATATTCTCTTCGGAGAAAACCAAGCCAAGACTCTGATCCTCTCAATCTCCTACCAATCAAACGGCCAATAGGTTTTAGGCTTTTTTAAACTTTTTTTTGTAACTTGTGTTTGGTTTTATATGGATGGATGTGATGATCCTTTCCCCACATGATCGACGATGGATATTCTCTGCGCTTTCTTTGTTATTCTCCTTTATAGAGGAGAAAAATCAAGCCAGGAATCTGATCCTTTCCAGTGATGCATTTGAAGTCTAAACATGTTTTTTTTGCCTTGGTTTCATGTAAATTTTTTCTTCTATCCTGCCATTTTCATTATTTTGAAGCTTCCGAAAGGATTGTCATTTAAGCATTAGTATGGGTAGCTGGTCAGTTTTGGAATTGGATTATTAAATAGTTTTTACTCAATTTAAGGGAATGCCATTGATGATTTCTAAAGCACTGATTAATGGCAGTCTAATACTAACAAGAAATTAATTAGTTAAATAATAATTTATACAACCCGGTAGAATTAGATTAAGAGAGAATTGATATTTTTTATTTATTTTTTACAGCCTTACATCTGCATGTATGGAGATGTTTCACATTTTAAATCTATGATATATAGATTAAAATAAAGTAACTTTACCGTTGCACTAAAGCCCGGCCTTTTTTTTGAAAGATTAGAGTTAAATCAGTAAACCTTATCAACAAATACTGGACTTTTGGAACTTCTACTAGAAGCCATTTTAACAATTAAAGGAAGTTCTCAAAATTGCTTAGCTATAGATGAACTAACTCAAGTTTTAATGCAGAGAAGTTACCATCTGATTTTTTTTGTTTTTAAATATATTTTATTTAAAGGTTGACTACCGTGAAGCCATAGATGCAGCTTGGGGCACTTACGTATAATTTTCAATGTTTGATTAATTATGACTACTTCATAATAGAAGTATTCAAAAGCTATATTATTGCGGGCTCATTTTTTCCAACTAGATATAACTGTGGACTTTGATGGGTTCAGGTACATCATACCTGCCAGAAAACAACAAAACCAAAGGGACACTTCCAAATGAACTAACCGCGCAATGCTCAATGCCAGCTAGCTTCCTGTCCTTGTCAAAAATAAAAGCTCAACGGTATTGCACACGGCAAAACGATAATAGACCAAAGACAAAGTTGGAGAAGAATTGCAAGGCAATGAAGATGCAGTCCATCAAGGAGGCCAAAACTAATGCAAACTAACTGCCACTAAAGACAAGATGAATCAAAATTACCAAGCATCCTCAGATATTTGATTTTTTTCTATTTTTGTGTGTGTTTTTGGAGGGGAAGGGGGTGCGTTTTCTTATCGTAAAATGAGGAATTTGATCCTCTTCAATCCAAAGTAACCAAGGGAGATGTTATAACCTACAGAACATGGGTCTGCTGGTTGACACCTGAACCCTCAGTGGTTGTGCTGCAGTGACGTTCCAGGTTTGAACCACGAAGGTATCACTCCCATCAATTTTAGTACGCACCTGCGATATATAGAGAGAGAGACTCGACTCATTAAGAATACTTACATAGTAATGAAAACCAGATTTGATGTTAAGGTGCAGCGCTCACAAAATGGGAATTACTTCCTCTAACAGAAGACAGCGAAATGGAGGTCTACAAGAAACACCGCAGGACCTCTTTTCCGATGCTTTTAAGCATCGAAAATAATCGAGGATAAGAAAGTTATTTCTGATACTTTTAAATATTATTAGGGATAACTTTATTCCCGATGCTTAAAAGTATCGGGAATAACTATATTCCCGATGCTTAAAAGTGTCAGGAAAAGCCCGGTCAACGCCGACGCTTTCCAAAAGCATTGGGAAAAAATTTTTCCATCCTCACCTACGTGACGCTTTTACCATGCTTGTTAAAGCATCGAGAAGGTTTTTTCCGATGCTTTAAAGCGTCGGGAAAAATCAAAAAAAGCGTTGAAATTTTTTTTTTTTTAGTAGTGATTGGATATGATTTTTCAGTCTTGAAAAATCATATCTGATAACCCATTGGAAGACATATCACACGCCCCTCTTAAAACTATAAATAGGGGCGGTGATATAAGTTTCAGATCTTTTTCATCTCACCATAAAAAAAAAAAAAAAAAGAGATATTCTGAGTGTTCTTCCACTTCTCCCTCCCTCTTCCTTTCTTTAAGACAAGACTTGTCTTGTTAAGACAAGGTCTTTTCTACTAGGACAAGGCTTAGTTTTAGGACATAAGCCTAAGGGGTCCTAGAGGAGGGTTGTCCTAAAACCAAGAGTGATTTAGGACTGTGTCCAGAAATCCCTACAGTAGGACAGGGTGTCCTACGGTGGTCAAAGGTCAAAAGGCTGATAAAAGAGTCCTGTTCAAGCAAGCAACCCCGGTAGGGATTCTTTCTTGGTACCATTCTCATGTGGATCACCATTGGAGGGCTTGCACTTGTGAGCCTCATGAAAAAGATTGGATTTTAGCGATTCAGGTATGTATTCTGACTTCATTTATATTTTTGTTGATTGGTATTGCATAAGGGGTTCCTTAGAATTAGGGTTTTCTAGCCATATTATGGTTTCATGCTTAGAATTTTGTTTTGAAATTCACTTCCGCATGCTGCATAATTTTCGGTACCCCGGGAGAATTCCCATCAGTTGTTCCATGCATGCATGAGTGAGGGCTCATCAGTTCAAATCCATGTTTTGAAAATGATTGACTTAATCATCCGATTAAGTCAATTAGGGTTTGTGATGGATGGTGAACTCAACCAGGACTTAATCTTGCTATCACTCCCAGAATCCTTCTCTTAGTTTATTCTAAATTATCATATGAGCAAACTAAATATTTCTTTGCCTAAGCTATTTAACATGCTTAAGACAGCCAAGAGCCACTCTAAGGGAGATAAGGCTCATCTTCTCTTATTGATGGAAAGAAGAAACAGGCAAAGAAAAAGGCATTGAAAAAAAAATTCTACCCTAAAAAGAGCATCTAGAAGAAGAAGAAAGCAAAGAATGCCACTATTGATGGATCCTATTTTCATTGCAGGAAGCAGGGGCATTGGAAGAAAAACTGCAAGACATATCTTGCAAGTTTGAAGCAAGATATTGGAGGAGCATCTAAAGGTTTGTATATAATACAAACAAATTTATCATTACGTATTTCAACTTCTGATTCATGGGTATTGGATACCGCATGTGGATCTCATATCTACAAGTCATTGCAGAGACTCCACCAAATTAGAAGTTTGAAGAAAGGTGACTTCAAGCTATATGGGGCAAGTGGTGAACCCATTTATGCTGAAGCTATGGGCACCTATCCCTTATTATTACCTTCGAATAATATATTAAAGTTAGAAGATTGTTATTATATACCAAATGTTATTAAAAACATTATTTTTATATCCTTGTTATTACAACAAGGTTATGAAATAAATGTAAAGGGCAATGGTTGCTCTATTCTTTATTATAATGAAGTATTTGGACATGGTTATTTCATTAATGGTCTTTTAACTTTAGTACTCAATGATAAAGTATTGTTTGTTGATGACAAAAAAAGAAAGAGAGATGATGTCAATATCACATTTCTCTGGCATTGCCGATTAGGTCATATAAGTGAGTCAAGGATAAACAAGTTATTCAAAGATAATTACTTTGATTTCTATAATTTTGAATCATTAGGAACTTATGAGTCCTATCTCATTGGTAAAATGACCAAGTCTCTGTTTACTAGACACGGAGATAGGGCAACTGAAGTATTAGGTCTAGTACATACTGACGTATTTGGACCTATAACAGTTCAGGCCAGAGGAGGATATTCTTATTTCATCACATTTATAGATGACTTATCTAGTTTTGGATATGTGTATCTAATGAAATATAAATCTGAAGCCTTTGATAAATTTAAAGAATATCAAAATATGGTTGAGAAATAAACTGGATACAGTATTAAAATTTTTAGTCTGATCGAGAAGGAGAATACTTATCTAGTGAATTTCTAAACCATCTTAAGGACAAAGGCATACTCTTAGAATGGACCCCTCCATATACATCCCAATTAAATGGTGTAGCAGAAAGGAGAAATCATACCTTTTTAGATATGGTAAGGTCCATGATGAGCTTCGCTGATCTTCCTAATTTCTTCTAGGGATATGCCCTAGAATGGTGCAGACACCAGAGGCACCAGAATAAGACAGAGGCTTTTCAACCCTCTATGGATTGATCAATAATTTATGAGTCCATTTGTAATAAGGGCTTAGCCCATCTGAGTCCATTTTAGTTGTTATTTGAGTCTTTTGAGTTGTTATTTCAGTTCTGTATTAGTCAGCTCATGTTGAGCCAGTCCAGTCCAGTGTTAGTTAGCTCATGTCGAGCTAATTTTATTTTTTTGAGTCCTGTCCAAGCACACTGAAGACTCAAGACCACATCATACAAGTGAAGACCAAGTCCAACCAGAGTGAAGACATGGAAGTATAGCCCAAGTCCAACCCAGCTTGAGGATTTGAAGAACCCAGGAGGAAAATTCAGAAACCCTGAAGCCCTGGACCAACCAGAAGCAAATTGGGCCAGCCCAGGCCCAGGAGAGAGCTAGGGCGCCTTGGCCTTATGGTGACCACATCTTGGTCGGCCACTTAGGGTTACCCCCTTGGCTGACCAAGACATGGAGTGTGGGAGAGTTCTTAGGGATTTTTTCTACGTAGGTTTTCTTACTTTCCTAGCTAGAGTTTGGGAGGGAAAAGGATTCTTATGTAATGTCTAATGTACCCTTACTTGGGGCCCAAGACTAAGGGTCTATTTAAAGGACCCTAGTCTCTTGTATGAGAGATTGATTATTGATATATGAAATATACTTGAGTTTTCTACAATTGCTTTGTGCTACCCTGCTTTGTGCTTAAGGGTTTTTGGTGTCTTCTTCTTCCCGGTTTTGCAACTACCTCCAGCCTTCATCCGAGCCTCCTCTTCCCACGCCCTTGCTACCTTGTTTTTGAGTTTTTCTTGTGCTCCCAACCTTGTTTTCTCATCCCTGATGGTTGTTTGCAGGTCCCCGAGTTCTTACGAATCCAACGACTCCAACCGGGCCGCAATAGGATCACCGAGCAGAAAGTCGGGTATCCGTGGGTCTCTGACTTGGTTTTCCAGGCCGCATCCATCGAGAATGAGAGATCTCTTGCCTACGATCTCCACCGGGCATATTAGACATTGCAGGTACACCCCCTCTGCCACCAGTAGTTTTATTGTAGGAGAACTAGCCCTAACCAAGGCTTTTTAGCCCCGATGATCCCTCTTTACTGCTTTTCTAGGTCCTAATCTGCATGCATAGCTTTTTAAATTCATATAGAATTATCTACATCATATTTTGATCTAAAATTTGGAATGCTAAAATACAAAAAAATAATCGCATGCATATTAGTCCCGCATCATCTGGTATCAGAGCTTAAATTAGGGTTTGTTTTCTGCATCTTTTATAGTCCGTATATACTCTATTCTTTTAATTATCTCTCTCTGGTCAGAATTCCAAAAATTCTGAAATTTATTTTTCTGGATTCAAGTCAGTTTATAGTATTTTATAAAATTTTTGTAGATTTTTTTGCGGTCTATGCAGTTTTTATAGGCCAAAATATAGCCTGTAAAAATTTGGCTATGGTTTTTTTAGCAAGACAATTTTGGAAGGTTTAGGATTTTGTTTAGATCTCTTTGCATATCTTTTATTTTTAGTATGTTTCTAGCATATTAAATCATTGGCTACAAATCATATTTCTGAAAAAGAACAAAAAAAAAAATACATATATAAAAGCTACCTAAAATACTTAAATCCTAATTTTGCATCATCTGCCTGCCATCATTGCATAAACTACCTTTAAGGGCACTCTTGCTATATCAGATGGGGGGAGGATTTGATCACCTCTTCTTAGCCCAAAACCATATCCCCTGCACTCGGTCCCAAGCCTAACTTAAAATCGATTAGACTTAATTTGCCCTAGTAGGCTAGGGACACCAACTGGTCGGGTCTGGGCTAAGTGTCAGATCACTATGTCAAGCTAACCTGTGTGTGCCTTGTGCTTGGTGTCTAGAACGGTGGTTCAGGGATTCAATCCTGAAGGGCTTATGTGCTGGTCCGCCTACCTGGCCAATCTCTGATTGGTGTCTAGGATTGGCAATCAGGGACCTAACACTCCCATTACACATGCCTTGCTGAGTACAGGATTACTATAGGTTAGTTTGCTACCCTGATTGAGCCCTTAGTTTTGAACTCTAGGTCTAGTTAGCTGTAGTCGGTTTGATCGAGTCTTGCATGAGCACTAGATCAGGGGTTTCAAATCATCCACTATCTCCACTTTTGCCTGAATCCATGGATACTCTTGAAGCCCAGATGAAAGCCCTTGCTGATCGACTAGCCCAATCCATCAATCTTAGGCTTGATCAAATAGATGCCCGACTAGGAACCCTAGAGAAAACCTGTAGGACCCAAACTAGATCTAAACTTGAGCCACCTTTATCCACAACCTATAGATCTCATGACTCCAAGTCCCGTGAACCTAGAACCTATGTACCTAAAACCTATGAACCTAGATCCTATGACTCTAGATCCTATTTACCCACATCCTATAAGCCTAGTATACCCACAACCTATAGATCTTATGACTCCAAATCCTATTACTCTAGAACCTATGAACCCATATCCCATGAGCCCAGTAGACCCAAGACCCATAAAGCTGAACCCAAATTCTATAACCCCAGATCCTATAATTCCATGACCCATAGATCTGCACCCTTGTCCTATGAGTCTAGGGAGCCCATAACCCCTAGGTATCAGCCTAGTACTAGTCATGCTTCTCCTAGTCAACTTGAATCCCATAGGATTAGTACCCCTAAATATGAACCCAGTAGTGAGCCACTATCCCTTAGGCAACCTGAACCTACTAGGAGTAGTGCCCATAATCAGAGACTAGAACCTAACCAATTTTTCCTTAGCCGACCTTCCCCAACCACTCCTGAGCTTCACAAGGTTTACATTAATATGGAAGTGTATGAAGCTGATGTGAGCTTAGTGGATGAGTATGAGGGAGAAGAGGAGACACCTTTAGATGACCTAGAATTAGCTGACCCAGTAGATACCCAGGTAGAAACCAACCCAGAGCTAGTTGACCTTGACCACATCCAACCTAAAGCTATAGTGGAAGAACCAATAGAGCAAGAGAACTTAGATACTACCACTAGCACCTTACCTAAGGAAACCATAGAGGAGAGCCAAATTATAGAGTCTAGTCCTAAAATACAAGAACCCGAAGAATTTATTAAGGACCTGATCTCTTTGAATCAGTACCCTCAGGATGAGCCTCCTCCTATAGTTCCCATTAAGGACCTCTTTCCTGAGATTAATAATCCATCCTTCCATTATGCAAACCCCATAGGTATACCGCAACCCCATAAGGTTAACCTCATTAGTCTAGGATTAGTCCCCGACATGCCTCTTTTTATCCTACTGTATCCAACTAATCTTGAACCTTTTTCCTTACCCTACTAGACCAATTCTGAACCCACTTCCTATTTTCTGCCCTTCCCAGACACCTCCAACATTTCTAGGATCATTAGATTGCATTTAGTTGAGATTAGCATATTGCATGCATTCATTACGCATGTTAGGTTTGCATTATACTTCTGGCATACCCTATGGCATTTGCTAGGAGTGCATTCTAAATTTTCATGTGCATGTCAAGCTAGGATCAAACCTAGAGAACTTATAATCTCTTAGGTTTAGGTCTAAAGAGTGCAATAAAATTTTCCTCCATAGGAATGCAGAGTCGTGTCTGTTAGGTGTTGGTATGAGTCCTTTGCATCACCTGTTGGAGTCTGCATATGCCCAGCATGTTCACCACTTGCACTAATTTTGAATGAAACTGGTTAATTCTCGAAGAAGGGCTAAGAAATTTGATGTAGTGGATTCTATCTTGGTTAGGCTTAGGCCTAAAAGAAGCTTCATGCTCGCAGAGCCGGACCTTTTAAAGTGATAGAGAGGGTTGGACCAAATGCCTATGTGTTAGATTTGCCTTCGGATCTGGGCATTAGTTCTACCTTCAATATCGTAGACTTGGTTGAGTACAGGGAACCGGCAGTGATACCTAGTGAGGCCTTTGGACCTATTCCTTTCCATTGTGAGTGACCCTAACCCAAAGTGTCCACTAATAAATTGGCCTGAGAGAGGAGAATAAATCGAGCGTATCCTTGACGATCAAGCCATAATGACCCGGGGTCGCGGCTATCAACGCTACCTGGTCCGATGTCAAGGCCGACCAGAGTCGGACAATTCATGGATCTTTCAAGAGGACTTGCAACACCTCAACCCATACCTCCTTGAGAGATATGTATGCCAGCTTGATTTTCACTCGACAAGGTCGAGTTCCTCCCATCCCGGGAGAATTGGTACGGACACCAGAGGCACCAGAATAAGATAGAGGCTTATCAACCCTCTATGGATTGATCAATAATTTATGAGTCCATCTACAATAAGGGCTTAGCCCATCTGAGTCCATTTTAGTTGTTATTTGAGTCTTTTGAGTTGTTTTTCAGTTCTGTATTAGTCAGCTCATGTTGAGCCAGTCCAGTCCAGTGTTAGCCAGCTCATGTCGAGCTAATTTTATTTTTTTAAGTCCTGTCCAAGCACATTGAAGACTCAAGATCACATCATACAAGTGAAGACCAAGTCCAACCAGAGTGAAGACATGGAAGTATAGCCCAAGTCCAACCCAGCTTGAGGATTTGAAGAACCTAGGAGGAAAATTCAGAAACCCTAAAGCCCTAGACCAGCTGGAAGCAAACTGGGCTAGCTTAGGCCCAGGAGGGAGCTAGGGTGCCTTGGCCTTATGGTGACCACCCCTTGGTCGGCCACTTAGGGTCACCCCCTTGGTCAACCAAGACATGGAGTGTGGGAGAGTTCTTAGGGATTTTTTCTACCTAGGTTTCTTTACTTTCCTAGCTAGAGTTTGGGAGGGAAAAGGATTCTTATGTAATGTCTAATGTACCCTTACCTGGGGCCGAAGACTAAGGGTCTATTTAAAGGACCCTAGTCTCTTGTATAAGAGATTGATTATTGATATATGAAATATACTTGAGTTTTCTATAATTGCTTTGTGCTACCCTGCTTTGTGCTTAAGGATTTTTGGTGTCTTCTTCTTCCCGGTTTTGCAACTGCCTCCAGCCTTCATCCAAGCCTCCTCTTCCCATGCCCTTGTTGCCTTGTTTTTGAGTCTTTCTTATGCTCCCAACCTTGTTTTCTCACCCCAACGGTTGTTTGCAGGTCCCCGAGTTCCTACGAATCCAACGAGTCCAACCAGGCCGCAATCGGATCACAGAGCAGAAAGCTGGGTATCCGTGGGTCTCTGACTTGGTTTTCTAGGCCGCATCCATTGAGGATGAGAGATCTCTTCACTGTGATCTTCACCGAGCGCATCAGATGTTGCCAGGTATACCCCCTCTGCCATCAGTAGTTTTATTATAGGAGAAATAGCCCTAACCAAGGCTTCTCAGCCCGGCGATCCCTCTTTACTGCTTTTCTAGGTCCTAATCTGCATGCGTAGCTTTTTAAATTCATATAGAATTATCTATATCATATTTTGATATGAAATTCATGATTTAACCACTCATCCAACCCCTAAAACATAAAAAAATAATCGCATGCATATTAGTCCCGCATTATAGAAGCTGCTGCTTATATTTTGATCAGGGTACCATCGAAGTCAGTTATTAGCACACCATATGAAATATGGAATGGTAAAAGACCAAATCTTAAATATCTAAAGATTTAGGGATGCCATGCTTATGTCAAGAATATTTTTGGACATAAATTAAGTGCTAGGACTGACAAGTGCAGGTTTGTTGGATACCACTTTTATCATTCTACTAAACGAAAGATATTTGTCAGTAGACATACTATCTTCTTGGAATTCATCCGAGATAATGGTAGTGGGACAACAATTAAACTTATTGAAGTTCAAGATCAACAAACTATTTCTGAAGAGTCCTTGAATGAAAATTTTCAACCAAAGGTTTTAGTTGATCAGGAACAACCACAACACATACCTCCTCTCCGAAGGTCAGAGAGAGTACGTAGTGCACCTCTAAGATATGGCTTTGTCATTGGAAATGACAATATAGCCAGTATCATACAGGATAATGATCCTATGACCTATTTCGAAAGCTATCGAGGGTAAAGACTCCGACAAATAGCTAAATGCCATGAAATCTAAGATGGACTTCATGTATTCCAATCAGGTCTAGACTTTAGTAGATCCACCTAAAGGAATTAACCCAATAGGGTGTAAATGGGTCTTCAAGAAGAAGATTGGAGCAAATGGTCAAATAGAGACTTGTAAGGCTAGGCTGGTGGCAAAAGCATGGTATTGTCTATGATGAAACATTTTTACCAATAGCTATGCTCAAGTCCATTCGGATATTGCTTACTATAGTTGCATACTATGATTATAAGATATGGCAGATAGATGTAAAGACAACTTTCCTCAATGGAAATCTTGAGGAAGAAGTTTTTATGTCACAACTAGAGGGTTTTGTCTCAAGTGGGAGACCAAACCAAGTATACAAGCTTAAGAAATTCATTTATGGATTAAAGCAAGCATCGAGGAGTTGGAATATCCACTTTGATGAAATAATCAAATAGTTTGGTTTCATCAAGAATGTGGATGAACCATGTGTGTACAAGAAGACAAGTGGGAGTGCCCTTATTTTCTTGGTTTTGTATTTTGATGATATACTCATCATTAGGAATGATATCCCATGTTGCAATCGATCAAGTCTTGGCTGTCAAAGAGTTTTTCATGAAAGATTTGGGAGAGGAATCCTATATACTGGGTATAAAGATATGTATAGATATATCTAAAAGGATGCTAGGTTTATTCCAATCTAGGTACATTGACTTAGTATTGAAGAGATTCAACATGGAGGGAAGTAAGAAGGGTTACTTGCCCATGAGTCAAGGCATACACCTATCTAAAAGGATGTCACCTAAGACTCCAGAAGAAAGAGATAGGATGAATAAAAACCCTTATGCTTCTGCAGTAGAAACTATAATATATGCCATGTTATGTACCAAGCCTGATGTTGCTTATTCCTTGGGCATAGTGAGCAGATTCCAAGCTGATCCAGGGGTGGATCATTGGAAAGCTGTGAAAAATATTCTTAAATACTTGAGAAGAACTAAGGATGTTTTTCTTATATATGGCAGATCAAAATTGAAACTAGAAGGCTATACAGATTCTAGTTTCCAATCTAATCCAGATGATAGTAAATCCATATCAGTATATGTTTTTACTGTGAATGATGGAGTAGTGAGTTTGAAGAGTACCAAGTAGCCAACTACAACTGACTCAGTTACTGAGATAGAATATATAGCTGCTAGTGAAGCTACTAAGAAAGCAATCTAGATGAGAAAGTTCATCATGGAATTGGGTGTAGTTCTTGCTATACAACAACCAGTACCACTTTATTGTGATAACACAAGAGCTGTTGCACAAGCTAAGGAACCAAGGTCTCACCATAAGACCAAGTACATCCTGAGACGCTTTCACCTCATTCAAGAAATCATTGAAAGAAAAGAAGTGGTGGTAGAATGAGTAGACACAAAGAACAACATAGCAGACTCATTCACTAAGGCCCTACCACTATAGCAGTTAGATTGCCATTTAGATTGTATGGATATTAAATACAAGGGCAATTGGCTTTAGTGCAAGTGAGAGATTGAAAGAATTGTGTCATAAAAGCTAATCTTTGTATGGGCAATTCTATCATCTTCTAGCTCATGTATGACATTATTTATTAATAAAGGCATTTTTTTATTCATCATATACTATATCTTATGCTTTTAATTATAAGATTATGATGAATCCTATAGGTTAAGGCAATGGAATTAGGATTCTGATGGAAATCATAACAGTGAGACCTAAGTTCCTAAAAATCCTAATCTAAAATATTCCTAGTCATTGGATCATCGATTCGGGGATCGATATTTCCATAAAGACTAGTACATCCTATGTATACTCATTGGAGAGGGTGGTTGGTCTCATAACTACTTGTGTAGAGACACTAATACAAGGATGTAGGTGCTCATTAGGTTATGAGTTCACTAAACTGATCCGACAAGAGAACATCAAATGGAAGTCTTACTTGTCAATATAAATGTTCTCTTAGTGAGAGTTGTGCATGTGGTCCTTAGACTTGAGACTATCTAGTATCTTGTGCACATGAACCCATGTTTTGGTGCATACTCACTCATGGTAATTAAGTCATATATGGGATGTTTCTCGATATGGTGGATTGTGTATGAAGGTAATGAGTATGTCAACAAGGAATCAATCGCTCCCAATAAGGGGAGTAGTTATCCCATATGATCTCTTCGAATGATGACTCAAGAAGTCTATGATCAAAGCATGATGAGATGAGATAGGGTTTCTAATCTCACATCGATCGAGTCCTCATTATCGAATAGAGATTTGAAATGAGTAAGAGCTAGGGTTTGACATTTATCCATGCCCATTTAATTGGGGTAATAGGAGATTGAAGGATTGAATTGCATGGTAACTTTTTACTGAAGAATATTTTGATAATTTCTACAAATTTCTTATCTTTCGGGTAGGCATGACATGTTGCTAGATGTCAATCATGTCTTGTAGATTTTCATGAATCAATTCGATTGGATTCATGAGTCAATTCAGAATTTAGTTCGAATTAGCAACTTAGGTCAGCTCAATTTGACCTAATTAGGTCAATTGGGTTCGATTGAATCAAATTGGCTTGGACCTAGACCAACTGATGGGGCACGGGATCAGGGGTAGGATCATCGATGAGCTGAGAAGTCACCAAGATTATATATATATATTTTTGTATATATATATTTTTTGTAGAAGGTGGTGAAAGAACAATGGAGATGGAAGGTAGAAATTTGGACTCTCATGGACTTTGGGGTTCATACTCATGAAGAGATCTCTCACCTCTAGGGCATCTCACCCACCTCACTAATGGAGCCATTAGGATGAATCTCAAAGGACATGAGGGTGGTAAGGAGGATAGAATCAAGGAAGGGGATAACTAGACATGACCTCATTCAGGTCCTGGGGTTGGGCCTCACATCCTAATGAGAACATTGGCAAGAGGAAGAAATTACAAACAAATGATCTTTGGTTGTAGTCCCATTTTCTTTTCTTTTTCAATTTCCCAAAAAATTATGAAGCATCTCTTGAAGACCCCTTATTTTATGAAGCAAGATTGAATTGTTTGAAGACAAAATAAAGTAAAGACTCCTTCTCCAAGACCATGGGCCGACCAAGCTATGAAAAAATCTTCTACCTTGAAGCCTAATTGAAGACCAAACCTTAAAGGATATGTGAAAGGATGAGATGAAGACAAGTGTTACAAGGAAATGGTGCCACATGGAGTTTCTAGAATTTTCTTGTTAGGATTAGTTACTAGGAACTAATCTTGTAATTAGCTACCAATTAAACTTGAATTAGTTGGTCCCTTAATAGCTGCCCTTGGCCTATAAATAGGGACCAAGGCCCCCCTCTTGTAAGCATTGAATGAATGAAAGTTCCCTTGTTTGAGTTCTTTTCCATTTTGCCTAGTTCTCTTGAGTTCTTCCTATAATTTTGAGTATTTTCTTTGGAGTGTTGAGTTTGATCTTAAATTAGAGTGAGTGCTTTGAGTTTTGGAGTGCCATAGTTCCATTTCCAAGTTCTTCTACACAAGATCCGAATACTCCAAGAAGAAGAGGAAGTGCTGCCCAAAAATTCCAGCAATTCTCTTCATTTCTCTTATTAATTCCTTCCTTTTTCCCTCAATTTATTTGAATTTTGACCTCACCTTGACTCTTTGCAGGTTCTTCTTAGTGATTTGAAGACAAAGATGAAGGCTCCATGCTATGGATCAAAGCTCCAATGGTGAATCCAAGAAGGGAGTGTAGATCTTGTCTCTAGCCTATAATTTTTTGAGTGGTGAGTGCTTCCCTTCCACTTGAGCTTTGATTTCTCTTCATTGTTGGAAAAAGACCCTCTTGATCCTTAGATCTGAGGTTCTTAAAGGCTGCTTAGCCTAGTTTGAGGGTTTCTATGCCCTTAGATCCTCTCTTTTAATTTTTTTGAAAGGAAGCTTGCACAAGGGTGTCAGATTTCTGCTCACCTAGTCTCTAGCTCGAAATTCTTCATCCCTTCCACCCATGAATTCGGCTATATCTGGAGCTCTAATGCTGATATGTTGTTTCTAGATAAGTAGATCACATCCCCACACACCCATTTCATCAAATTCGTCCCCCATCAGTTTTATTTCGAATTCTTTGGATTTAAAAATTTTAGATTTCAAATTTTCAAATTCAGGTTAGCTGGAGGTTAGTTGGAAGCTGAAATTTACATTTAAACCACTTTACTTCCAAGGATGACTTTTTTAATCAAATCTCAAAATTTAAAATTTGGTTACTGTGATTTATACTTCAAGATTTGAACTAACCAATTTAAATCTGCATTTTTGAAATTTCGAAATTGGGTTAAAAATTCATGCATTTGTGCTAAGTATAGTGATTATACTCATTATTATGCTGAAATTGTTTGCATCCATTTTTTAAAATATCCTAAGGGCATTCAATATTACACAAGGGAAGGAGGTCATTGCCTTTCCTTAGCCTAAAACAATCACCCACATTTGCATTGACCTAAATCCTAAAGTAAAATCAAGTAGGAACCTAAACTAGGGACACCCATGAGTCAGGTTTAAGTGCAAGGTAAGACAAAGCATTATTTGAGTTTGTACTTATTCCTTGAAATTGGTGTCTAAGGCTAGAGGTCAAATGGCAAATACCTTAAGTGGACTTGCGATTTTTAATTAGGACCTCGCGAAAGCGAGGGGAGCCTCCCGCAACCCCACCTCTTACCTGGCTACTGGACAGGATAATTACATTCTTAAGTAGTGCCTAGTTAAGTCTTGTATTCTTAAACTTTAGGTCTAGGAACCCTAGTATTAGGTCTTGCTTGCTTGTCCATTGTATTGATTACCCTTGTATTGTGTCCTATAAGCTCTATCCACCCTTAGTCTGGTTGTTACCCATGGATCCCAATCTTGAATTCATCAAGAGGACCCTAACTGAGAAATTTGACCATGTAACCGAGCAATTAGGGCAAATTAACAAGGAACTAGGTCAAGTCAAAGAGAGAGTTGGGACCCTTGAAAAGACCCCCACTGAACCCAAGTTATCTAGGTCAATCCCAAGAGGACCCAGAGCCCAACATTTTGAGCACACCCCTGAGTACAACCCTAAAATACTTCACCCTGATTTTGTGGAGGAGGCCCGGAGAGCCCACTTCAAGCATGAGTCACCCAGACCTACTCCCAAGCCTATCGACCTGAGTTCACCCATGATCACACCCCCTAGATGACCCCACCAGGACTACTTAGACCAAGATGAGAGGGTCATGAGAAGCATTAGACTGGAGGCTCCTATCTTTGATGGAAGCCTGGACCCTAAGATTTACATTGACTGGGAAGGGGAGATGGACCAATACTTCGAGTGGTATGAAATGATCGAGGATAGGAAGTACAAATTTGCCAAGCTTAGATTGGTTCGACAAGCTAGGTTATATTGGGGGAATGTTGAGAGAATAATTAGACAAAGGGAAGACATGCCTATAACCACATGGAGAGCAATGAAAGCTAAGCTGAGAGAGAAGTACCTTCCTATGTCCTACCATCAGAGATTGTTAGACCAATGGCAAAGATTGTATCAAGGTACTAAGACTGTATCGGAGTACATCACCAAATTCGATGAATTTGTGATGAGGTGTAATATTGATAATCAGAAGCTATGACTTTGTCTAGGTTTAGAGCTGGTCTAAGAGAGGAAATTCAAAGGGAATTGTTTTTAAGGAATGTCACTGACCTAGACCAAGCCTACCAGATAGCCAGGGATTGTGAAAGATTTTATACGGGACCAATAACTCAACGACCTGAACCAACTAATGTTAGTACCCCTATTCAGAAACCAGGGTTCAACCAATTATGTCAAAACCGCACCACTCCTCCAGCCCCATCAAGCCAATCAAGTGACAAGGGTAAGGCCCCTGAAGTTCAAAAGAGTGGTAGCCCAAATGTCCAATGTTTCAAATGTCACAAAATGGGATACCTTGCTAGCCAATGCCCTACCCGATCTTTACATATAGGAGAGCTAGTTGATGAAAAGACTGATCCCACAGAAGAGTTTGAAGAAGAAGTATATGAGGCTGAATCCAATCTGATCAATGAGTATGAAGAAGAAGAAGAAGGGTGTTTTATAATAAGACAACAGGTGTTGTTAGAATTTTGACCCAAATTAAGGAGGAGGATTGGAGAGGGACTAACATCCTCCAAACATTTGTCAAAATAGGGGAGATAGTCTATAAAATCATTATAGACAATGGGAGTTGTATAAATACGATTTCAACCAAAGCCCTTGGATACTTAGGCTTGACCCCTATTCCACATCCTAATCCATCTAAAGTCTCTTAGATAGATTCTGCTTCAATCCCCATCAAGTCCAGATGCCAGGTTCCCATTCAAATCCAGTCCTATCAGAAACAAGTCTGGTGTGATATTCTTCCCATGGGGGTAGGTAGTATCATTTTGGGTAAACCATGGTTATATTATGACCATGATGTAACTTTATATGGTCAATCCAATTCTTGTGCCTTCACCCATCTAAGAAAGAAGCTTGTCATCAACTCGACCCCACCTAAAGATAATATCAAAACAGGGTTTAGTGACTTGAAAGAGAAGAGGCAAAGGTTAAATTTAATTAATGCCAAGGATGTGGAGAAAGAAATTAAGGAAGGATCACCCATGTGGATTTTGACCCTCAGGGAAGCCCAAAAACAAAATCATGAAGAACAACCAGAAGAGATAAAAGAATTAATGTTAATTAATGATAAGGGTTCAAGACAAGAAATCATTAAGGAATCATCAATTGGGGTGATGACCTGTCAGGAACGAGCCCAAGAAGTCATAAAAATTTTAGAGGAAATTCAAGACAAACATCCTGAAACTTTGTTTGATCACTTTTAATCTCGGGACCACCAGCAAGCAATCAATTCAGTCCCATGATATAGGATGAACCCAACCCAACATTCCAAGATGGCACACTTTTTACCCTATTCACGAATTTTTGATATTTCTAAAGTGGCCAAACCATTTCTAGAAGAAGTGGATATGTTGTAGAACCTACCAAACCCTACTGTGTCAAATAGGGTTATCGGAGTTATCAACAATTTTAGAAAGCCCTATGACACAAATCTGGAGATAAACTGAATTATTTCACCCACCATTAGAAATTAGGAACTTTGTTTCCTAACCAACAATAAAGTTCAGTCATTAGTTAATAAAGTCCATTTGAGCTTGTCTTTTGTTTTAGTATCATTTGAGTTTGTTTTGTCATTTGGTGTCATCCATGCATAAGTCTGCCGAATCATATATACAACATCTTAGGGATTTGCACAAAGAGGTTAGCAAGAAAATCCAAATAAGCAATGAGAGCTACAAGTATATGGCTGATCTTCATAGAAGGGTCAAAGAATTTCAAATAGGGGACTTTGTGATGATTAGGCTAAAACTTGAACAGTTTCTACTAGGAACTATGGAGAAACTCCATGCCCGTGGTGCAGGTCCTTTCAAAATAATAAAAAGAATAGGACCTAATGCTTATATGCTGGACCTACCTTCTGACTTTGGCATTAGCTTTACTTTTAATATCTCAGATCTGGTAGGTTACAAGAAGCCCACAATGATTCCCAGTGAGTTCCTAGAACCTGATCCATTCCTTGAGAGTGAACCAACCCCAGAGTATCCACCAGCCACACAACCAAAGCGGAGAGAAAAAATTGAAAGGGTCATAGATGACAAGATTATCACTACCCGGAATAAAGATTACCAACAATACTTGGTCCATTGGCAAGGCAGACCTGATTCTAAAGATTCATGGATCACTCAAGAAGAACTACAAAGGATCAATCCAGATATACTTGAATACTACCAAAACCAAAATGATCCATACTCGTCAGGGCCAAGTTCTTTTCACCCGGGAAGAATTAATGAGGACATTGGCAAGAGGAAGAAATTACAAACTAATGATCTTTGGTTGTAGTCCCATTTCTTTTCCTTTTTCAGGTATCCATAAAATTATAAAGCATCTCTTGAAGACCCCTAATTTTATGAAGCAAGATTGAATTGTTTAAAGATAAAATCAAGTGAAGACTCCTTCTCCAAGCCCATGGGCCGACCAAGCTATGAAAAAATCTTCTACCTTGAAGCCTAATTGAAGACCAAACCTTAAAGGATATGTGAAAGGATGAGATGAAGACAAGTGTTGCAAGAAAATGGTGCCACATGGAGTTTCTAGAATTCTCTTATTAGGATTAGTTACTAGGAATTAGTTGCTAAGAACTAATCTTGTAATTAACTACCAATTAAACTTGAATTAGTTGGTCCCTTAATAGCTGCCCTTGGCCTATAAATAGGGACCAAGACCCCCCTCTTGTAAGCATTGAATGAATTGAGTTGAAAGAATGAAAGTTCCCTTGTTTGAGTTCTCTTCTATTTTGCCTGGTTCTCTTGAGTTCTTCCTAGAATTTTAAGTGTTTTCTTTAGAGTGTTGAGTTTGTCTTAAATTGGAGAGTGAGTGCTTTGAGTTTAGGAGTGCCATAGTTCCATTTCCAAGTTCTTCTATATAAGACCCAAATAGTCCAAGAAGAAGAGGAAGTGCTGCCCAAAAATTTCAACAATTCTCTTTACTTTTTCTTATTAATTCCTTCCTTTTTCCCTCAATTTCTTTGAATTTTGACCTCACCTTGACTCTTTGCAGGTTCTTCTTGGTGATTTAAAGACAAAGATAAAGGCTCCATGCCATGGATCAAAGCTCCAATGGTGAATCTAAGAAGGGAGTGTAGATCTTGTCTCTAGCCTTCAATTTTTTTAGTGGTGAGTGCTTCCCTTCCACTTGAGCTTTGATTTTTCCTCATTGTTGGGAAAAGATCCTCTTGATCCTTAGATCTGAGGTTCTTAAAAGTTTCTTAGCCTAGTTTGAGGGTTTCTATTCCCTTAGATCTTCTCTTTTAATTTTTTTGAAAGGAAGCATGCACAAGGGTGTCAGATTTCTGCTCACCTAGTCTTTAGCTCGAACATTTTCATCCCTTCCACCCATGAATTCGGCTATATCTGGAGCTCTAATGCTGATATGTTGTTGCTAGGTAAGAAGATCACATCCCCACATATCCATTTCATCAAATTCGTCCACCATCACACCCTCTCCTCACAGAGCAAAAGAAGAGTCACTCTTCTCTAAAACAAAAATTTTCATTCATCAATAGCCTCTTTTTACAAAGAGATTAGGGGCCTATTTATAACCTTCTAAGCCCCATTTGAAATTCAAATTTTACATGAAAAGAGGGGAAAATGTAGTTACAAATTTGAATTTCAAACTTCATGAAAAGGGGGCACCAAATCTAAAAATCTACATAGGAATTCAAAATAGGGTGCCAAGTGTCTCCATGTGGTTCCCAAGTATCTCCAAATTTGAAAATCTGCATGAAATTTCAAAATGGGGTGCCCAGTGTCTCTATGTGGTTGCTAAGTATCTCCAAATCTAAAAATTTGCATGGGATTTCAAAATGGAGTGCCAAGTGTCTCCATGTGGTTGCCAAGTGTCTCCAAATCTGAAAATCTGCAAGCATGGGTGCCAAGTGTCTCCATGTGGGGACCTTCTTATGTGGAAGATGAAATGATCTTCAAATTTAAATTTATTTGCATCAAAATTCATATTGCATTATGATTCATCTTGCTTCAGGATCCGTGCTACTCCAAGATTCATGCAGGTCGATGTCCCCATCATTCTCTTGAGATGGGGAGAACTCGACTCCATCGAGTCAGGCTCAAACTCCAGCTTCAGTTGACTTCAAGCTCCTGGGACTCTAGACTCTAGCTTAAGATAACCATGCATTTCTTTTTTTTCATCAGCTCTGCTTTAAGAATCATGCAGCTTTGAGATTGGTGCAGCTTTTATATCCATGAGGCTTTGAGAACTATGTAACTTTCACGTTCGTGAGTGTCTCCTTTCTCCATGGACAGAAACTAGGTGGAATAAAGGAGGGTCTATCGGCGGGCCTCATCGAAATGGTGCTGGGAGAGGAAATGGTGGCACGGGGAGAAGATGGCCGGCAAGGATGGGGTTCCAGTTGTTGTTTCGATAAGGGGAAGGAGCTTGATGGATCTCACGACGGGTGTCCATTTGGCTGTAAGCAAGAAGGAAGAGACTGGCAGGTCGGAACAGAGGAGGGCCGAAGGTAGGGAAAACTGGCAGTAGAAGTCGGCCGGCTGGGGATCACTCCGGGCAGAAGGACATCGGGCGATGGTGAGGCTTCGCATGTGGAGATGGGGCTTGAATCTAGGTGGGGGAAACGATCACGAGCGGTGGCTGTTTAGACTTCATGGAGGTGGATCCTTCTGTAGGGCTGTCAACGGGAAGATCTGCGGCACAGGGGCTGGTTCGGAGGTTGAAGCCGGATCCAAGCTTGAGCTCCTTCTCACAATGAGCTGATCGACAGAGTGGCTAGCTCGCAGCGGGCCGCTTCCTCGTGGATGTTCTCATCCGCAGGGCAGCGGTTCTTTGATGGCTGGGCATTCGCATCCAGCGGGGTGGTGGAACATGAGATCTAGGGATGGCAGCTATTAGGGTTCCGGAGGATGAGATGTTTGGAAGGTGGATGGATGAAGGGGATGATGAGAATAACTCTAGGATAAATCAGGGATAAGTAGAGAATAGCAAGAATAACAGGAATAAGATGGGATAAAAAAAATGGATACCCTAAATCTCTGGGCTCTGATACCAAATTGATGGGGCACGGGATCAAGGTTAGGATCGTCGGCAAGCTGAGAAGTCTCCGAGATTAGGGTATTACTATATATATATATATATTTTGTAGAAGGTGGTGAAGGAACAATGAAGATGGAAGGTAGAAATTTGGACTCTCATGGACTTTGGGACTCATACTCATGGAGAGATCTCTCACCTCTAGGGCATCTCACCCGCCTCACTAATGGAGCCATTAAGGTGAATCTCAAAGGACATGAGGGGGGTAAGGAAGATGGAATCAAGGAAGGGGATAACTAGACATGACCTCACATCATGTCCTAGGGTTGGTCCTCACACCCTCTCCTCACGGTGCAAAAGAAGAGTCACTTTTCTCTAAAAAAAAACTTTCATTCATCAATAGCCTCTTTTTACAAAGAGATTAGGGGCCTATTTATAGCCTTCTAAGTCCCATTTAAAATTCAAGTTTTACATGAAAAGAGGGAGAAATGTAGTTATAAATTTGAATTTCAAATTTCATGAAAAGGGGGCACCAAATCTAAAAATCTGTATGGGGTTTCAAAATGGAGTGCCAAGTATCTCCATGTGGTTGCCAAGTGTCTCCAAATCTAAAAATCTTTATGGGATTTCAAAATAGGGTGCCAAGTGTGTCCATGTGGTTACTAAGTGTCTCCAAATCTGAAAATCAGCATGGGATTTCAAAATGGGATGCCAAGTATCTCCATGTGGTTGCCAAGTGTCTTCAAATATGAAAATCTGCATGCATGGATGCCAATTGTCTCCATGTGGGGACCTTCTTATATGAAGGATGAAATGATCTTCAAATTTAAATTTATTTGCATCGAAATTCATATTACATTATGATTCATGCTGCTTCGAGATCTGTGCTGCTCGGGATTCATGGAGGTCGATGTCCCCATCACCTACTATTGGCTAGATGTGGAACCATGAGGGTCACACACATTAAAAAATTGACCAAGGAAGTCAATTATATTTTAATTAGGATCATGGGATCCTAATTGGCTAGCTAATTAACATACTAGCATATGTTGGTTAGCCTAATTCCTAATCCAATTGGATTGGGTCCAGTTGCTTGCTAATTGAGTTAACCAATTTAAGAGGGACTTAAATTGGGTTGTGTCTTAATTAGGATAGCCTATTTCAGTTTTTGTCTAAATTAATTAGGACTTATCTTGCTTTTGTGATAGAGTCCATGTTGGCATGGACTCTTGGTGTGCCATTTGGTTTTACGCCAATTTGGTGCGCAGAAGGACCAAGAGTCCTTCTGCCAATCAATCACAAATGCAAGTTAGAGTCCAAAGGGACTCCTTGTCTCCATTCCCTTTCATAAGGAGATTGACCGGTCAAGATAAATCAAAATGGCATGGAAGAAATTTGGCACACAAAGTGAAGAATCGCATCTCTTCACTTTGGCTCTAATTCAAATGAGTAGAATCCTTCTGCTTTGAGTCATTTTAATTCTCTGACAATTCACAATTAAAATGACACATCCCTAACTTGAAAAATGACTGATAATCCCATGTGGCATGTTGAGAAAAATGCTGGATACCGAAGAGACAAAGTCTTGTCTCTTGGCACATGAAGGGCCTTATCCAGATAAGTGTTTTCCATCCTTATATGACTCTTCCTATTTGAAGAGTCTTATCAGATGGTGATAGATGGACTTATCACACACCTCTTCCCACTCTATAATTTGCGTTGATAATCTGATGCAAAGATAAAAGAATTTTTTAATCCGATAAAGTCCATTCTATTCTTCTTCCTTGTTTTTAAGACAAGCCTTATCTTCTTAAGACAAGACTTATCCATTTAAGACAAACCTTGTCATTTTCAGGCAAGGACCTAGGAAGAGTTATAGAAGGGATAACCAGATTTTGAGAGAAGATTCAGAAAGTACTTAGAGTACCCTACAGGAGGATAGGGAGTTCAGCAAAGGAGAAAGTCCAGAAGGCTATCAAAAGAGTTCTAGTCAAACAAGCAACTATCGTAGGAGAGTGTTTTCTTGGCCCGGTTCCTGTGTGGATCACCTTGGAGGGAATGCACTTGTGTGCCTCATAGAATTAAAGGATTATAGCACTCCAGGTATTCTTCTATAGCTCTAACATTTAGATTTATTGATTGTCATGATCAAGTGGTCTTAGGGTTTTGGGTTCTGACCAGTCAGGGTTTCAAATATGAAAGTTTTGAAACCTAGTCTTCTGCTGCGCCTAACCTTGGTGTAACCCAACAAAGGCATCTATTACTGATCTCTAAAGGTTCATGCAATCATTTGGTAGTCCTATAATTGTTATCCAAGCTTGGTAACATTTGGAGAGCGAAGGCTGTCATACAAAAATTCTGTACACCCTATTTCATAGTACTCTTTTCAATTATATTTTATAATTTATTTATGGCTATCTTTTGGTGGTACCATGAGCAGTGGGATGAAGGTAGAGTTTGAGATGTTTAACAGAAAGGAAAGCTTCTCGATATGGAGGGTGAGGTTGGATGATTTGCTGGTGCAACTTGAATTGGATTCTACTTTGGAGGAAAAGCCAAAATATATGATAAAAAAATAATGGATTTCGCTGGAGAAGAAGGCATGTTTGACAATTAGAGGCTATTTGGCATGAGGTATTGTACAACATGTTAGAAGAGTGGTCACCCAAGGTGTTGTGGTTAAGGTTGCACATCATGTACATGAAGAAAAATATGTGCAACAAGTTGATACTAAAGAAGCAATAATATAGCCTTCAGATGTAGAAAAGCGGGGACATAGTTGGACATATTTAGTAGTTTGACCATATGAGCATGGATTTTCTAAACCTTGGATGAAGATGGAAGAGGTAGACAAGAGTTTGCTCTTGCTATGCTTACTGCCTGGTAGCTTTGATCTATTGGTGATGACTCTATGTACGGTAAGGAGATGTTACATTATGAAATAGTTTTAGATCTCAAGTCCAACAAGCAAAGGGAAAGGATGACAAAGCACAGAATTTTCTAGGAGGATTTCATCATAGGAGAAAAGCCTAGGAGAGAGAAAAGATAGCAGCAAGTAGAGGGGACATTCCAAGTCCCGAAAAGCTGGCAAAGAGATATGGTGCTTCAAGTATAATAAAGTAGGGTACTTTAAATAGAATTGTCTGCTTTGGAAGAAATGCAAGGGAGAGAAGACAGGGACTAATTCCATGAGTTTTGCTACTGAGTCAGAGGGGGAAGACTTCCTCTTGGTGGTTTCAAAAGAGCTCGAGAGGTTAGAAAATTTAAAATTGCATTAGTTGTGCAGCAAGAAAGAACTGTCTGCTTTGGAAGAAATGCAAAAGAGAGAAGGAATGGACTAGTTCCATGAGTTTTGCTACTGAGTCAAAGGGGGAAGACTTCCTCTTGGTGGTTAAAAGAGCTCGAGAGGTCAGAAGAATCTAAAATAGCATTGGTGGTGCAGCAAGAAGTCCAATAGGGCTACATGGGATAACTGACTTCTATTTTTGATTTTCTTTCACAGGAGCACTAGTAAAAGTCAAGATTTAGATGAAGCACCATCCAAAGGTGCCTTCACATGTGGAGGCAGGTTTGGCACAAGTTCAAGATAGAGAAGTACATGAAAAGGAGCCAGATTCTAGTACCAGCAATAGTGATGCACTGCATTGATCGATGTTGGATTTGCAGGTTGTTGACTCCACTAATTGATTTTGATGATAAGCAAAATAGTTAAGTATAATTTGAGGACTAATGATTTGCTTTAAGTATGTTTTCATTAAAAGGATGCTCATAAAATGTGAAGAAGCCTAATTATGTTAAAGAACCAAGTTTGAATTGAATGATTGCACAAAACAAGACTTGGACACTCAAAGAGTTGGTTGAATGGATGACTAAGGCAAATGGAAACATGTTCCAGCACAAGTTCAGCAATTTGTATACCTTTTTCGATGATGTGTCGACTCAAGATGTCGACACATGACATGATGTGTTGACACATGAAGATGGTGTGTCGACTCAGGCCGGTACGCAGCAAAATTTCAAATGGCAAGATGATGTATCGACACATGGACCTTATGTATCGACTCAAGGTGTCAACACATGGATCAATACATCGCCTAAGAATTTCAAGCCACAGAACTTGCAGAAGTTGAAGCAACAGTTGATGTGTCGATACACGGACCTTATGTGTCGACTCAATGTGTCGACTCAACTGAGAATGTGTCGACTCAGCTGATTTTTTCAAAGAATCTTAATGGAACATTTTGAACTTGTGTCGACTCAAGAAGAACATGTGTCGACCTAATGTATCGACACATGAAGAGGAAGTGTCGACACATGGAGTTCTGACAACAGTAACGGCTAGTTTTTTCAAGTGCAAAACTCTCCCAAATGCCCTCTAACGGCTAGTTTTTCAAGTATAACGGCTATATTTCGATTTTGGAGATTTGGAAAGGTATATAAAGGCTCCAAATCAAATCAAGACAACAACTATTTAACTATTCACAAGTATTGAATATCCTTAAAAAGTTTAAAGAGAAAAGAAGAGAGAAGAGCCTTAACTCCTATTCATTCAAAGCTCAATGACTCTCAAGCAAAGGGAAGCCTTCCAAGCATTCAAAGTTATCAAGTGCATTGAAGATCATTCAATCTTGGGCATTCAAAAGGCTTCAACAAGAGCAAAGCTACATCGACTTATTTGCTTTATTATTGAAAGCTTACATTGGTTCTTTATTTTTCCGTCTTTTATCTTGTAAAGGTTATTGGTTAGCCTATTGGAAAACCAAGTGAGATTTTTGGTAAGCCTTGAAAACCAATTAGGTTGGTGGTTAGCCTGCAAAACCACTAAGGTTCTTGGTTAGCCCGGAAAACCAAGGGAGGTTTTTGGTTAGCCTTGTGAAAACCAATTAGGTTCTTGGTTAGCCCGTAAAACCAAGTGAGGTTATGACTTGTGAGCCTTGTGAAAACAAGTCGGGTTTTGATTAGTGAGCCCGGAAAATTAATCGACTGTAATCATTAGATTATAGTGAATTCCCAAGGGGATCTTGGGGAGTGGATGTAGGTGCATTGTTGGCACCGAACCACTATAGATTGTTGTGTTTGTGATTACTTGTTCTCTCCCTCCTTGCTTATTGCTTTTAATTTCTACTGCACTTTTACATTAGAGCATTAAACTTTAATTTTATTACCTTGTTGAATTGAATTGCTTATTTTGTCTTGTGAAGTTTGCTACTTGTTTTATCAAGCTTAGCTTTAAATTTTTTAGAGACCCAATTCATCCCCCCTCTTGGGTTGCTCTCTGGGCAACAAGTGGTATCAGAGCCTTGTTCTCAGTATATAGGCTTTACCATCTTGAGTAAAGATCTATGACAACCCCAATTGGTACTAGTGTAGTTGAGGGACAAGCCTCAAACAGACCTCCATTTTTCAATGGTGAAAATTACACTTATTGAAAAACTAGGATGATAAATTATATGCATTCTATAGATTACAATTTGTGGAAAGTAGTTGATAAGGGTCCTCATGTTCCTTCGGTGGTGGTTAATGGTGTTTCCATCCCAAAACTTAAAGAGGATTGGGATGAAAATGACATTAAATAATTCGAGATCAATACTAAGGCAATGAATCTCTTGTATTGTGCATTAGATCCTAGTGAGTTCAATAGGATATCTACATGCATGTCTGCCAAAGAAATATGGGACACACTTGAAGTTATCCACGAGGGTACCGATCAAGTGAAGAACACTAAGATCAATATATTAGTGCACACATATGAGATGTTTCGAATGGAACCAAATGAATATATCACTGATATGTATACATGTTTTACAAATATTGTAAATGCGATGGGAAGTCTTGGTAAAGTCATATCTAATGCCGATCTTGTGAATAAAATTCTTAGATCACTACCGATGTCGTGGGATCCAAAGGTGATCGCAATTCAAGAGGCAAAAGATGTAGACAAGCTTCCACTTGAGCAGCTAGTAGGATTGCTCATGACCTATGAGCTCAACTTGAAACAGAAATCAATGGACTTGGATAAAAAGAAGAAGGGGATCGCTTTTAAATCAAATGTTCAAGAAGAATCCTCGATTGATGAGTCCGATGATGATGAAGAAGAAGAAGGTGAAGAAGCCCTTCTTGCCAGAAAATTTAGAAGATTCATGAAGAGGAGGAAGTTTCCCTACAAAAAGAAACTTCAATCCAAGGAAAAGGGAAAGGAAAAGGAAAAAGAGAAAGAAAAAGAAAAGAAGAAGGAAGTACCTATTTGCTTCGAGTGCAAGAAGCCCGGGCACTACAAATTTGATTGTCCTATCCTCAAGAAATTAAGAAAGAAACTAAGGAAGAAAGCAATGATGGCCACGTGGAGTGATAGTGAAGACTCTAGTTCAAAAGAAGAGCAGACTGAAATTATAAATCTCTGCTTCATGGCACATCTAGATAACGAAGAGGTATATTCCGACTCTGAAGTTGATTTTACTTTTGATGAACTTAGAAGTGCTTTTGAAGAATTGATGCATGATTATTAGTTAGTATTATCTGAAAATAAGAAATTAAAAAAGCATGCTAATAGTTTCTCATTAGAAAATAATTTTTTACTTAATGATGTTAGTTCTTTGAAAACTAAGCTAGATGTTTTGGAAAAGAAAAATAATGCTTTATCTATGAAAAATGAAGTTCTAAAAAGACCTAAACATGTTGTTTCTAACAATGATCTTTTAAAGAAAAACAAGGATTTGGAACTTGAAAATGAAAAATATAAAAATGAACTTGAGAAAATCAAACCTTTTGTTGAAAAGTTCACCTTTAGTTCAGAAAAGTTGAATTTACTTTTGAATAATCAAAGAGCAATTTTCAATAAGGCAGGTTTAGGATATAAACCCCAAAAGCAACAAAAGTATTTCAAAAACTTTTTTGTGCTTGTATCATCTAGTATTACTTATTTTACTTGCAAAAAATTAGGTCATAAATCATATCAATGTAGTTTTAGAAACATCATGTCTTTTGGTAAAGTGTGGGTTCTAAAAGAAACCATTTTGAATGCTAACCCGAAAGGACCCAAGTTAGCTTGGGTACCTAAAAACAAAGCTTGATCTTATTCCAGGTGTGTCTTGTAACCAAGGAAAACAAACGAATTTGGTATCTTGATAGTGGTTGCTCAAAGCACATGACTAGAGATGTGAAGCAATTCACTTCTCTTGAAGCTTTGAATGGAGGGAGTGTGACCTTCGATGATAATGGTAAAGGTAAAATCATTGGAATTGGTAAGGTTCACAAAACTCCTTCTAATAGTATTAGTAATGTACTTCTAGTAGATGGTTTAAAGCATAATAGTTTAAGTATTAGTCAGTTTTGTGATAAAGATTTTCAAGTAGTTTTCAAATCATCATATTGCATGATTTCTAGTCCAAATTTAAATGGAGTATAATTCATTGGAAAAAGGCATGGAAATATTTATCTTGTAGATCTTGATGATCTATCTTTACCTAATGGAGAATGCCTTGTTGCAATGAATTTTACCAAAGAAGAGACTAGTTGGTTGTGGCATAGAAGGTTAGGGTATGCTAGTATGTATCTTATTTCAAAACTTTGCAAAAAAAATTAGTTAGAGATTTACCTGAAATCAGTTTTAAAAAAGATAGAATTTGCCAAGCATGTCAATTTGGAAAATAAGTCAAAACTTCTTTTAAATCAAAAGGATTTATAACTACTAGTAGACCACTTGAACTGCTATATATAGATCTCTTTGGACCAACTAGAACATCAAGTCTAGGAGGCAAGAGATATGGATTAGTTATTGTGGATGATTTTTCGAGATTTACTTGGGTTTTCTTTTCAGCACAAAAAGATGAATCATTTTCAGTATTCATAAGATTTTATAGAAAAGTTTCAAACAAAAAAGGTATTTCAGTCATTTGTATCCGTAGTGATCATGGAACCGAATTTGAAAATCAAGATTTCGAAAACTTTTGTAATGAAAAAGGGATAGAACATAATTTCTCTGTACATAGGACACCTCAGCAGAATGGGGTAGTAGAAAGAAAAAATCATACTTTAGAAGAAATGGCACGCACTATGCTTTGTGAAAATAATTTGTCAAGATATTTTTAGGCTGAAGCTATAAATACTACCTGTTATATTTTGAATCACGTTTTAATATGCCCTATTTTAAAGAAAACTCCATATGAGCTTTGGAACCAAAGAAAACTAACTTTGAAATATTTTCAAGTTTTTGGTTGTAAATGCTTTATTTTGAACAATGGAAAAAATCATCTAGGAAAGTTCGATGCCAAGTCTGATGAAGGTATCTTCTTAGGATATTCTACATCAAGAAGGGCATACAGAGTATTCAACAAATGAACTTTAGTTGTAGAAGAGTCAGTACATGTTGTATTTGAGGAATCTGCTAACAAATCCTCAATAAAAGAGGATACATCTGATGATTGTGCAGGTGATAACAAACTTCAGAAGCTAACATTGGATGATCAAGCTCAACCAAATGAAGAAAATCAGGACAAGGGTGAGAAAGAAGATGACACTCCAGTGCATCATAATCTACCTAAGGAGTGGAGGTATGCTCATAGACACCCTAAGGAATTAATCTTAGGTGATCCATCTAAAGGGGTAAGAACTCAAGCTTCTATTAGAAATGAATGTGATTACATACCTTTTGTATCTCAAGTAGAACCTAAATGTTTTGAAGAAGCTGAAAAAGACTCTAATTGGATCAATGCTATGCAAGAAGAACTAATACAATTTGACAGAAATAATGTTTGGACACTTGTAGAAAGACCATCTAATGCTTCGATTATTGGCACTAAATGGGTATTTAGGAATAAATTAGATGAAAATGGTTTTGTCATTAGAAATAAAGCTAGGCTAGTTGCTAAAGGCTACAATCAGGAGGAATGGTTGACTTTGATGAGACTTTTGCTCCTGTTGCTAGACTTGAAGTAATTAGACTATTGTTAGCTTTTGCCTGCTTTATGAACTTCAAATTATTTCAAATGGATGTTAAGAGTGCTTTCTTAAATGGTTTTATAACTGAAAAGATTTTTGTTGAACAACCACCCGGATTTGAAAATCATGCACATCCTGATCATGTTTTCAAACTGCACAAAGCACTTTATGGATTAAAGCAAGCACCTAGAGCATGGTATGAAAGGTTAAGCAAATTTCTTATTGAAAATGAATTTTCTAGAGGAAATGTTGACAAAACACTATTTTTGAAAATGAAAGATAATGATTAATTGGTAGTACAAATATATGTTGATGACATCATTTTCGGTGCTGCTAATGAAATTCTTTGTCAAGAGTTTGCTAAGCTTATGCAGGGTGAGTTTGAGATGAGCATGATGGGAGAACTTAACTTTTTTCTCGGACTCTAGATCAAGCAAACTTTAGATGGTATCTTCATCAACCAAGCTAAGTACACAAGAAAAATTATTAAAAAGTTTGGGATGGAGACTACTAAGTCAATAAGTACGCCTATGAGCCCCTCATGTAAACTAGATAAAGATGAAAATGGTAAATTTGTGGATCAGAAATTATATAGAGGCATGATAGGCTCTTTACTGTTAGACCAGATATTATGTTCAATGTTTGCATGTATGCTAGATATCAGTCTGAACCTAAGGAATCACATCTTATGGTTGTTAAGCGCATTATTAAATATCTGTCTGGTATTATTAGTATTGGTTTGTGGTATGCTAGAAATTCTTCTACTGAATTGATTGGATATTCTGATGTAGACTTTGCTGGTTGTAGATTAGACAGAAAGAGTACTAGTGGAACTCGACAATTTCTTGGGGTCAACTTAATCTCATGGTTTTGCAAGAAACAAACTTCAGTTACACTATCCACAGCTGAGGCTGAGTATATTGTAGCAGGAAGTTGTTGTGCTCAAATCTTGTGGATTATGTAACAACTTGAAGACTTTGGAATCAAGTTAGCTAAGACTCTTATTAAATGTGATAATACCAGTGCTATTTGTTTGACTAAAAATCCTGTTCAACACTCTAGAAGCAAGCACATTGAAATTAGACATCACTTTATTAGAGATCATGTTGAAAACAATGATATTTTGCTTGAATTTATATGCACTGAATTTCAATTAGCTGATATTTTAACTAAACCTCTCTTGGAAGATCGTTTCTGTATGATTAGAAGAGAGCTCGAGATCATCAATCCATTTGATTAAATCCTTACTCCAAATTTGACTCAAATTAAATCTATTCAACCTTATTTTTGATGAATCGTGATTAATCATTGATGATTTGACTCCACAAACCTGTTATTTCTATGAAATTCTTAATTTTTCAGTTTTTAAGTCGATGTGTCGACACATGCATGAGTCGACACATGCATGAGTCAATACATGCCCGATGGGAAACTAAAATTTTAAGGGTTTCCAAACTGTTTTTCCCCCAAAATTCATTCTCCTCCGAGCCGACACCTTGATTCTAGGTATCCATCCTGTTCATCCTCTCACTTCTTTGCTTTTACCCATCATTTTCTTGGATTTGAAGGTTTAGTGGTCGTTTTTGTTGGATTTCCTTCTAGGTTTTAGCTCTTAAACCCTAGAAACTCCCTATTTTCACCAAAAACCTTGCCCAAACCTTGATTGTTGACAATGGGTCCTTGCAAACAAGTCGTTCGCCGACAGCGTCAGTCACAGCATGAAGAAGAGCGGAGAACGAAGGCATGACACGAGTCTAGGGCTCCGGATCTGCCAGCACGATAATTGTTTGCACCTTCTAGTCAGATGAGCTCCAAGATAGTGTGGTTGGAGGATGCCGAGTGGACTTCTCTTTCTTGGACCAGCAACATTTTCTGATAGGAGAGTGGATCTGACATGCTGGTTTGGCATCTTTTTGTTCGCTCAGCGAGAGATACTATCCCGGGCTGATGAGAGAGTTCTACGATTCACTTGCCCGCGTATCAGATGGCTGGATTGCTCAGGTTAGAGGACGGGATATTCCCATTTGAGCAGAGATTCTAAGCAGGGTATGGGATATACCCATGACTGGATGAATTATTGACAGTCTGTTGGATAGAGTTTGTGGGCTCCGGTGTATTTTTGAGTCTTATATCTTACTAGAGGGAGCCACTGTTCCTGCTTCGAGACTGTTTGCAGAGATGAGACTGCTACATCACATAGTTGCTTGGATTCTTCTACCGAAGACCAGTCGATTTGATAATATTGCCGATCGAGAGCTGCTAATGATGGTCTCCCTGATTCAGCGGACGTTGATTTGTCTTCCTGTTATGATGATCCATCAGATCACTGAGGCAGCATATAGTCAGCAGCTCTGCTTGCCGTATAGCATGGGTTTGACAGTACTATTCAGAGAGTATGGAGTCAGCTTCCAGGATGAGCCTTATCGTACTTTGATCCATACCGATGTATATGACATCAGGTCATTACATTGCATGGGTTATCACTTAGTCCGGGCCAGTGGACATGGAGGACACAGTGACACGCCGAGGATGCAGCTGATATTGATGAGGACACAGCAAAGGAGGAGCGGATTCTATCAGGTGAGGCTGGACCGAGCGAGACACAGCTTGAGACAGTAGCACAGCCAGCTCAGTCAAATCCTTCTACATCTACCTAGCCACAGCCAGCGCAGACGGAGACTCCTGGTGTTTTAGATACTTTAGAGGGTAGTCAAACGCATTGAGATCAATGTTTTAATCATGAGGCAGTGTCTTGACGTGTTTGTTGCTGATACAAGAGAGAGCCATATTGGTCTTAATGATGGCATTTCAGCTATTCTCTCAACACTGTCCAGATCTTTTACGAGTGCTCCTACTACATACACAGTTCCTTCTTCTGTTGATGTACTTGCTCCAGCACCAGCGGATGTTTTTGCTGATATCGATACTGGTGTTGAGACAAGAGTTGGAGATGGAGATGGAGATACAGTGATTGGAGATATTATTGGAGACATGGAGACTAACTCAGACTATTTTGACATTGCTGATCTTGCATCAGAGCCAGTTGTGGAGGTGATAGATGACATGCCTGCGAGCCCAGTTGTTGACCCATTCTTCTCACCTGCTCCGATACCTGATCCATCCTCTCCTTCCAGATTGGTTGATCACACTTCAGTTCCTGTTTCGATTCCTATTCTTAGTCCTATTGTTGACCTACCTGACATTGATATTTCATTCATTGATTCTCCTAACATCGAGACCCCTTTACTTGATACACATATTATAGATACATCGATACTTTCTACAGCTGATACTGTTGTTCTTGATACGCCTGTATCTTCAGCTGTTACACCTACTTTTGATAGTCCTACCCTTCATACTTCATTAGTCACTCGAGAGCTTGGGTTTTACACACCCAGTTTTCAGTATCTTTATTTTGGTCCCACTTTTGATCGTACTCTTGTTCCAACTGTTGTTGAGATGATTCGCCTGATCAGTTCTGTTCCTGCGGAGGACGTAGCTTCTACCTCTACTGCTTCAGCTAGAGATCGGACCTATATTCATCACAGAGGACGTGGATGCCATACCCCTCCTCAGCTGACCAGGACCAGACTTCGAGATCTTCGACCATGATGGCCGCGAGCTCGATCTTTTACTGATACCGGACCGATCGAGATCGGTTCATCTTCTGATGACTCTATGGATGAGGATTAGGACATCGGTGTATTTCTAGATAGTTTTATATTTTTAGATAGTTTACTTTCATGCTTACATATACTTTTATCTTTATTGTGTACTTGATGTACAAGTTGCTGACATATATGAAAAACCTTGTGTTTTCTCATTTCTATATCCTTGATGAACATAAATAATGTCTTGAATTGCTTTTATACATTCAATGACTATGCTCTGTCTTGTTTATTCATTTCCTTTACTTCCTACCTTTTTAATGATAACAAAAAGGGAGAGTAGTTCATGATTTTATTTAAGCATAATGTGTTTACGTGTTTACTTCTCCAAAAACTAAAGGGAGAGTATAACTTTTTATACTATTTATACTTTGAAAACCTGAATTTATGAAAGGGGGAGCTTCACCTTTTGTCAAAGTAAATTTGATTCTCAAAACCCCTCTTTCAATGTTTTTGAATAGATTCTCATAAATTTTGTTATGAATCATTAATTCAGGGGGAGCTTTGTTAATTGCTGAAATTTTTATCGTAAGAGTATCATGATACATGTTCTTATTGCATTTAAATAAATATCAAAGTTCTGACTAAGTTCTGATACTCTCTATCTTTGAAACAAGCTCAAATTCTATCACTTGTGTTTTGAATGATTATATCTTTAAGTAATGATTGATACTTAATGCTTTCATTATTGTGTATCTTGATCAATTCTCTTAAAGCTTTACTTTTAAAGCAATTTATACTTAAGGATTTTGTCATCATCAAAAAGGGATAAATTGTTGACTCCACTAATTGATTTTGATGATAAGCAAACCAATTAAGTATAATTTGAGGACTAATGATTTGCTTTAAGTGTGTTTTCATTAAAAGGATGTTCACAAAATTTGAAGAAGCCCAATTGTGTTGAAGAACCAAGTTTGAATGGAATGATTGCACAAAACAAGACTTGAACACTCAAAGAGTTAGTTGAATGGATGACTAAGGCAAATGGAAACATGTTCTAGCACAAGTTCATCAATTTCTGTACCTTTTTTGATGATGTGTCGACTCAAGGTGTCGACACATGACATGATGTGTCGACACATGAAGATGGTGTGTCGATTCAGGCCAATACGTAGCAAAATTTCAAATGGCATAGATGATGTGTCGACACATGGACCTTATGTGTCGACTCAAGGTATTAACACATGGATCAACACATCGCTTGAGAATTTCAAGCCACAAAACTTGTAGAAGTTGAAGGAACAGTTGATGTGTCGACACGCGGACCTTATGTGTCGACTCAACTGAGAATGTGTCGACTCAGCTGATTTTTTCAGATAATCTGAATGGAACATTTTGAACTTGTGTCGACTCAAGAAGAACATGTGTCAACCTAATGTGTCGACGCATGAAGAGGAAGTGTCGACACATGGAGTTCTGACAACAGTAACGTCTAGTTTTTTCAAGCACAGAACTCTCCCAAATGCCCTCCAACGGCTAGTTTTTCAAGTATAATGGCTAGATTTCGATTTTGGGAGTTTGGGAAGGTATATAAAGGCTCCAAATCAAATCAAGACAACAACTATTCAACCATTCACAAGTATTGAATATCCTTAAAGAGTTTAAAGAAAAAAGAAGAGAGAAGAGCCTTAACTCCTATTCATTCAAAGATCAACGACTCTCAAGCAAAGGGAAGCCTTCCAAGCATTCAAAGCTATCAAGTGCATTGAAGATCATTCAATCTTGGGCATTCAAAAGGCTTAAATAAGAGCAAAGCAACACTACATCGAGCTACATCAACTTATTTGCTTTATTATTGAAAGCTTACATTGGTTCTTTATTTCTCCATCTTTTATCTTGTAAAGGTTATTGGTTAGCCTATTGGAAAACCAAGTAAGGTTTTTGGTAAGCCTTGAAAACCAATTAGGTTGGTGGTTAGCCCACAAAACCACTAAGGTTCTTGGTTAGCCCGGAAAATCAAGTAAGGTTGTGACTTGTGAGCCTTGTGTGAAAACAAGTCGGGTTTTTATTAGTGAGCCTGGAAAACTAATCAGCTGTAATCATTGGATTATAGTGAATTCCCAAGAAGATCTTGGGGAGTGGATGTAGGTGCATTGATGGCACCGAACCACTATAGATTATTGTGTTTGTGATTGCTTGTTCTCTCCCTCCTTGCTCTTTACTTTTTTGCTTATTGCTTTTAATTTTTGCTGCACTTTTACATTAGAGCATTGCACTTTAATTTTAGTACCTTGTTGAATTGAATTGCATATCTTGTCTTGTGAAGTTTGCTACTTGTTTTATCAAGCTTAGTTTTAAATTTTTTAGAGACCCAATTTACCCCCCCTCTTGGATTGCTCTCTGGGCAACACAGGTACTTGAGAGGTGCAGCCTTGAAGAGATGGTGTCATATGCATGTGTCATAGTGAGGGAGGACCTGAATATCTATGAGGAGTTTAAGATGAGCCCCAAGAGAGATAGGTGGGTTCGAGCTAGGATAGACAAGTCATAGTCCCTCCAAGAGAATCTAAAGCGATGGTTGGTGCAGGTGCAAAGGAGAATAGGGCTTATAGGATGTAAGACAGTGCATAGATGCAAGTAAGGACCTTCAAACCAAGTGGATGTAAACATCTCAGCAATCTCCAATGGATCTTCAAAGGTCAAAGGCATAGCATTGGTAATGGGATTTGCACAAGGAGCTATCAAAGTGCATAATAGTAGTAGGATCGTGCAGACGAATCATATAGAGTGTACCAAAGCTTATGGGCACCAAGGTAGAGATTGTTGGTATAAGTATGGAACTCCAAGCATTGAAAGGCTAGGAGAGGTGTCATGGCAATGGCTTCAAGAATCTAGGATCAATTTGGGTCTTAGGGCTAGGACCGATTTGGTCCTAGGATGGAGGTTTGACCCTCCACAGGCTCGAGATCCAGGGTTTTGGATGTTGAGGGGGCTAATCCATATTGGATCAGGTTTGGATCCAAGTGGATGTGAGAGTGGGTCAAGTCATGGATGTACATGGAATTGAGTGAGTGCTCTCCTAATTGGATTAGCCTTAGAAGAATTTGAGTTTGGGTTTAGGTTTATGTTTCTTATCTTATTTGGATTTAGAGAGACATTTGGTCTATATAAGGGAACCTTATGTAAATCTATTATGATGGAATCAACATGAGCTCTCTTCTCCCTAAACCAGAGCTACTCTCTCCTCTCTTTCCCTCTCTCCTCATGCCACCAAGAAGGCTACATGCCCAAAGGAAGCAATGCCCAAGAATTAGTAGTGCTAGGTTGTTTCTAGCAGTAGGAAAGAATTGGCACTAAGACTCCCTAGTTCCAAGGGCTCTCTTAACTCACACAACCAGTCTTTTATATGCTAGTTGTATCAGCAAAAGAGGCTTTCTCCATCTGGTATTACATGGTACAAAGGTTCTCCAAGGTGGGTACGAAGGTTCTCCAAGGTGTGCCCAAGAGTCCATGTGAAGAGGGACTTCTTCATGCTAAATATTTGGAGCACAAGGGAATTACCGCTAGGAAGGATTTGCACCTCAAGTTGGTTGCTGTCCCAATCCCATCTCATGCCTAGGTTTCCAGCAAAGTAGAGGCATTCAGAGTCCTCTTTGAGAAGCATTCCATGTCTAAACTGGATTTGGAGTAGTGGAGTAGTTGGGGCACAAAAATAGCTTAGCAGGTAGACTGGTTTGACTAAAGGAATCCTAGTCCCAAAAGGATTCCTTGTTTGCTATTGGGCTAACCCTTTTGGTCTAACTCCAGGATGTGTGGAGGTAGGTTTTAGTTCTAAAACTAGTGGATCCATGTCCTAGAGATCTAAGGGCTCAAGTGGTGCATGAATCGGAGGCTGATGCATGAAGTATCTAGTTTGCAAAATTTTCTGTACCTAGGTTGGACATGAGGTGCTACTAGGGTTTGGCATTGGGCTGCCCAAACAAGTCTAGATCAACATAAAACTTTATGGAGGCATCCATTGCTATTCCCTAAAGGTCCATACAAAGATTTGGTGGTCCTATAGGAACAACATGATGATGATTACATAAAATCTCATCAAGAGTGCTATAAAGTTTGTTGCCATCCTTTCCATCTCATTCCAACTATGTTAGGGAACTTGAGATCCCCAAGAAACTTGGTTAGTCAGGATAGATGGTGCACAACCAAGCTAACTTGGGTGAGGCTTAGATGCATGTGCAAGCATGCCATTGATATTAGGCTAGTCAAAAAGATGTGGGTCAAAGGGATGATAGAGAGTATAATGGGTTTAGATTCCATGATCTTCAAGAACTTTCTCCTCTATCACACCATCATTCGAGGGAGGTGGAAATAGGTAGGGATGTGCCACTAGTCTATAGTAGAAGGTGTTATGGTAATTGCTGACTCAGCCTCGAGGACTTACCAAACTACCGACTATACCACTAGCTATAGAGGACTAGGACATCCAACTCAAAGTGATCAAGCTATCGACTAGGAAGGAGAATGAAGTTGACTACTATACCATCTACCAAGAAGAGGACTAGCAAGGAAAGGATAAGGCCAGCCACCCAATATAGTAGCTACTTCTTTCCAAGTTGAGTAGCTACTCCTTCTCGAACGAAGCAGCTACTCCTTTCTATGCCAAGTGTAGCAACTTATCGAGTCCAACTAGCATGGTATTCTTTATGATCATCCACTGAGTCCCTACTCAAGCCTGACAAGCTATTAAAGTAAACCAAGTTGGACATGTTCATGTACGAGTTTAAGCCCCTCCTCTTAGAATGGCCAAGTTGACTACATACTCGAGGTCCATGATGCCCAAGTAGGTGATGACCCAACATATCACAGCTATTCCATCACAGATCATGGTGGGCAAGGTCATGGCAGACAAGATCCAAAGTTCACTACATACTCGAGGTCCATGATGCCCAAGTAGGTGATGACCCAACATATCACAGCTATTCCATCACAGATCATGGTGGGCAAGGTCATGGCAGACAAGATCCCAATAGACCTTGCCATCGTAATAGAAAGATGCTACTGGAGAAGATTCTAGGAAACAAGATTCTATCACCTCAGCAAAATTTGTCATGCATATCAGATGTAGCCACCTTTGCAATGATATTCGGTTACCTAGTATAGCTCTATAAAATCATAAGAGGGGACCCTGGTGAGATACATTACATTATGTTACATTATGTTATGCTATAGTAACTCATCTCCATAACTCACATGCTCATTCAATCACCACCTTTGCTCTTAGCTCTAGCTATTGTAGCCCATTTCTCCTAGCCACTAACTCATGCATTAGAGAGTCCCTTACTGAATACCCATCTTGGTCATTCGATGTCTCCCACATCACCGACATTAGCCATCTCCTCCGTCTAGCCGTCGACCATCATCCAAGCCTATTCTAGCCATTAACACCGTTTGCCCCACTTTCTGATTTGTTGATCTCAAAAGAGACCACCACCATTGCTGCCTCATTGCTCTCCTTTCTTCGCCATCACAAGCTTCTGCCACCATCCCTACAACTTCTAGCAATCGAATACTACACCAGAACCACCAAGCTCCTCCCATAGCTACCCTCACCTACCATAATAGAGCCTGTGCCACCCTCTCCCAATTCCACCACATGCCATCTTTCACTCTGATGTCGACTCCTTTGAGATCACCAGCAAGTCCCACCAGATTTTCTTCTTTGAAGGCCCTTCCCCTATTTGGCATGCTCATAAAAGCACTAGATCCCTCTTTGCACGATCATGAAAGCAAGGAGGGGTAGTGCATGCTTTTAAAAGCAATATCAACATTCACTACCAACTTCAAGCAAAATTCAGAGGGAAAAAAAGAAAGAAAAGAAAAGAGAAAAGAAAAGAAAAAAAGAAAAAATTGGATTTTAAAATCAACATTTCAGGCTTCAACACCAATTGATTTCCAAGCACCCTGATCACATGGCACAAAAGCGCGTTTATGATCAAAGAGTCTATACTCTTCTTAGAGCAAATCGAAAAACTACATCAACTTATAATTTTGGATTTATTGGATCAGATCTAACCTTGTTCTGATTTAGAAAATTTTGACCACAATTATTTTCTTTTGGTATTCTAGGTTCAAAGACTTTACTAGACTCGCCATCTAGACAGGATCGCAACCCGACTTGGTCAACACCTCCTCTTTCAGTTTCAACCATGATCAAGTTTGTAAGCACCCTTTTCACCTAAAAAATATTTAATTAATATTGGTAGTGAGCATTATTCCTTAATTTTATTATATTTATATATTAATTTCTTATACTAAGCATAAACTTATGAGTAGTTTCTTAATTACCCATGATCCAATTTTTTTATGAGCTAAGGTTTTCATTGTTTCTTGAAGCTTTTTTTTTAAAAAAAATTGATTATAGCTTAATCCCTTCCATATTCATAAAAAAATTAGCTAATTTTAATTAATAGTTTCAGTTTGCTGATAATTAAAAAAATAATATCTGCATTAGTCCCATCTTTGGATCCCTAGATTAGGTTGTCCTGCATCAAAAGCTAGGTATTAGAGCATAGTTTAGTTTAGGTTAGGTATATTTGTATTATAAAAAGAATTCTACATATTTTAGCATTCAATATATCCTACATACCCTTTAGTATTTTAGAAAGTTCCATCCATAGAAAACTCTAAAATTATAAAATTTAGTTTGTTAGAAAATAAACTCATAGCCAAATAATTCTATGGTTGCAGATTCCTAAAGCTATTTTAAAATCTATGCTAGATTTAGAATTAAATTTTTAGCCTCTGTTCTAAAATTCTGTAACCTAAAATTTTGGGCAACCTCTATTTAAACCTAATATCCCATTTCTAGGAGAGTCAAAAAACTGTAAAATTAGTGTCTCTAGAAACTAGACTTGAATTAGATAGTTTCTACATATGAAAATTTATGAAATTGCTTTAGGATTCATGCTAGTTTGATCAAGAACTTTTGATTATGCATGTAGAAATTTGCAATCTATAGAACTGCACAACACCTATTCTTTTGACAACTTCCATTGATAGGGTTATCAAAAAATTATAAAATTTATAGATCTAAAAACTAGACATAAAAAGGAAGATACTTGTTGGGTTTTGGACTGATGCAGTGGAAGACTGTGTTTCAATGTTTTTATTATTGAAACCCTAATCGATCGAAACCCTAGACCTAAGGACAACTAGATCATCATAACTAATAAATCATAATTTAGTGTAATGGAGGAATACCTAGACTACTATACTCCTTAATTTTCATAAGGCACACAAGTGTATATCCTCGAAAGGTGATCCACATAGGAACTGGACCAAGTAAGCACTCCTACCAAGCTTGCTTATTTGATTAGGACTCCTCCAGGTAGCCTTTCTTCCTTCATTGACCTTTCTCCCTTTGCTCAAATGCCTACCATCTTGTAGGGCACTCAGAGACCTCTCTGAATCCTCTCTCAATATCTAATTATCCCTCCTATATCTCTTCCTAGGCTCTTATCTTAAAATGACAAGTTTTGCCTTAAAGAAGACTTCTTGTCCTAAGAGAAGGAAGAGAAATAGAAAGGATTTCTTTCGGATTGTTTTGGATGTTTTTGGCATCAGAATAATGATGTCTTTTATACTGAGTGAGGGGGCACCTGATAAACCTTTTCCTCAGCCCTTGGTCTGATTTTTTAATATTAGATAGGACCCTTCAAGTAGGAGTCCCTTGGATGAAAGGCTTATCATGATATGTCATATCACTATGCCAAGAGACATATACATGTCTCTTTAATTTTTCCGCAATTTTTCCACTTGCCATGTGTCAAGTAATCAATCAAGATTTGGCTAAAGGATGTGAATTTCTAATGGATGTATCAAAGAACCAAAAGCCTTCAAGAAGAAGGACTCCTAGATTTAAGATTGCGCCAATCTGTGTTGTATCTCCCAAACCATTGTAATTGACAAAAAATTCTAATAAAGGCATTATTTTTCATCATACGCTGTGTTTTATTATTATATGATGAACCCCATAGATTAGGGCTATGATTTTAGGGTTATGATGAGATCATACCAGTGAGACCTAAAGTCTTAAAACCTTAATCTAAAATATTCCTAGTCAAAGAAACCCTGAGTAGGGGATCAGGGTTTTCCGGTAAGACTAGCACATCCCATGTATACTGGAGAGGGTGACTGCTCTCACAGTCACTTGTGTATGACACTAATACTGGGATGTGGGTGCTCATTGAAGAATGAGTTCACTGATATGATCCAACTTGAGAACATCTAATGGAGTCTTAGCTACATGTCAATAGAAGGTTCTCATAGTGGGAGTGGTACAAGTAATCCTTTGACCTGAGACTGCCATAAGTACCTTATGTACATGAACCCATGCTTTGGTTCAATCCTAATCATGACACTGAGTCATGCACAGGATTGATACTGGGAATGGTGAATTGGATATGAAGGTAATGAGTAGGTCAACAAGGAATCGATCACTCTTAGTAAGAGGAGATTGCATCCAGCTAGTTAACAATCGGATGATGATTCAGGAAATCTTTGATCAAATTAAAGATATTAGAGATGGTTTCTAATATCAAGATAATTGAATCATCAATATAAGATTGAGCTAGAAATAAATATAATATTGGATTTGAAAATATATCCATATCCATAGTTATATTTTGGGTACAGGCTGATCGAAAGATTTAATTGTACGGTAACTCTCTACTGAAGGGTAATTTTGGTATTTCACCAGAATTTTCATATCTTCCGGGTAGACATGACACGTTGCTAGACGTCAATCTTGTCTTGTGGGTTGATCAAATTCACAGATCACTTATTAGGAAGAGTCCTAATTGATCAAATCAGGTAAGCCCGGTTTGACCTAAATCGATTAGAAAGAGTTCTAATCAAATTAGGTCAACTTGTATTCGAAACCACTGCTGGTAGATGTGGAACCCAATGGATAATACACTTAAGAGGATTGATCAAGAGTTTAATTTGTAATTAAATCATCTTTGCAGGATAACACTCTAGCAGGTGTTGCAAATCCTAGATTCTATTCGAATTGGATTCGAATTAGAGTTCTAGATTGGTTCAATTTGGGTTCTAATTGGATCTAATTAGACCCTAATTGAGGTTATAGAGATTATGGCTAACCCTATTGGCTAGCCATGCACCTAGGCTAGCCCCCATCCGCCCCTTAGCATTTTTCACGCCAAAATGCCGAGAGTCCATGCGCTAATGGACTCTTGGCGCGCCATTTGGAAGAGTCCATGGTGCATGGACTCTTGGCGCGCCCCACTTAATTCTCCGATGTTTTTATTTGGGGCGGCCTCCTTTCTTAGAGTTAGCGCCTAAGATATGCCCCTTTGGATGGGAATCCAACGGCTGATGATTTTTTAAGAAAGGAAGAAAGCGCCTGTTGCTTCCCGGTCGCACGAAATAACATCTCTTCGGAGATGAAAAGTGGCGACTCCTTTCTTTTTAAAACACCGCGACTTTTTCTTTAAGAAAGGCCATGGGATTTAATCTGGAAGGCCGTGAGAAAGTGGGAAGGGGCGTGAGAAAATGAGAAGGGCGTGAGATGGGTGTTTACAGAGAAGTGTGTGGGCGCCTATCTGAGATCTATTTAAAGGGTCGGGAAAATCAGAACAAGGTAATGTTTTCTTTTATTTTTTCTTCCTCTCCTAAAGACTCTTTTATTCTTTCCTTGCTCTTGCACTGTTTCCTTTACAGAGTACACCTCTATCGAAACTCTGCTACTGAACAAGAATAAGAGTAAAAGTTTCCGATGGTAAAGGAAAGAAAGGAGTTCTGATTTATTCCTTCTTTCTTACATTAAGATATTATTGTATTAATTTCTCCTCCAACTTAAGACAAGCCTATATCCTCTTAGGACAAGGTCTTTTCTTCAAGACAAGGGTGTCTAAAGGGCCAAGGTCTTAGTGGAAGGAGGAGAAGAGATCAAGGAAAGGGAGGCTACCTCTTGTGTGGAAGAATTCAAGCCATAATCCGAGCAATTGAGTTCTAGGAAGAAGAACTCAATTGGAGGGACCATTGAAAAGAAGATAGTGTTTCTTGATCATTGCTCTGTGTGGATCACCATCGGAGGGCGGACACCTAGACACCTAGTGAATTCAGTTAGCCCCTTCAACATCAAGTTTTTTGGAATAAGCGATTACAGGTTGGTACCCTAAACCTAATTTGCATAAGATATGCTTGTCATATGTTCTAGTCTTATTTAAGGAGTTCCTGGTTTAGGGTTTTTGGTGTGAATTTAGTTTTAATTTTGAAATTACACTTCCGCTGCGTTGCACCGGAACCCAACAGTGGTATCAGAGCCACCTTAATCAGGACTATAATCTATGATATTTTGTGTGTTACATATTAGGTTTTTTTTTTAAATCCTAATATGCTATTACACTTAGCATATTTTTGGTTGCATATATGTTTTGGTGTATGCCACTAGTTCGGGTTTTTCACTCAAACCCTAATTATTATAGAGATATGATTAGTTTTGAAGTCATCATACTAAAATAAGGTTGCCCTGGCATAATGGTGGATCCATTATGTGGTAAATGGTTGTCCTAGTATGATGACACACTTAGCACATATTTGTTTATCAGAATGATATGATTGCGATATGCTCTGTAAGAATGTGCTGGCAATTTTATAAAACCCTCCTCTTAAAAAATTATATTAAGTCATAGTATATTTAACTAATAAGCATCACTAGTCATGATGAACAATTGATCATTCGGTGTCTAGAAAGGTGGTTCTGGGAAGGTAAAGAGAATTATGGTTTTTAATTGGTTCCGTTGACTGACCTGACCAATTTTTATTGGTGTCTAGGAAAGCAACGGGGGGACTCCCACATCTCTTCCACTTGCCTGGCCGATTTGATTAAATTAAAATCTTGACTAAAATGCTTAGTGTTAAAAATACTATATATTGGCCTTCCTTCATGCTGGATCATTATTGTGTTATGAACCACATTAGGTTTGTTGTGTTATCTGCAAGACCTAATATGGTGATTGACATAAAACTAGTCTAGTGCACAGATATGCTTACAGTATATTCAGTATAATGCCTTGTTGTGTTATCTGCAAGGGCATTATATTTGAGTACTGACTGTATAGAAATGAAAGGGTCTTGACTTAACTAGAACATTATGGTTTGTTGTGTTTTCTGCAAGACTAATAATGTTCTAGAGGCCAAGTTACTTCTTGAGAATTATATGAGATATAATTGGAAGAGTTTCCTACATTTGAGCTTGTAAAAGATTTGTTGTATAATCTGCAAGATCTTTTATAAGTTATTAGGATCTCAATCTCACTAAGAAAAACCGAACAGGGTTCTTCTCGATTATCATAGTGAGGGCTATGATTTTTGATAAAATAGTGGGAGACATAATTAAATTGAAGACCTAATTTAATTATGTAAGTCATTTCATGGTTGTTTGCTTATATATTGTTCTTTATTAAATGTAGATAAATGGCATCTTCATTATCACTGCGAAGTATCTTAGATACCAACAAACTGACTGGTACAAACTATGTGGACTGGTTGAGAAATTTAAAGATTGTACTGAGTTCAGAAAAACTTTCTTATATTCTTGATACCCCTATTATCCACTAGGGGATGATGCCACACAGGAAGATATGGCCATATACAGAATGTGGCAGAATGACTCCCTCTCTGTCAAATATATCATACTGGCCTCATGAAAGCATGGATTGACAGAGGGAACATCCGTTCAATTTAAAAGTGCTTTATGGAGAACAAAGCAGAACTGCTAGATACGAAATATCTAAGCAGTTATTCCGTGCTAGGATGACAGAGGGAACATCCGTTCAGGATCATGTTCTGAAGATAATTGACTTAATCACCAGATTGGGTCAATTAGGTTTTATTAAGGATGGGGAGTTGAATCAGGATTTAATCCTGCAATCACTCCCGGAGTCATTTTCTCAGTTTGTTTTGAATTATCATATGAACAAACTGAACACTTCTTTGCCTGAGTTGTTAAATATGTTAAAAACAGCAGAGAGCCACATTAAGAAAGAAAAGGCTCCACTTCTTCTTGTTGATAAGACCAATAAGAAGAAATCAGGCAAAAAGGGTTTTAATAGGAGGCTAAACCCTACGGGTGGTATCAATAAGAATAAGAAAGGAAAGAAGGCCTCAAAACAGTCAACCTGTTTCTTTTGCGGCAAAGCTGGACATTGGAAAAGGAATTGCAAGGCTTACCTTGCAACTGTGAAGCCTGGTGCATCAGATGCACCAAAAGGTATGTATGAGATACATGCTATATTGACATTAAATTCGTCTATATCAAATACTTGGATATTGGATACCGCTTGTGGTTACCATATATGCAAATCTTTGCAGGACCTCCACAAGCTTAAAGTATTGAAGGAAGGTGACTTCAATCTCTATGGTGCTAGTGGTTATGCCATCCAAGCAGAAGCTGTAGGGACCTATATTTTGAAGTTGCCTTCAGGGAAGATCTTGGAGATAGAAAATTGTTACTATATGCCTAAGATTATTAGGAACATTATATCTATTCCTTTGTTGTTAAAACAAGGATATGTAATGGATGTAACGAGCACTGGTTGCTCGATAATGTTGTCTAATAAAGTTATTTGTTCTGGCATATTTAGTAATGGGCTCTTAACTCTTTCTTCCAATGATAGTTTTTTTCATGTCAATAATAAAAGAAAAAGAAAAGACTTTAATGATACTTTACTTTGGCATCATCGACTTGGTCATGTTAATGAGTATAGGATAAGCAAGTTATACAAGGAAAAATTCCTTGATCTTTATGAGTATATGAATCATTAGGAACTTGCGAATCATGTCTCATGGGTAAGATGACCAAGACTCCATTTACTGGACATGGAGAAAGGTCAACTGAGTTATTAGGACTTATACATACTGATGTATGTAGTCCAATGACAACTCAGGCCAGAGGTGGATACTCATATTTTATCACTTTTACAGATGATTTATCTAGGTTCGGATGTGTGTATCTTACGAAACATAAATCTGAAGCCATTGATAAATTTAAGGTGTATCAAAGTATGGTCAAAAAACAAACCGGGAAAAGTATTAAAGTTCTTCGTTCTGATCGAGGAGGAGAATAATTATCCACGGAGTTTTTAGACTATCTTAAAGTTAAAGGAATTCTTTCTGAATGGACCCCTCCTTATACACCACAGCTAAATGGTATAGCTGAAAGGAGGAATCGTACCTTATTAGATATTTTACGATCCATGATATGCTTCACAAATTTACCCATTTCCTTCTGGGGTCATGCACTAGAAACTGCTGTTTACATTCTGAACAAGGTACCTTCTAAATCCGTTGTTAGTACTCCATATGAAATTTGGAGTGGAAAGAAACCATATTTTAAATATTTTAAGGTATGGGGATGTCCAGCTTATGTTAAAAGAAATTTTGGACATAAGTTGGAACCGAGAGCGGATAAATATCTATTTGTAGGATATCCTAGAGAGGATAGAGGATATTTGTTCTACCATCCTACTGAACAAAAGATTTTTGTCTGCAGGCATGCCACTTTTCCAGAAAAGGAGTTCATTTTAGAAAAGGGCAATGGTAGAACTGTTAAACTTTGAGAAGTACAAGAAACACAGATAGACAGTTCTCAACCATTAGAACATATAGTTAGGACAGAACCAGAACACAAAACTCCTCCCCGTAGGTCTGATAGATTGCCATGGGCACCTCAGCGGTATGGGTTTATTATTGAAAATAATGAAGCCCAAGTCATTCAAAATGATGAACCTCTGACCTATACGGAAGCTATCTTGAGTACTGATTCAGATAGATGGCAAGAAGCCATGGAATCCGAGATAGACTCTATATATGTAAACCAAGTATGGTCTTTGGTCTATGCACCAGAGGGTGTTAATCCTATTGGGTGCAAATGGGTCTATAAGAAAAAGATTGGGGCTGATGGCCAAGTTGAAACCTATAAAGCCAGATTAGTGGCAAAAGGTTTTAGACAAAAACAGGGAATTGATTATGATGAAACATTCTCACATGTTGCCATACTCAAATCAATTCAGATTTTACTTGCTATAGCAGCGTACCACGATTATGAGATCTGGTAGATGGATGTTAAGACTGCATTCCTCAATGGTTTCCTTGAGGAAGAAGTCTGCATGTCACAGCCAGAAGGTTTTATTTCAAAGAATAAACCTAATCAAGTATGCAAGCTAAAGAAATCAATTTATGGATTAAAGCAAGCTTCTAGGAGTTGGAACATCCGCTTTGATGAAACTATTAAAAGGTTTGGTTTTATCAAAAATGTGGATGAACCCTGTGTTTATAAGAAGACTAATGGGAGTGCCATAGTCTTCTTGGTTCTGTATGTAGATGACATACTCCTCATTGAGAATGATATCCCAATGTTGCAATCAGTCAAGGTTTGGCTATCAAACCAGTTTTCCATGAAAGATTTGGGAGAAGTATCCTATATACTAGGTATTAAGATCTATAGAAATAGATCTAAGAGGATGCTAGGTTTATCCCAATCTAGGTACATTGACTTAGTGCTGAAATGATTCAGCATGGATGGAAGTAAAAGAGGTTATCTTCTTATGAGTCAAGGCATACATCTTTCTAAAAGGATGTCTCCTAAGACACCTGAAGAAAGAAATAGAATGAATTCTATACCTTATGCTTCGGCAATAGGGTCCATAATGTATGCCATGTTATGTACCAGGCCTGATGTGGCATATGCTTTAGGCATTGTCAGTAGGTTTCAGGCTGATCTAGGAGAGGATCATTGGAAAGCAGCTAAAAATATTCTTAAGTACCTGAGAAGGGCTAAGGATATTTTTCTAGTTTATGGTGGTTCTGATCTTAAACTAGAAGCTTATTCTGATTCTAGTTTTCAATCAGACCCTGATGATAGCAAATCCATTTCAGGATATGTTTTTACCCTAAATGATGGAGCAGTGAGTTGGAAGAGTACCAAACAGCAGACTGTAGCTGATTCAACCACAGAGGCAGAATACATAGCTGTCAGTGAAGTCGCCAAGGAAGCAGTCTGGATGAAGAAGTTCATCACAGGGTTGGGTGTTTTTCCTGAGATTGAAAACCCAGTGCCACTTTACTGTGACAACACTGGGGCTATTGCTCAAGCTAAGGAACTAAGAGCTCATCATAAGTCCAAGCACATTCTGAGACGCTTCCATCTTGTCCGAGAAATAGTAGAAAGACAAGATGTCTACATAAATAGAGTTGATACAAAGAAAATGTAGCAGACCCATTCACTAAGGCTCTACCACAGCGAGAGTTTGATCGCCACCTCGAGTGTATGAGATTAAGATTTAAAGGTGATTGGCTTTAGTGCAAGTGGGAGATTGAAAGGGATATGCCCTACAAGCCAATCTATGTTGTATCTCCCAAACCATTGTAATTGACAAAAAATTCTAATAAAGGCATTATTTTTCATCATATGCTGTGTTTTATTATTATATGATGAATCCCATAGATTAGGGCTATGATTTTAGGGTTATGATGAGATCATACCAGTGAGACCTAAAGTCTTAAAACCTTAATCTAAAATATTCCTAGTCAAAGGAACCCTAAGTAGGGGATCAGGGTTTTCCGGTAAGCTAGCACATCCCATGTATACTGGAGAGGGTAACTGCTTTCACAGTCACTTGTGTAATACTGGGATGTGGGTGCTCATTGAAGAATGAGTTCACTGATATGATCCAACTTGAGAACATCTAATGGAGTCTTAGCTACATGTCAATAGAAGGTTCTCATAGTGGGAGTGGTACAAGTAATCCTTTGACCTGAGACTGCCATAAGTACCTTATGTACATGAACCCATGCTTTGGTTCAATCCTAATCATGACACTGAGTCATGCACAGGATTGATACTGGGAATGGTGAATTGGATATGAAGGTAATGAGTAGGTCAACAAGGAATCGATCACTCTTAGTAAGAGGAGATTGCATCCAGCTAGTTAACAATCGGATGATGATTCAGGAAATCTTTGATCAAATTAAAGATATTAGAGATGGTTTCTAATATCAAGATAATTGAATCATCAATATAAGATTGAGCTAGAAATAAATATAATATTGGATTTGACATATATCCATATCCATAGTTATATTTTGGGTACAGGCTGATCGAAAGATTTAATTGTACGGTAACTCTCTACTGAAGGGTAATTTTGGTATTTCACCAAAATTTCCATATCTTCCGGGTAGACATGACACGTTGCTAGACGTCAATCTTGTCTTGTGGGTTGATCAAATTCACAGATCACTTATTAGGAAGAGTCCTAATTGATCAAATCAGGTAAGCCCGATTTGACCTAAATCGATTAGAAAGAGTTCTAATCAAATTAGGTCAACTTGTATTCGAAACCACTGCTGGTAGATGTGGAACCCAATGGATCATACACTTAAGAGGATTGATCAAGAGTTTAATTTGTAATTAAATCATTTTTGCAGGATAACACTCTAGCAGGTGTTGCAAATCCTAGATTCTATTCGAATTGGATTCGAATTAGAGTTCCGGATTGGTTCAATTTGTGTTCTAATTGAATCTAATTAGACCCTAATTGAGGTTATAGGGATTATGGCTAACCCTATTCGCTAGCCAAGCACCTAGGCTAGCCCCCATCCGCCCCTTAGCATTTTTCACGCCAAAATGCCGAGAGTCCATGCGCTAATGGACTCTTGGCACGCCATTTGGAAGAGTCCATGGCGCATGGACTCTTGGCGCACCCCACTTAATTCTTCGATGTTTTTATTTGGGGCGGCCACCTTTCTTAGAGTTAGCGCCTCAGATATGCCCCCTTGGATGGGAATCCAACGGCTGATGATTTTTTAAGAAAGGAAGATAGCGCCTGTTGCTTCCCGGTCGCGCGAAATAACATCTCTTCGGAGATGAAAAGTCGCGACTCCTTTCTTTTTAAAACACCACGACTTTTTCTTTAAGAAAGGCCATGGGATTTAATCTGGAAGGCCATGAGAAAGTGGGAAGGGGCATGAGAAAATGAGAAGGGCGTGAGATGGGTGTTTACGGAGAGGTGTGTGGGCGCCTATCTGAGATCTATTTAAAGGGTCGGGAAAATCAAAACAAGGTATTGTTTTCTTTTATTTCTTCTTCCTCTCCTAAAGACTCTTTTATTCTTTCCTTGCTCTTGCACTGTTTCCTTTACAGAGTACACCTCTATCGAAACTCTGCTACTGAATAAGAATAAGAGTAAAAGTCTCCGACGGTAAAGGAAAGAAAGGAGTTCTGATTTATTCCTTCTTTCTTACATTAAGACATTATTGTCTTAATTTCTCCTCCAACTTAAGACAAGCCTTCAGTGGAAGGAGGAGAAGAGATCAAGGAAAGGGAGGCTACCTCTTGTGTGGAAGAATTCAAGCCATAATTCGAGCAATTGAGTTCTAGGAAGAAGAACTCAATTGGAGGGACCATTGAAAAGAAGATAGTGTTTCTTGATCATTGCTCTGTGTGGATCACCATCGGAGGGCGGAAACCTGGACGCCTGGTGAATTCAGTTAGCCCCTTCAACATCAAGTTTTTTGGAATAAGCGATTATAGGTTGGTACCCTAAACCTAATTTGCATAAGATATGCTTGTCATATGTTCTAGTCTTATTTAAGGAGTTCCTGGTTTAGGGTTTTTGGTGTGAATTTAGTTTCAATTTTGAAATTACACTTCCGCTGCGTTGCACCGGAACCCAACAGTGGTATCAGAGCCACCTTAATCAGGACTATAATCTATGATATTTTGTGTGTTACATATTAGGGTTTTATTTAAAATCCTAATATGCTATTACACTTAGCATATTTTTGGTTGCATATATATTTTGGTGTATGCCACTAGTTCGGGTTTTTCACTCAAACCCTAATTATTATAGAGATATGATTAGTTTTGAAGTCATCATACTAAAATAAGGTTGCCCTGGCATAATGGTGGATCCATTATGTGGTAAATGGTTGTCTTAGTATGATGACACACTTAGCACATATTTGTTTATCAGAATGATATGATTGCGATATGTTCTGTAAGAATGTGCTGGCAATTTTATAAAACCCTCCTCTTAAAAAATTATATTAAGTCATAGTATATTTAACTAATAAGCATCACTAGTCATGATGAACAATTGATCATTCGGTGTCTAGAAAGGTGGTTCTGGGAAGGTAAAGAGAATTGTGATTTTTAATTTGTTCCGTTGACTGACCTGGCCAATTTTTATTGGTGTCTAGGAAAGCAACGGGGGGACTCCCACATCTCTTCCAATTGCCTGGCCGATTTGATTAAATTTAAATCTTGACTAAAATGCTTAGTGTTAAAAATACTATATATTGGCCTTCCTTCATGCTGGATCATTATTGTGTTATGTATGAACCACATTAGGTTTGTTATGTTATCTGCAAGACCTAATATGGTGATTGACATAAAACTAGTCTAGTGCACAGATATGCTTACAGTATATTCAGTATAATGCCTTGTTGTGTTATATGCAAGGGCATTATATTTGAGTACTGACTGTATAGAAATGAAAGGGTCTTGACTTAACTAGAACATTATGGTTTGTTGTGTTTTCTGCAAGACTAATAATGTTCTAGAGGCCAAGTTACTTCTTGAGAATTATATGAGATATAATTGGAAGAGTTTCCTACATTTGAGCTTGAAAAATATTTGTTGTGTTATCTGCAAGATCTTTTATAAGTTATTAGGATCTCAATCTCACTAAGAAAAATCGATCAGGGTTCTTCTCAATTATCATAGTGAGGGCTATGATTTTTGATAAAATAGTGGGAGACATAATTAAATTGAAGACCTAATTTAATTATGTAAGTCATTTCATGGTTGTTTGCTTATATTTTGTTCTTTATTAAATGTAGATAAATGGCATCTTCATTATCACTGCGAAGTATCTTAGATACCAACAAACTGACTGGTACAAACTATGTGGACTGGTTGAGAAATTTAAAGATTGTACTGAGTTCAAAAAAACTTTCTTATATTCTTGATACCCCTAGTCTTAATCCACTAGGGGATGATGCCACACAGGAAGATATGGCCACGTACAGAATGTGGCAGAATGACTCCCTATGTATCATACTGGCCTCTATGACCAATAAGTTACAGAGACAGCATGAAAGCATGGATACTCAATCCATAATGCTCAATTTAATAGAGCTTTATGGAGAACAAAGCAGAACTGCTAGATACGAAATATCTAAGCAGTTATTCCGTGCTAGGATGACAGAGGGAACATCCGTTCAGGATCATGTTCTGAAGATAATTGACTTAATCACCAGATTGGGTCAATTAGGTAAAATTAAGGATGGGGAGTTGAATCAGGATTTAATCCTGTAATCACTCCCGGAGTTATTTTCTCAGTTTGTTTTGAATTATCACATGAACAACTGAACATTTCTTTGCCTGAGCTGTTAAATATGTTAAAAACAGCAGAGAGCCACGTTAAGAAAGAAAAGGCTCCACTTCTTCTTGTTGAAAAGACCAATAAGAAGAAATCAGGCAAAAAGGGTTTTAATAGGAGCCTAAACCCTAAGGGTGGTATCAATAAGAATAAGAAAGGAAAGAAAGCCTCAAAACAGTCAACCTATTTCTTTTGCGGCAAAGCTGGACATTGGAAAAGGAATTGCAAGGCTTACCTTGCAACTAACTGTGAAGCCTGGTGCGTCAGATGCACCAAAAGGTATGTATGATATACATGCTATATTGACATTAAATTCGTCTATACCAAATACTTGGGTATTGGATACCGCTTGTGGTTACCATATATGCAAATCTTTGCAGGACCTCCACAAGCTTAAAGTATTGAAGGAAGGTGACTTCAATCTCTATGGTGCTAGTGGTTATATCATCCAAGCAGAAGCTGTAGGGACCTATATTTTGAAGTTGCCTTCAGGGAAGATCTTGGAGTTAGAAAATTGTTACTATATGCCTAAGATTATTTGGAACATTATATCTATTCCTTTGTTGTTAAAACAAGGATATGTAATGGATGTAACGAGCACTGGTTGCTCGATAATGTTGTCTAATAAAGTTATTTGTTCTGGCATATTTAGTAATGGGCTCTTAACTCTTTCTTCCAATGATAGTTTTTTTCGTGTCAATAATAAAAGAAAAAGAAAAGACTTTAATGATACTTTACTTTGGCATCATCGACTTGGTCATGTTAATGAGTCTAGGATAAGCAAGTTATACAAGGAAAAATTCCTTGATCCTTATGAGTATGAATCATTAGGAACTTGCGAATCATGTCTCATGGGTAAGATGACCAAGACTCCATTTACTGGACATGGAGAAAAGTCAACTGAGTTATTAGGACTTATACATACTGATGTATGTGGTCCAATGACAACTCAGGCCAGAGGTGGATACTCATATTTTATCACTTTTACAGATGATTTATCTAGGTTCGGATGTGTGTATCTTATGAAACATAAATCTGAAGCCTTTGATAAATTTAAGGAGTATCAAAGTATGGTCAAAAAACAAACCGGGAAAAGTATTAAAGTTCTTCATTCTGATCGAGGAGGAGAATAATTATCCACGAAGTTTTTAGACTATCTTAAAGTTAAAGGAATTCTTTCTGAATGGACCCCTCCTTATACATCACAGCTAAATGGTATAGCTGAAAGGAGGAATCGTACCTTATTAGATATGGTACGATCCATGATATGCTTCACAAATTTACCCATTTCTTTCTGGGGTCATGCACTAGAAACTGCTGTTTACATTCTGAACAAGGTACCTTCTAAATCTGTTGTTAGTACTCCATATGAAATTTGGAGTAGAAAGAAACCATATCTTAAATATTTTAAGGTATGGGGATGTCCAGCTTATGTTAAAAGAAATTTTGGACATAAGTTGGAACCGAGAGTGGATAAATGTCTATTTGTAGGATATCCTAGAGAGGGTAGAGGATATCTGTTCTACCACCTACTGAACAAAAGATTTTTGTCAGCAGGCATGCCACTTTTCTAGAAAAAGAGTTCATTTTAGAAAAGGGCAATGGTAGAACTGTTGAACTTTGAGAAGTACAAGAAACACAGATAGACAGTTCTCAACCATTAGAACATATAGTTAGGACAGAACCAGAACATAAAACTCCTCCCCGTAGGTCTGATAGAGTGCCACGGGCACCTGAGAGGTATGGGTTTATTATTGAAAATAATGAAGCCCAAGTCATTCAAAATGATGAACCTCTGACCTATACGGAAGCTATCTTGAGTACTGATTCAGATAGATGGCAAGAAGCCATGGAATCCGAGATAGACTCTATGTATGTAAACCAAGTATGGTCTTTGGTCGATACACCAGAGGGTGTTAATCCTATTGGGTGCAAATGGGTCTATAAGAAAAAGATTGGGGCTGATGGCCAAGTTGAAACCTATAAAGCCAGATTAGTGGCAAAAGGTTTTGGACAAAAACAGGGAATTGATTATGATGAAATATTCTCACCTGTTGCCATGCTCAAATCAATTCAGATTTTACTTGCTATAGCAGCGTACCACGATTATGAGATCTGGCAGATGGATGTTAAGACTGCATTCCTCAATGGTTTCCTTGAGGAAGAAGTCTACATGTCACAGCCAGAAGGTTTTATTTCAAAGAATAAACCTAATCAAGTATGCAAGCTAAAGAAATCCATTTATGGATTAAAGCAAGCTTCTAGGAGTTGGAACATCCGCTTTGATGAAACTATTAAAAGGTTTGGTTTTATCAAAAATGTGGATGAACCCTGTGTTTATAAGAAGAATAATGGGAGTCCCATAGTCTTCTTGGTTATGTATGTAGATGACATACTCCTCATTGGGAATGATATCCCAATGTTGCAATCAGTCAAGGTTTGGCTATCAAACCAGTTTTCCATGAAAGATTTGGGAGAAGCATCCTATATACTAGGTATTAAGATCTATAGAAATAGATCTAAGAGAATGCTAGGTTTATCCCAATCTAGGTACATTGACTTAGTGCTGAAAAGATTCAGCATGGGTGGAATTAAGAGAGGTTATCTTCTTATGAGTCAAGGCATACATCTTTCTAAAAGGATGTCCCTAAGACACCTGAAGAAAGAAATAGAATGAATTCTATACCTTATGCTTCAGCAATAGGGTCCATAATGTATGCCATGTTATGTACCAGGCCTGATGTGGCATATGCTTTAGGCATTGTCAGTAGGTTTTAGGCTGATCCAGGAGAGGATCATTGGAAAACAGTTAAAAATATTCTTAAATACCTGAGAAGGACTAAGGATATTTTTCTGGTTTATGGTGGTTCTGATCTTAAACTAGAAGCTTATTCTGATTCTAGTTTTCAATCAGACCCTGATGATAGCAAATCCATTTCGGGATATGTTTTTATCCTAAATGGTGGAGCAGTGAGTTGGAAGAGTACCAAACAGCAGACTGTAGCTGACTAAACCACAGACGTAGAATACATAGCTGTCAGTGAAGCCGCCAAGGAAGCAGTCTGGATGAAGAAGTTCATCACAGAGTTGGGTGTTGTTCCTGAGATTAAAAATCCAGTGCCACTTTACTGTGACAACACTGGGGCTGTTGCTCAAGCTAAGGAACCAAGAGCTCATCATAAGTCCAAGCACATTCTAAGACGCTTCCATCTCGTCCGAGAAATAGTAGAAAGACAAGATGTCTACATAAATAGAGTTGATACAAAGAACAATGTAGCACACCCATTCACTACTAAGGCTCTATCACAGCGAGAGTTTGATCGCCACCTCGAGTGTATGGGATTAAGATTTAAAGGTGATTGGCTTTAGTGCAAGTGGGAGATTGAAAGGGATATGCCCCTACAAGCCAATCTGTGTTGTATCTCCCAAACCATTGTAATTGACAAAAAATTCTAATAAAGGCATTATTTTTCATCATACGCTGTGTTTTATTATTATATGATGAACCCCATAGATTAGGGCTATGATTTTAGGGTTATGATGAGATCATACCAGTGAGACCTAAAGTCTTAAAACTTTAATCTAAAATATTCCTAGTCAAAGGAACCCTGAGTAGGGGATCAGGGTTTTCCGGTAAGCTAGCACATCCCATGTATACTGGAGAGGGTAACTGCTTTCACAGTCACTTGTGTAATACTGGGATGTGGGTGCTCATTGAAGAATGAGTTCACTGATATGATCCAACTTGAGAACATCTAATGGAGTCTTAGCTACATGTCAATAGAAGGTTCTCATAGTGGGAGTGGTACAAGTAATCCTTTGACCTGAGACTGCCATAAGTACCTTATGTACATGAACCCATGCTTTGGTTCAATCCTAATCATGACACTGAGTCATGCACAGGATTGATACTGGGAATGGTGAATTGGATATGAAGGTAATGAGTAGGTCAACAAGGAATCGATCACTCTTAGTAAGAGGAGATTGCATCCAGCTAGTTAACAATCGGATGATGATTCAGGGAATCTTTGATCAAAGTAAAGATATTAGAGATGGTTTCTAATATCAAGATAATTGAATCATCAATATAAGATTGAGCTAGAAATAAATATAATATTTTGGGTACAGGCTGATCGAAAGATTTAATTGTACGGTAACTCTCTACTGAAGGATAATTTTGGTATTTTATCAGAATTTCCATATCTTCCGCGTAGACATGACACGTTGCTAGACGTCAATCTTGTCTTGTGGGTTGATCAAATTCAAAGATCACTTATTAGGAAGAGTCCTGATTGATCAAATCAGGTAAGCCCGGTTTGACCTAAATCGATTAGAAAGAGTTCTAATCAAATTAGGTCAACTTGTATTTGAAACCACTGCTGGCTAGATGTGGAACCCAATGGGTCATACACTTAAGAGGATTGATCAAGAGTTTAATTTGTAATTAAATCATCTTTGCAAGATAACACTCTAGCAGGTGTTGCAAATCCTAGCTTCTATTCGAATTGGATTCGAATTAGAGTTCCGGATTGGTTCAATTTGGGTTCTAATTGGATCTAATTAGACCCTAATTGAGGTTATAGGGATTATGGCTAACCCTATTGGCTAGCCATGCACCTAGGCTAGCCCCCATCCGCGCCTTAGCATTTTTCATGCCAAAATGCCGAGAGTCCATGCGCTAATGGACTCTTGGCGCGCCATTTGGAAGAGTCCATGGTGAATGGACTCTTGGCACGCCCCACTTAATTCTCCGATGTTTTTATTTGGGGAGGCCTCCTTTCTTAGAGTTAGCGCCTCAGATATGCCCCCTTGGATGGGAATCCAACGGCTGATGATTTTTTAAGAAAGGAAGAAAGCGTCTGTTGCTTCCCGGTTGCGTGAAATAACATCTCTTCGGAGATGAAAAGTCGCGACTCCTTTCTTTTTAAAACACCGTGACTTTTTCTTTAAGAAAGGCCATGGGATATAATCTGGAAGGCCGTGAGAAAGTGGGAAGGGGCGTGAGAAAATGAGAAGGGCGTGAGATGGGTGTTTACGGAGAGGTGTGTGGGCGCCTATCTGAGATCTATTTAAAGGGTCGGGAAAATCAGAACAAGGTAATGTTTTCTTTTATTCCTTCTTCCTCTCCTAAAGACTCTTTTATTCTTTCCTTGCTCTTGCACTGTTTCCTTTACAGAGTACACCTCTATCAAAACTCTGCTACCGAACAAGAATAAGAGTAAAAGTCTCCGACGGTAAAGGAAAGAAAGGAGTTCTGATTTATTCCTTCTTTCTTACATTATGACATTATTATCTTAATTTCTCCTCCAACTTAAGATAAGCCTATATCCTCTTAGGACAAGGTCTTTTCTTCAAGACAAGGGTGTCTAAAGGGCCAAGGTCTTAGTGGAAGGAGGAGAAGAGATCAAGGAAAGGGAGGCTACCTCTTGTGTGGAAGAATTCAAGCCATAATCCGAGCAATTGAGTTCTAGGAAGAAGAACTCAATTGGAGGGACCATTGAAAAGAAGATAGTGTTTCTTGATCATTGCTCTGTGTGGATCACCATCGGAGGGCGGACACCTGGACGCCTGGTAAATTCAGTTAGCCCCTTCAACATCAAGTTTTTTGGAATAAGCGATTACAGGTTGGTACCCTAATCCTAATTTGCATAAGATATGCTTGTCATATGTTCTAGTCTTATTTAAGGAGTTCCTGGTTTAGGGTTTTTGATGTGAATTTAGTTTCAATTTTGAAATTACACTTTCGCTGCGTTGCACCGGAACCCAACAGTGGTATCAGAGCCACCTTAATCAGGACTATAATCTATGATATTTTGTGTCACATATTAGGTTTTTTTTTAAAATCCTAATATGCTATTACACTTAGCATATTTTTGGTTGCATATATGTTTTGGTGTATGCCACTAGTTCGGGTTTTTCACTCAAACCCTAATTATTATAGAGATATGATTAGTTTTGAAGTCATCATACTAAAATAAGGTTGCCCTGGCATAATGGTGGATCCATTATGTGGTAAATGGTTGTCCTAGTATGATGACACACTTAGCACATATTTGTTTATCAGAATGATATGATAGCGATATGTTCTGTAAGAATGTGCTGGCAATTTTATAAAACCCTCCTCTTAAAAAATTATATTAAGTCATAGTATATTTAACTAATAAGCATCACTAGTCATGATGAACAATTGATCATTCGGTGTCTAGAAAGGTGGTTCTAGGAAGGTAAAGAGAATTGTGGTTTTTAATTGGTTCCGTTGACTGACCTGACCAATTTTTATTGTTGTCTAGGAAAGCAACGAGGGGACTCCCGCATCTCTTCCACTTGCCTGGCCGATTTGATTAAATTTAAATCTTGACTAAAATGCTTAGTGTTAAAAATACTATATATTGGCCTTCCTTCATGCTGGATCATTATTGTGTTATGAACCACATTAGGTTTGTTGTGTTATCTGCAAGACCTAATATGGTGATTGACATAAAACTAGTCTAGTGCACAGATATGCTTACAGTATATTCAGTATAATGCCTTGTTGTGTTATCTGCAAGGGCATTATATTTGAGTACTGACTGTATAGAAATGAAAGGGTCTTGATTTAACTAGAACATTATGGTTTGTTGTGTTTTCTGCAAGACTAATAATGTTCTAGAGGCCAAGTTACTTCTTGAGAATTATATGAGATATAATTGGAAGAGTTTCCTACCTTTGAGCTTGTAAAAGATTTGTTGTGTTATCTGCAAGATCTTTTATAAGTTATTAGGATCTCAATCTCACAAAGAAAAATCGATCAGGGTTCTTCTCGATTATCATAGTGAGGGCTATGATTTTTGATAAAATAGTGGGAGACATAATTAAATTGAAGACCTAATTTAATTATGTAAGTCATTTCATGGTTGTTTGCTTATATATTGTTCTTTATTAAATGTAGATAAATGGCATCTTCATTATCACTGCAAAGTATCTTAGATACCAACAAACTGACTGGTACAAACTATGTGGACTGGTTGAGAAATTTAAAGATTGTACTGAGTTCAGAAAAACTTTCTTATATTCTTGATACCCCTAGTCTTAATCCACTAGGGGATGATGCCACACAGGAAGATATGGCCACATACAGAATGTGGCAGAATGACTCCCTCACTGTCAAATGCATCATACTGGCCTCTATGACCAATAAGTTACAGAGACAGCATGAAAGCATGGATACTCAATCCATAATGCTCAATTTAAAAGAGCTTTATGGAGAACAAAGCAGAACTGCTAGATACGAAATATCTAAGCAGTTATTCCGTGCTAGGATGACAGAGGGAACATCCATTCAGGATCATGTTCTGAAGATAATTGACTTAATCACCAGATTGGGTCAATTAGGTAAAATTAAGGATGGGGAGTTGAATCAGGATTTAATCCTGTAATCACTCCCGGAGTTATTTTCTCAGTTTGTTTTGAATTATCACATGAACAAACTGAACACTTCTTTGCCTGAGCTGTTAAATATGTTAAAAACAGCAGAGAGCCACGTTAAGAAAGAAAAGGCTCCACTTCTTCTTGTTGATAAGACCAATAAGAAGAAATCAGGCAAAAAGGGTTTTAATAGGAGGCTAAACCCTAAGGGTGGTATCAATAAGAATAAGAAAGGAAAGAAGGCCTCAAAACAGTCAACCTATTTCTTTTGCGGCAAAGCTGGACATTGGAAAAGGAATTGCAAGGCTTACCTTGCAACTAACTGTGAAGCCTGGTGCGTCAGATGCACCAAAAGGTATGTATGAGATACATGCTATATTGACATTAAATTTGTCTATACCAAATACTTGGGTATTGGATACCGCTTGTGGTTACCATATATGCAAATCTTTGCAGGACCTCCACAAGCTTAAAGTATTGAAGGAAGGTGACTTCAATCTCTATGGTGCTAGTGGTTATATCATCCAAGCAGAAGCTGTAGGGACCTATATTTTGAAGTTGCCTTCAGGAAAGATCTTGGAGTTAGAAAATTGTTACTATATGCCTAAGATTATTTGGAACATTATATCTATTCCTTTGTTGTTAAAACAAGGATATGTAATGGATGTAACGAGCACTGGTTGCTCGATAATGTTGTCTAATAAAGTTATTTGTTCTGGCATATTTAGTAATGGGCTCTTAACTCTTTCTTCCAATGATAGTTTTTTCATGTCAATAATAAAAGAAAAAGAAAAGACTTTAATGATACTTTACTTTGGCATCATCGACTTGGTAATGTTAATGAGTCTAGGATAAGCAAGTAATACAAGGAAAAATTCCTTGATCCTTATGAGTATGAATCATTAGGAACTTGCGAATCATGTCTCATGGGTAAGATGACCAAGACTCCATTTACTGGACATGGAGAAAGGTCAACTGAGTTATTAGGACTTATACATACTGATGTATGTGGTCCAATGACAACTCAGGCCAGAGGTGGATACTCATATTTTATCACTTTTACAGATGATTTATCTAGGTTCGGATGTGTGTATCTTATGAAACATAAATCTGAAGCCTTTGATAAATTTAAGGAGTATCAAAGTATGGTCGAAAAACAAACCGGGAAAAGTATTAAAGTTCTTCATTCTGATCGAGGAGGAGAATAATTATCCACGGAGTTTTTAGACTATCTTAAAGTTAAAGGAATTCTTTCTGAATGGACCCCTCCTTATACACCATAGCTAAATGGTATAGCTGAAAGGAGGAATCGTACCTTATTAGATATGGTACGATCCATGATATGCTTCACAAATTTACCCATTTCCTTCTGGGGTCATGCACTAGAAACTGCTGTTTACATTCTGAACAAGGTACCTTCTAAATCCGTTGTTAGTACTCCATATGAAATTTGGAGTAGAAAGAAACCATATCTTAAATATTTTAAGGTATGGGGATGTCCAGCTTATGTTAAAAGAAATTTTGGACATAAGTTGGAACCGAGAGTGGATAAATGTCTATTTGTAGGATATCCTAGAGAGGGTAGAGGATATCTGTTCTACCATCCTACTGAATAAAAGATTTTTGTCAGCAGGCATGCCACTTTTGTAGAAAAAGAGTTCATTTTAGAAAAGGGCAATGGTAGAACTGTTGAACTTTGAGAAGTACAAGAAACACAGATAGACAGTTCTCAACCATTAGAACATATAGTTAGGACAGAACCAGAACACAAAACTCCTCCCCGTAGGTCTGATAGAGTGCCACGGGCACCTGAGAGGTATGGATTTATTATTGAAAATAATGAAGCCCAAGTCATTCAAAATGATGAACCTCTGACCTATACGGAAGCTATCTTGAGTACTGATTCAGATAGATGGCAAGAAGCCATGGAATCCAAGATAGACTCTATGTATGTAAACCAAGTATGATCTTTGGTCGATACACCAGAGGGTATTAATCCTATTGGGTGCAAATGGGTCTATAAGAAAAAGATTGGGGCTGATGGCCAAGTTGAAACCTATAAAGCCAGATTAGTGGCAAAAGGTTTTGGACAAAAACAGGGAATTGATTATGATGAAACATTCTCACCCGTTGCCATGCTCAAATCAATTCAGATTTTACTTGCTATAGCAGCGTACCACGATTATGAGATCTGGCAGATGGATGTTAAGACTGCATTCCTCAATGGTTTCCTTGAGGAAGAAGTCTACATGTCACAGCCAGAAGGTTTTATTTCAAAGAATAAACCTAATCAAGTATGCAAGCTAAAGAAATCAATTTATGGATTAAAGCAAGCTTCTAGGAGTTGGAACATCCGCTTTGATGAAACTATTAAAAGGTTTGGTTTTATCAAAAATGTGGATGAAACCCTGTGTTTATAAGAAGAATAATGGGAGTGCCATAGTCTTCTTGGTTATGTATGTAGATGACATACTCCTCATTGGGAATGATATCCCAATGTAGCAATCAGTCAAGGTTTGGCTATCAAACCAGTTTTCCATGAAAGATTTGGAAGAAGCATCCTATATACTAGGTATTAAGATCTATAGAAATAGATCTAAGAGAATGCTAGGTTTATCCCAATCTAGGTACATTGACTTAGTGCTGAAAAGATTCAGCATGGATGGAATTAAAAGAGGTTATCTTCTTATGAGTCAAGGCAAACATCTTTCTAAAAGGATGTCTCCTAAGACACCTGAAGAAAGAAATAGAATGAATTCTATACCTTATGCTTCGGCAATAGGGTCCATAATGTATGCCATGTTATGTACCAGGCCTGATGTGGCATATGCTTTAGGCATTGTCAGTAGGTTTCAGGCTGATCCAGGAGAGGATCATTGGAAAGCAGTTAAAAATATTCTTAAATACCTGAGAAGGACTAAGGATATTTTTCTGGTTTATGGTGGTTCTGATCTTAAACTAGAAGCTTATTCTGATTCTAGTTTTCAATCAGACCCTGATGATAGCAAATCCATTTCGGGATATGTTTTTACCCTAAATGGTGGAGCAGTGAGTTGGAAGAGTACCAAACAGCAGACTGTAGCTGACTCAACCACAGACGCAGAATACATAGCTGTCAGTGAAGCCGCCAAGGAAGCAGTATGGATGAAGAAGTTCATCACAGAGTTGGGTGTTGTTCCTGAGATTGAAAATCTAGTGCCACTTTACTGTGACAACACTGGGGCTATTGCTCAAGCTAAGGAACCAAGAGCTCATCATAAGTCCAAGCACATTCTGAGACGCTTCCATCTCGTCCGAGAAATAGTAGAAAGACAAGATGTCTACATAAATAGAGTTGATACAAAGAACAATGTAGCTGACCCATTCACTACTAAGGCTCTATCACAGCGAGAGTTTGATCGCCACCTCGAGTGTATGGGATTAAGATTTAAAGGTGATTGGCTTTAGTGCAAGTGGGAGATTGAAAGGGATATGCCCTACAAGCCAATATGTGTTGTATCTCCCAAACCATTGTAATTGACAAAAAATTCTAATAAAGGCATTATTTTTCATCATACGCTGTGTTTTATTATTATATGATGAACCCCATAGATTAGGGCTATGATTTTAGGGTTATGATGAGATCATACCAGTGAGACCTAAAGTCTTAAAACCTTAATCTAAAATATTCCTAGTCAAAGGAACCCTGAGTAGGGGATCAGGGTTTTCCGGTAAGCTAGCACATCCCATGTATACTGGAGAGGGTAACTACTTTCACAGTCACTTGTGTAATACTGGGATGTGGGTGCTCATTGAAGAATGAGTTCACTGATATGATCCAACTTGAGAACATCTAATGGAGTCTTAGCTACATGTCAATAGAAGGTTCTCAGAGTGGGAGTGGTACAAGTAATCCTTTGACCTGAGACTGCCATAAGTACCTTATGTACATGAACCCATGTTTTGGTTCAATCCTAATCATGACACTGAGTCATGCACAGGATTGATACTGGGAATGGTGAATTGGATATGAAGGTAATGAGTAGGTCAACAAGGAATCGATCACTCTTAGTAAGAGGAGATTGCATCCAGCTAGTTAACAATCGGATGATGATTCAGGGAATCTTTGATCAAAGTAAAGATATTAGAGGATGGTTTCTAATATCAAGATAATTGAATCATCAATATAAGATTGAGCTAGAAATAAATATAATATTGGATTTGACATATATCCATATCCATAGTTATATTTTGGGTACAGGCTGATCGAAAGATTTAATTGTACGGTAACTCTCTACTGAAGGGTAATTTTGGTATTTCACCAGAATTTCCATATCTTCCGGGTAGACATGACACGTTGCTAGACATCAATCTTGTCTTGTGGGTTGATCAAATTCAAAGATCACTTATTAGGAAGAGTCCTAATTGATCAAATCAGGTAAGCCCGGTTTGACCTAAATCGATTAGAAAGAGTTCTAATCAAATTAGGTCAACTTGTATTCGAAACCACTGCTGGCTAGATGTGGAACCCAATGGATCATACACTTAAGAGGATTGATCAAGAGTTTAATTTGTAATTAAATCATCTTTGCAGGATAACACTCTAGCAGGTGTTGCAAATCCTAGCTTCTATTCGAATTGGATTCGAATTAGAGTTCCGGATTGGTTCAATTTGGGTTCTAATTGGATCTAATTAGACCCTAATTGAGGTTATAGAGATTATGGCTAACCATATTGGCTAGCCATGCACCTAGGCTAGCCCCCATCCACCCCTTAGCATTTTTCATGCCAAAATGCCGAGAGTCCATGCGCTAATGGACTCTTGGCGCGCCATTTGGAAGAGTCCATGGCGCATGGACTCTTGGCGTGCCCCACTTAATTCTCTGATATTTTTATTTGGGGCGGCCTTCTTTCTTAGAGTTAGTGCCTCAGATATGCCCCCTTGGATGGGAATCCAACGGCTGATGATTTTTTAAGAAAGGAAGAAAGCGCCTGTTGCTTCCCGGTCGCGCGAAATAACATCTCTTCGAAGATGAAAAGTTGCGACTCCTTTCTTTTTAAAACACCGCGACTTTTTCTTTAAGAAAGGCCATGGGATTTAATCTAGAAGGCCGTGAAAAAGTGGGAAGGGGCATGAGAAAATGAGAAGGGCGTGAGATGGGTGTTTATGGAGAGGTGTGTGGGTGCCTATCTGAGATCTATTTAAAGGGTCGGGAAAATCAGAACAAGGTAATGTTTTCTTTTATTCCTTCTTCCTCTCCTAAAGACTCTTTTATTCTTTCCTTGCTCTTGCACTGTTTTCTTTATAGAGTACACCTCTATCGAAACTCTGCTACTGAACAAGAATAAGAGTAAAAGTCTCCGATGGTAAAGGAAAGAAAGGAGTTCTGATTTATTCCTTCTTTCTTACATTAAGACATTATTGTCTTAATTTCTCCTCCAACTTAAGACAAGCCTATATCCTCTTAGGACAAGGTCTTTTCTTCAAGACAAGGGTGTCTAAAGGGCCAAGATCTTAGTGAAAGGAGGAGAAGAGATCAAGGAAAGGGAGGCTACCTCTTGTGTGGAAGAATTCAAGCCATAATCCGAGCAATTGAGTTCTAGGAAGAAGAACTCAATTGGAGGGACCATTGAAAAGAAGATAGTGTTTCTTGATCATTGCTCTGTGTGGATCACCATCGGAGGGCGGACACCTGGACGCCTAGTGAATTCAGTTAGCCCCTTCAACATCAAGTTTTTGGAATAAGCGATTACAGGTTGGTACCCTAATCCTAATTTGCATAAGATATGCTTGTCATATGTTCTAGTCTTGTTTAAGGAGTTCCTGGTTTAGGGTTTTTGGTGTGAATTTAGTTTTAATTTTGAAATTACACTTCCGCTGCGTTGCACCGGAACCTAACAGTGGTATCAGAGCCACCTTAATCAGGATTATAATCTATGATATTTTGTGTGTTACATATTAGGGTTTTTTTTAAATCCTAATATGCTATTATACTTAGCATATTTTTGGTTGCATATATGTTTTGGTGTATGCCACTAGTTCGGGTTTTTCACTCAAACCCTAATTATTATAAAGATACGATTAGTTTTGAAGTCATCATACTAAAATAAGGTTGTCCTGGCATAATGGTGGATCCATTATGTGGTAAATGGTTGTCCTAGTATGATGACACACTTAGCACATATTTGTTTATCAGAATGATATGATTGCGATATGTTCTGTAAGAATGTGCTGGCAATTTTATAAAACCCTCCTCTTAAAAAATTATATTAAGTCATAGTATATTTAACTAATAAGCATCACTAGTCATGATGAACAATTGATCATTCGGTGTCTAGAAAGGTGGTTCTGGGAAGGTAAAGAGAATTGTGGTTTTTAATTGGTTCCGTTGACCCTGGCCAAATTTTATTGGTGTCTAGGAAAGCAACGGGGGGACTCCAACATCTCTTCCACTTGCCTGGCCGATTTGATTAAATTTAAATCTTGACTAAAATGCTTAGTGTTAAAAATACTATATATTGGCCTTCCTTCATGCTGGATCATTATTGTGTTATGAACCACATTAGGTTTGTTGTGTTATTTGCAAGACCTAATATGGTGATTGACATAAAACTAGTCTAGTGCACAGATATGCTTACAGTATATTTAGTATAATGCCTTGTTGTGTTATCTGCAAGGGCATTATATTTGAGTACTGACTGTATAGAAATGAAAGGGTCTTGACTTAACTAGAACATTATGGTTTGTTGTATTTTCTGCAAGACTAATAATGTTCTAGAGGCCAAGTTACTTTTTGAGAATTATATGAGATATAATTGGAAGAGTTTCCTACCTTTGAGCTTGTAAAATATTTGTTGTGTTATCTGCAAGATCTTTTATAAGTTATTAGGATCTCAATCTCACTAAGAAAAACCGATCAGGGTTCTTCTCGATTATCATAGTGAGGGCTATAATTTTTGATAAAATAGTGGGAGACATAATTAAATTGAAGACCTAATTTAATTATGTAAGTCATTTCATGGTTGTTTGCTTATATATTGTTCTTTATTAAATGTAGATAAATGGCATCTTCATTATCACTGCGAAGTACCTTAGATACCAACAAACTGACTGGTACAAACTATGTGGACTGGTTGAGAAATTTAAAGATTGTACTGAGTTCAGAAAAACTTTCTTATATTCTTAATACCCCTAGTCTTAATCCACTAGGGGATGATGCCACACAGGAAGATATGGCCTCATACAGAATGTGGCAGAATGACTCCCTCACTGTCAAATGTATCATACTGGCCTCTATGACCAATAAGTTACAGAGACAGCATGAAAGCATGGATACTCAATCCATAATGCTCAATTTAAAAGAGCTTTATGGAGAACAAAGCAGAACTGCTAGATACGAAATGTCTAAGCAGTTATTCCGTGCTAGGATGACAGAGGGAACATCCATTTAGGATCATGTTCTGAAGATAATTGACTTAATCACCAGATTAGGTCAATTAGGTTTTATTAAGGATGGGGAGTTGAATCAGGATTTAATCCTGCAATCACTCCCGGAGTCATTTTCTCAGTTTGTTTTGAATTATCACATGAACAAACTGAACACTTCTTTGCCTGAGCTGTTAAATATGTTAAAAACAGCAGAGAGCCACGTTAAGAAAGAAAAGGCTCCACTTCTTCTTGTTGATAAGACCATTAAGAAGAAATCAGGCAAAAAGGGTTTTAATAGGAGGCTAAACCCTAAGGGTGGTATCAATAATAATTAGAAAGGAAAGAAGGCCTCAAAACAATCAACCTGTTTCTTTTGCGGCAAAGTTGGACATTGGAAAAGGAATTGCAAGGCTTACCTTGCAACTGTGAAGCCTGGTGCGTCAGATGCACCAAAAGTTATGTATGAGATACATGCTATATTGACATTAAATTCGTCTATATCAAATACTTGGGTATTGGATACCGCTTGTGGTGTATGCAAATCTTTGCAGGACCTCCACAAGCTTAAAGTATTGAAGGAAGGTGACTTCAATCTCTATGGTGCTAGTGGTTATATCATCCAAGCAGAAGCTGTAGGGACCTATATTTTGAAGTTGCCTTCAGGGAAGATCTTGGAGTTAGAAAATTGTTACTATATGCCTAAGATTATTAGGAACATTATATCTATTCCTTTGTTGTTAAAACAAGGATATGTAATGGATGTAACGAGCACTGGTTGCTTGATAATGTTGTCTAATAAAGTTATTTGTTCTGGCATATTTAGTAATGGGCTCTTAACTCTTTCTTCCAATGATAGTTTTTTTCATGTCAATAATAAAAGAAAAAGAAAAGACTTTAATGATACTTTACTTTGGCATCATCGACTTGGTAATGTTAATGAGTCTAGGATAAGCAAGTTATACAAGGAAAAATTCCTTGATCCTTATGAGTATGAATCATTAGGAACTTGCGAATCATGTCTCATGGGTAAGATGACCAAGACTCCATTTACTGGACATGGAGAAAAGTCAACTGAGTTATTAGGACTTATACATACTGATGTATGTGGTCCAATGACAACTCAGGCCAGAGGTGGATACTCATATTTTATCACTTTTACAGATGATTTATCTAGGTTCGGATGTGTGTATCTTATGAAACATAAATCTGAAGCCTTTGATAAATTTAAGGAGTATCAAAGTATGGTCGAAAAACAAACTGGGAAAAGTATTAAAGTTCTTCGTTCTGATCGAGGAGGAGAATACTTATCCACGGAGTTTTTAGACTATCTTAAAGTTAAAGGAATTCTTTCTGAATGGACCCCTCCTTATACACCACAGCTAAATGGTATAGCTGAAAGGAGGAATCGTACCTTATTAGATATGGTACGATCCATGATATGCTTCACAAATTTACCCATTTCCTTCTGGGGTCATGCACTAGAAACTGCTGTTTACATTCTGAACAAGGTACCTTCTAAATCCATTGTTAGTACTCCATATGAAATTTGGAGTGGAAAGAGACCATATCTTAAATATTTTAAGGTTTGGGGATGTCCAGCTTATGTTAAAAGAAATTTTGGATATAAGTTGGAACCGAGAGCGGATAAATATCTATTTGTAGGATATCCTAGAGAGGGTAGAGGATATCTATTCTACCATCCTACTGAACAAAAGATTTTTGTCAGTAGGCATGCCACTTTTCTAGAAAAGGAGTTCATTTTAGAAAAGGGCAATGGTATAACTGTTGAACTTTGAGAAGTACAAGAAACACAGATAGACAGATCTCAACCATTAGAACATATAGTTAGGACAGAACCAGAACACAAAACTCCTCTCCGTAGGTCTGATAGAGTGCCACGGGCACCTGAGAGGTATGGGTTTATTATTGAAAATAATGAAGCCCAAGTCATTCAAAATGATGAACCTCTGACCTATACGGAAGCTATCTTGAGTACTGATTCAGATAGATGGCAAGAAGCCATGGAATCCGAGATAGACTCTATGTATGTAAACCAAGTATGGTCTTTGGTTGTGTTAATTCTATTGGGTGCAAATGGGTCTATAAGAAAAAGATTGGGGCTGATGGCTAAGTTGAAACCTATAAACCTTTAGGATAGCTAATCTTCATCAAATTAGAAATTAAGAGTAGAGAAGGTTTCTTACCAGTCAGAGATTATAGATTCAACAGATAAAGAGATCAAACACGTTCTAATTAGAGCATGGATGATGAAGCTTCCTTCCATTCCCTTGGATTGATGGCTGATCTGGATGGTCCTAGAGGAAAGGAAAGCCTCCTCTGGGGAGGTGAAACACCTTGGGATCCTGCAAGCATCAGAGTTCAATCAAAATAGCAAGTAATAAAAGTAAAGGAAACTAGGATTTTGAGAGAATTAGGATTAGGGTTAGAGAAGCAGGCGACTGGGGAAGAAGGGTTCCTTTACTTAGATGGCAGCAAGGGCTTCTTCTCCTTGGGTGTGGAAGTAGGGGTCGGCTAGGGCACACAAGAGTATCCACAAAACACAAAAACACCAACACCAACACAAGGACATAGAGCAACTTAACCAAAATTTTAGCAAGGGTTTATTTCATAAGGTAGAAGTTAGTACAAAAGGAGGAGGGGTTGGGTATTTATAGAGTCCCATGCCCTCTCCTAACTAGGGTTACACTTAGGTTAAAAATAACTTCTCCTTACAAGTCTTCTCCTAGTTAGGTTACAAGTCCTTCTCTTAGCTAGGTTAGAATTACATGTCTTAAAACAATTAGGAAAATAAATCCCAACTAGGTTAGGATTTGACTAGTCTTCTCCTTCTCTCTTCATGCTTTGACTTGGTCAACATGTGAGGATGCCTACTCTTGCTTTGATTGGCATGTGGGCTTCAAGGGGACAGCAATGGGTCAACCAAAAGGTGAAGGGCGCATGGGCTTGGGCCTCCTGGAAGCTAGGGTGCCTTGGATGGAATATTCTTGGAACAAAATGGCATCTTGGTTCTTATGGACGCGGGACTTGAATCTTCTTTGGACTGGGGCACAGATGGATCTCTAGAATTAAGTGAGGCTCTGTTCTAGGAATATTCTCTGGTATCTGGAGGGAATCTGGGCATCCGGAGAACATCGGGAGGGCTTCTGGGCGTCATGCAGGAATCTTGGACCCTAGGTTGGCATACAAAGTCCAATTGGCTGAAGTGAGGTCTTCTGGCTCCTAGATAAGGCCTGGTGGAACTCCGTAGTAGGGTAATACTCTTCTCTTGTGCAAAATTGAACTCATACTAGACTCATAACTGAAGTACAGGACTCAATATACTGACTAAGATTGAGGGTTGAGACAAATCAACTGACCTCAACTTATTACAGGACTCAATCTTAATTGATTACAAAATTGTGAGACATGACTAAGGTTCTAAAATTAAAATGCTAATCAATAAACCATATGGAATCCAGTGATTTGTGTCTGATCCTGGTGTCCCCACCATATAATGCAAAGGTTATCCTACTTTTATGTATACTTGGTTTTGAAAAAAGGTTTTCAAAAGGTTTTGATCAATTTATGATTACATATGTTGATGTATGTGATGCACCAAATTAGGATTTAGATCTTAAATTTGATTCATGATCATAAGCCATTAATATCATGCACTTGAACCTATTTTAAAATTGATTTGATTCAGAAAATCAAATTAGGTGCATGAGGGTTTGGGTTGAACAAATTAGGTCGAGTCACCTTTAAATTATTTTTAGATGATGTATGGTCAGATCGATTCATCTGATCTTGAATCAATAAGTTAAGACATAATTTGGCTCAGTGATGAGCCCAGATCATTAGATTGACGTAATTGAATCTTATCAAGCAATTGGTGTCTAAGGAAGGTTTTGATCATGATTTTTAATTGGGGCTAACTCTTTCTCAACCAACTAGTTTGGCGGAAAGAGGGTATATGGCAGAACCCTCCTATGTATCAAACTGGCCTGGCCAATTTGGTTGATAAAGTTTCCAATGGGATCACTTTTGATTTGAGTTCACCTATGCTGGTTATTTTAAGTCAAACATGAGATTGTGCTGACCTAATGTGTAATTAGTCAGACATGAAATTGTACTGACTGAATGTAATTGATTAGACATGATTTGGCTGATCAATTTAGAAGAGACCTGAACCTAAGCTCTACATAAATATTATGTCTTAGGTCTTCCACCACTGTAGGTGTGCGGGTGTCCTACTGGTATTGATTATTCTTGGCTGGTTACAATAGTTTAGTTGCATCGGGAAGACACAACCACCCTATTAAGCATGAGATGTTGCTAGGCACTGATAGGGTTGGGCCTAATAAACGGGCACGTTAAAGGACTCAATGATGGCTTTGTTTAGCAGGAATGGTGGGTCTGACTTAACTAATGATTGGACCGATAAACGGGCATGTTGAGGTTGAAGGTGAAGTGCATCTACGAAGCATAGCAATATGCAAACATGCATTCACAAAAGCAGGGCAAAAAAATAAGCATTCTAAAATAAATTTAAAGCATGCACAATGGAAGGCTCGGTAGATGATCTAAACGATCTACCGATCTGCCCACAATAGGATCTAGCATAATGTAATAGCATGCATCATAACATCAAAGCAAGATAGAAATACAAATATAAAAGTACCATACCTTTATACTAGAGAAAAGCTGTAGAAGGAGGAGGGCGCCGAGCCACACAAGTGTTTGGCCTCTATAGGTAATCCACACTTGGGCTAAACTTTGATCAACTCCCTCAGAGTGTTAGCTCTTCAGGATCCTTGGACCGATCTTCTTCTTCCGGGAAGACTAGGAGGAGAGTTGGAACCCTTTTCCAAGAGAACTCTCTTCCCAAAACCTGGCTAGAATGCTAGGATTCTCACACCCAATCCCTAGACCTCTCACAACCCTTCTCTATCTTTTCTCTTTTCTCTTGTTGTGTCTCTCTAGTTGTTGTTGTTGTAAACTTTGATGCTTATAGAATGACCTTCATTTATAGGTGTAGCCATGAGAGGGAGAAAGAGGAAGGAGGAGAGATGAGGGGAGAGGATCAAGGCCATACCAAATGGGTCCAACCCAAGAAGGTAAGTATGACTATCATACCAAATAACCTTGAAGCCAAAATTGGTTTGAATTCGAAATTCAAACCAGGTCAAAACTTGCCCAAAATTTCTTCTCAGAAATCTGCTCATCACAGGAAGTGTCGACTCACGAAAAACTTCAAGTGTCGATACTTCACCAAGTATCGATACCCACAAAATTCCAAGTATCGACACTTGGAACAAAGTCAACATATTGACTTCCAGTGATGGCGCAAACGATTCTCAATCGTTGATTAGCCTTAAGATCATATAAAAATCCTTTATGGTGTGTGACCCTATAGGTTCGAACACTAAGCCGATAGTACTAGAATATTTTCAGTACCAGTCAAAGTCCTCATCTAGTAATGATACCGATGTCCGGATAGGTCGAAGATGCAGAGCACCTCACAAGAACCTCTGGCATATGGTTACCGCATAATTCATTCCTTTGACCTTAAAATGCTCAGGATGACCTAGGGTTCGACTGCCAACCCTAATTTGGTTCATTTAGACATGTCTCAACCTCATAAGTTATGTGACTTCTCACAAGAACTATCCTAGCCAAGGATTTGCTAAATTGAGACACAGTGACTCATTCACTCCAAACTATTTGAAGGGATCAATTCCATCTTGATCCACCACTTCTCCACAAGTACTTGACTGCACCTAGAAACCTTCCATCATTGGATTAGAAATCCAGATAGTCCAGCACCAAAGTATAGTGAGAGCAACCCTTTGGCAGAAGGGAGCTCCGCAGATGGTCATGTTCAGTGAGATGTCATACATTTCACTTGCATGTCACACTAGTGTCTCCATAATGCTTGGTTAAGAGGACAACGAACAAATGTATCATTCAACAACCTACACTTGATACATTGCCATCCTATAATAATGTATCATCTAGTTATAAACCAATTTAAGAACTACTTGATATATTCTCTCTATATCAAATAATGTAGTTCCAAGGACTGCATCATTGTTGCCCACGTGGCTTCCCAAGACGGGGGTGAATTGGAATTATAAAAACTTTTCACAAATATGTGCAATTTGAAATTCTTTTAGTGTTGTGGTGCAATATACAATGCGAAAGTAATTAAGTAAATGCAATAAGGAAAAGTAAGGACCAATATAAACACAAGAAAATTTAGAGTGGTTCGGAGCAACCGGCTCCTACTACGTCCACTATCCAATGACCACTTGGGATTTCCACTATATCCCCCAACTAGAATATAGTCGGATTATTTTACTAGGCTCACAATCCAAACCTATATACTTTGGTTTTACCGGGATCACCAAAGAAACTTGACTCCCTTTGGTTTTGAACGGGATCACCAAAAAAACCCTACACTTGGTTTTAAACCAGGATCACCAAGAATCCAACTTAGGTTTTCACAAGGATCACCTAAAAAAACCTTTAACCCTCTCTTAAGACACAGCCCTTTGCTGTTCTTAGAGAGAAAACAAAGATAAAGAGAAATAAAAAGCAACTACACAACAAACCAAGTTTGTTTAAATGTTGCCAATGTAGATCAAGATGAAGTCTAGCTTTGAATGCTCTTTAATGCTCTTCAAGCTGCTTCTTTGCTTCTTCAATGAGTGTATTCAATGATGAAGAGAAGTTGGTGAAGCTTTGAATCCTAACTTGAAAGCTCTTGAAGTTGATTGGTGAAAGACTTGAAGGCTTTTCAAATTCTCAAGATAAATCAATAATAATCCCTCAAAAATATTTAATCCATCAAAAATAATCCCTTTTATAGTTTTTCATGAGATATGGCCATTATAGGACCTAGGGATTCATGAAAGAGCTGTTGGAGACCATTTGGAATTCAAAAATCACTTTCAGTAACTAGCTATTAGAGTGCAGAAAATGGTCACTCGAGTCGGCTCAAGGTCCACGAGTCGGCTCGAAGTCTCAGACAACCCAAACAGAAATTCTGTACAAGTCGGCTCTTCAAGCTGGAGTCGGCTCGAACCTTCAATCAGTATGAAACATCAATTTTCTTGAGTCGGCTCGAAGTCTCAGTTACCAACAATCATAACTCTTGATGCGTCAGCTCTTGGAGCTCGAGTTAGCTCGAGATCTCAGGCTTCAAAAACATGTATTCTTCCATGAGTCGGCTCTTGGGGCTAGAGTCGGCTCGAGGTACCGAAACTCTGAAATTTCTTTGTGTCGTGCCACAAGGAGTCGGTTCTTGATCCATGAGTCAGCTCTTGCCAAAACTTCATTTAATGCTTCAAACTTCTCCAAAATTCTTCAACACTTGAATCAAACAAGAGCTAATCTACACACTCTTGTTTTTACAATTTTACAGCCCTTTTACAAGATTACATAGTTTAAGGAATTAGGGGTTTTACAATTTAAAGTACATAAGAGTTTATACAAGATTGAATTACCTTTCAACCAATTTGAAAAACAATTAAACTACATACAACCATTTTTCTGCAAAAACTTTTCAAGTAATTGAAAGAATTAGTAACATATAATGCTCCAATATTTTGTGATCATCAAAATCATTCCAGGGGTCAACAATCTTCCCCTTTTTGATGATGACAAAATACTGGGCATGAGAACAAGATTTAAAAATACTTTACAATTACTATGTATCATATCCACATGTATCAATTGATATTTAACATAGTGTGTATCAAACTAAATTGAGTATCAAATTGTTAAACTGATAAGTATCAATGCAATATATCACAATGGATTTGTATCATAAAACTAAAAACTATCCACAGAATGTATCATATGTGCATTAAGTATCGAAACATAATGTATCATGAGTATCATCTATGCATTGTGTATCGAAACTTCACAAAATTAATTTGTATTTGAGGTTAGTTTCATGAACACTTAACAAAAACTTATCGTAAGCTTTCCCTTATCGTAAGCTCCCCCTTCCTATTGTAATAGTATTTCTTCATATTTTCTTCATATTTTTATACATATTCATTTTTATATTCACATTCATACACATTTTATTCATATTTTCATGCACATTCATACTTTCTCCCTTCTTCCCCTTTTTGTCATCAACAAAAGGTATATAGAATAAGGAGAACATTCATTCATATTAAATCATTCACAATATGTATCATAGAAAGATATATGTATATATATATATATATATATATATATATATATATATATATATATATATATATATATATATATATATATATATATATATATATGTGAAAGTGTCGGTACATGAGTGATACAATATAAAAGTACCTCGGCACGACAAAAGTAGTATCACAACAACAAAACATGATAAACATAAAGTCCTAAAACATCAAAAGTAAGGACTAAAACATCAAAAGGAAGGACTAGGGTCATCATCACTAGGCTCTTCCTCACTAGAGGAGGAACTGACCTCTAAAATGCCTAGAGCAGGCCTGAATCTAGGAAACCTAGGCCTAAGGTCCCTAAGTCTAGTCCTAACAGGAGTAGTAGTCCTAGAAGTTTTAGGTTTAGCTTTAACTTTAGATTCAGATGAAATCATAATAGGAGTAGGTCTAGTAGTAGGAGGATCAAAAGACAAGGTGAGGGTGCTGGTGGTAGACAAAATCTCTATCGCCGAAGTGTCTCCAATGTCAGAACTAGGAATCTTAGTACCAGTCCCAGCCTCAGCAGAGTAGCCTCTGATGGAATATCAGTGAAGGCGTGCTGCCTCTCTGTGCCCGCAATCTGTGCCAATGTCTAGTGCTACTGTAGAAGTAGTAGGTACAGACTGACTAGCTGCTGTAAGCTACTGAAGAATAGTCATGATATCCTGAAAATCCTGGTGCATCTCTAACTGAAGTGCAGATATCCTGGCATCAGTCTCAAATCTCCCTCTCTGAAGACTCGAGATCTCATCCAGTACATGCTGCAATATGTCATCATCACCTGGTCCAACCGCTGTCTATCCTCTAATAGGTGATCGAGGAGTAGATGGAGCTGGCTCTGAAGGTCCAGCCTCGTCAACATGTGGCTTTGCCTCTGCATCCTGTCCCTGTGCTGCCTGATCATCCTCATCTAAGTCATCATCTAAATGAGTCACTGGAAGACCTGAGCTCTTCCTAATCCAGTGACCTTCAACCTTAATAAATCCCATCCAGGTCAAAGATTTCAAGTTGTATCTATCTATATGCAATAGTAATCTGTTGTCCTCTCCAGACAAATCAACATGGGCATCCTGAAATAGTAGGATAAATACCATCCCATATGGAAGATATGCTCGTGCCCTCCGAGCAACTCCCTCATCTGTGATAACATATTGAATGGTAAATTAAGGGCCTTCCCCTCAACTAAGCATCTCATGAAGACTAGGTCTCGCTCGCTTACCCAATCGAATCTCCCAATATGGGATAAAAAGATATGGCTAATAATGTTATGTAGCAACCACATCTCTAAAGAGAGTTGGTTGGCACTAACATGAACTACCCCTTTTACATTTGTTCTTTCAAGAACAACTCTCAATGTCTTTTGCTTGTCCTTCAACACTAAGTAGCTCTCACCCTCTTTTGGTATTTGAAGAACACTAGACAATTTCTGTTCACTGATTTCAATATGCTTCCCCTTCACAGTAGCTTCAATGTGAAATGCACCCAAAGACATGTTCTCAAAAAATTATCTAACAAGGTTAGGATATGTTGGAAGATTGAGCATACAAAAGTCTTTCCAACCTTGTCTAATCAACAAATCACCAATGTGCAGGTTTTCTTGTTCTAGAAATGAGAAATCAATGCTTCTACCCAGGGTAACTTGCCTATTTCCCATCAATATTACCTGTCTTGGTGCCTCTTGCTCTTCTTCATGTTCTTCTTGATGTTCCTCTAGTGGATTTGAAGTATCCAACCTATGCTTTGTCCTTCTTTCCTCTGCCAATGACCGAACGACTCTTCTAGGTTTCTTGGCCACCACTTTCCTAGGAGCCATTTAGCTTAGATTAGGATTTTGGAAGGTTGTGGAACTGTTCTAGGAGCTTTTCCTAGGTTAGGGAGAGGAGTCAGTTAAGGAAAAGTGAGAAATGTGGAAAGAAATAGTGATTTCAAACCTATGAAGCCTTATTTAAAAACCCTCGGCTCGACTCTCGAGTCGGCTCGTCGAAACACCTAGTGTCTCGAGTCAGCTCGACCCAAAATTTAGCTCAAAACTTGAAAACAAGTAAAAATGATTTCTAATGACTTCTTATCATCACTAAAGGAGGTTGTCATAAGCTCTAGAAAAAAATTTGAAATATCTAGAAAATTTTTCCTTATTTTTGAGAAATTAGGTCAAAAATATTTAGAATGGGTCACACGGCCTAATTCACCTCTAATCTTTTCAAATCTATCTTGACTAAGGGGTTTAGTAAAAACGTCTGCAAGATGATCTTCAGTAGGTACAAATTCTAATTCAACAACATTATTTAAAACATGATCTCGAATAAAATGATGTCTAATTTCTATATACTTAGTTCAAGAATGCTAAACTGGATTTCTAGATAAGTTAACAGCTAGTGTTATCACATTTAATAGGAATTTCAGATTGGACAACGCCATAATCTTTTAGTTGTTGCTTGATCCATAATACTTGAGCACAATGGCTCCCCGCAGCCATATATTCTACCTCAGTAGTAGACAGTACTTTAGAGTTCTATTTATGATAGTGCCATGAAATAAAGTTAACACCTAGAAATTGACAAGTGCCACTTGTGCTTTTTCTATCAATTTTATAGCCTCCATAATCAGCATCTGAATAACTAATTTATTTTAAAGATGTATGCTTAGAATACCATAAACCTAGATTGCATGTGCCTTTAAGATACTTGATGATTCTTTTAATAGCTATGATGTGTGACTCTTTTGGATTAGATTGAAAGCGTGTACACATACAAACACTAAATAAAATATCAGGTCTACTGGCTGTTAAAAAAAGTAAGAACCAATCATACCTCTATATAGATTTTGATCAACATTTGTGCCATTTTCATCTTTATCGAGTCTACATGCAGGATTCATGGGTGTTCCAATTTCTTTGCTTGATTCTATGCCAAACTTCTTGATAATCTCTTTGATATTTTAGCCTGGTTGATCAAGATACCTTCCTTAGATTGTTTAATTTGAAGCCCGAGGAAGTAACTAAGCTCACCCATCAAGCTCATCTTGAATTCTCCCTACATTAACTTAGTAAAGTCCTGACACAAAGATTCATCAGTAAATCCAAATATAATATCATCAACATAAATTTGAACAACTAAAATATCATTATCTTTTTTTGAATAAATAGTGTAGTGTCAACACTATCTCTTACAAAATTATTTGCAATTAAAAACTTACTTAGTCTATCATACCAAGCTCTAGGTGCCTATTTCAGACCATACAAAGCTTTATTTAATTTGAAAACATGATTTGAAAATGTGTGATCGATAAAACCTGGTGGTTGTTCGATAAAAACTTCTTCAGATAGAAAACCATTTAAAAATACACTCTTTATGTCCATTTATAATAATTTAAAATTCATAAAGCATGCATAAGCTAATAATAATCTAATAGCCTTTAACCTAGCTACTGGTGCTTATGTCTCATCAAAATCTATTCCCTCTTCTTGATTATATCCTTGTGCTACTAGTCTAGCCTTATTCCTAATTACATTACCTTTTGTTCATCTAGTTTATTTCTATAAACCCATCTAGTATCTATAACAGGGTAATCATTAGGTCTTTCTATTAGGGTCCAGATATTATTCCTCCTAAATTGGTTTAACTCATCATGCATGACTAACATCCAATTAGGATCAGTTTCAGCTTCTTCTATAGTGTGTGGTTCTACATGAGAAACAAAAGCAATCAAGTCATGTGCATCTCTATGTGCAGCTCTAGTTTTAACACCTTGAGATGGGTCTCCTATAATTAGTTCTTTGGGATGTGAGTGTACATACCTCCATTCTTTGGGTATATCATCATGATTCTTGCTTACCTCTTCTTCATGTGGTTCACTTGTTTGTTTGTCTTTGAGAGTCAAATCTTTCAGTCCATGTTCTAGTGTACCTGCATCATCATCGGCACGATCTTCTTTTCTAGAAGATGTAATGTCAGATTCATTGAAAATAACATATATTGATTCTTTCACAATCAAACTTCTTTTGTTGAAAACTCAATAGGCTTTACTATTTAAAGAATATCCAAGAAAAATAGCCTCATCGGATTTTGCATCAAATTTACCAAGGTTATCTTTTCCATTGTTAAGAACAAAATATTACATCCGAAAATATAAAAATATTTGATATTAGGCATTCTATTGTTCCACAGTTCATAGGGGGTTTTTCTAATAATAGATCTAATCAAAACTCTGTTCAAAATATAGCAAGTAGTATTTACAGCTTCTACCCAAAAGTATTTTGGAAGATTTCTTTCATAAAGCATTATTCTGGATATCTCTTCCAAAGTACGATTCTTTCTTTCTACAACACCATTTTGCTGTGGTGTTCTAGAAGCTGAGAAGTTATGGTCAATACCGTGTTTTGTGCAAAAGTGATCAAAATGTTGATTTTCAAATTCTGTAACATGATCACTACGAATAGAAATAACAGACAAATTTTTTAAATTTGAAACTCTCTTATAAAACTTTTTGAATACTTTGAAAGTTTCATCTTTATGTACAATGAACAAAACCCATGTGTATCTTGAAAAATCATCTACAATCACAAGACCGTATTTCATACCACCTAGGCTTGTAGTCCTAGTAGGTCCAAATAGATTCATGTGAAGTAGCTCTAAGGGTATAGTAGTAGAAACAATATTTTTGGATTTAAAACTCCCCCTCACTTGCTTTCCTAACTGACAAGCATCGCAAACATAATCAAAATTAACTTTAAATCTCGGTAAGCCTTTAACTAAATCTTTGGAAATAAGTTTTGAAATGGTATCCATACTAGCATGTCCAAGTCTCCTCTGCCATAGTATACTTGATTCCTTGCTCTTGTCATTCAAAACTACAACACTTGTATTGCTTGACATAGCCAGATCATTAAGATCTACTACATAAATATTACCAAGTCTATGTCCAATGAATTTTGTACTAGAGTCAAGTGGATCAACTACTATATACATTGATGACTTGAAGAAAATATTAAAACCAATATCACAAAGCTAACTAATACTCAAGAGATTATGTTTTAACTTTTCTACAAGTAACACATTTCTAATAAATGTAGGAGTAAATTTGATTTTACCAATACCAACTATCCTTCCTTTGCGACTATTATCAGATGTTATCATTCCACCATCTTTTTGTTCTAGGGTGAAGAATTGATCAATATCACCCGTCATGTATCTTGAACATCCGCTATCTAAGATAAGTACCATCTTTTTTTTTTAATTATGGCTGCAAGACATCTCTGCAAGACAATCAGGTAAGAGATTTAGGTGCCCAAGCTTTCTTGGGTCCTTACAAGTTAGTTGAAATGGTTCCTTTTGGAACCCAAACTTTCTTGATTTTCTTCTTGTCATTATGTTTCAAATGACACTCAAATGCCTTATGACCAATAATATTACAAGCATAGCATACAATTCTTGGCTTTGAATAAATAGTGTAAGATGATGCAAAATTAGGTCTAAATTATTTTGAAGTAATAAATTTAAGAGCTTAAGATGTAGATGCAGTAAATTTATTTGAAATTGAACCTTTGTAACCAATTCTAAATTTGTTATTTGTTTCTCTTTGATCTTTCAAAATAAATTCAAGCTTGTTGGAACTTAGGATTAATTTTTCAACCAAAGGCTTAAGCTTTTGAACTTCCTTTTTCAAATCATCATTCTTATTTTGCAAACTTTTGTTTTTCTCAAGAAGCTCTTCTTTTTCAAATTGGGTAGTCTTAAGTCTTTCACAAATTAGACTTAATTTTCTTTGCAAAATCTTATTTCTTTCACCAAATTCATTTTTATCCTTTTCAATCATGTCACAATGATTTTCCAAAGTTTTCATTTTCAAACTAGCTTTTTTATATTCTACTAATAATTCACAGAATGCATTGTGCAGCTCATCATATGTAAATTCTAAATTAGGTTCAGAAGTAGTTACCTCATCCTCCAAACCCATAAGACAGATTTGAGTAGTTTTTGTTGTTTCTTCATCCTCCTTAGTGGATGTAGATTCGTCGCTGTTACTCCATGCTGCAAGCATTGCCTTCTTCTTCTTGGCTTCTGTACAGTTAGGATGGAGATGTCCTGGTTTCTTGCATCCATAACAGATTAAAATTTGATCTTTATCTTTATCCTTCTTCTTTTCTTTGTCTTTTTCTCTTTCTCTTCCAAAATCTCCTTTTCTAAAATGCTTCCTCCATCTATTTGTTTGTCTTCTACCCATAAACCTTTTAAACTTTCTCATTATAAGGGCTATTTCATCATTTTCAAGATCATCATCATCAGATGACTTTGAATCTTCATTCTTGTCTTCCTCAATGGCTTTAAATGCTATAGCTTTCTTTCTTTTGGAATCTTCATCAGTCATTTGTTGCATGGCTAATTCATGAGTAATTAGTGATCCAAGCAACTCATCCAGAGGTAGGGTGTTCAGGTCCTTCGCCTCTTGAATAGCTGTCACCTTAGCTTCCCATTTATCTGGCAAGGATCTCAAACCTTTTTGAACAAGATCAGCATTACTATAAGTCCTACCAAGACTTTTGAGACCATTGATAATATTAGTAAAGCGAGTATACATTGCAGATATGTTTCACTAGGATCCATCTTAAATAATTCATAGTTGTGTACAAGAAGATTAATTTTTGATGTTTTAACTTGTGAAGTGCCTTCATGTGTAATCTCAAGCTTGTCCTAAATTTCTTTAGCATAATTACAAGTTGAAATTCCGTTAAACTCATTTGGATCCAAAGCACAATACAGCAAATTCTTAGCTTTGGCATTCAGCTCAGCTAACTTCATATCATTTTCATCCCATTCCTCTTCCGGTTTGAGAACCTCAATATCATTAACTCTAATAGTGGGTGTGTGAGGTCCTTTCAAAATAATTTTTCATAAATGAAAATCTATGGCTTGAATGTATATTTTCATTCTCGCCTTCCAATATGTATAATTGGTTCCAGTGAAAAGTGGAGGTCAATTTGTGAATTGGCCTTCGGCCAAAGAAGTGCTCATGGGATGTGCCATCTATCTTTACTCTAAGTAATTTTCAAAGACTCTGCTCTGATACCACTTGTTGCCCACCCAGGTGGCTTCCCAAGAGGGGGGTGAATTGGGATTATAAAAACTTTTCACAAGTATGTGCAATTTGAAATCCTTTTGGTGTTGTGGTGCAAATGCAATGCGGAAGTAATTAAGTAAATGCAATAAGGAAAAGTAAGCACCAACACAAACACAAGGAAATTTAGAATGGTTCGGAGCAACCGGCTCCTACATCCACTACCCAAGGACCACTTGGGATTTCCACTATATCCCCCAACTAGAATACAGTCAGATTGTTTTACCAGGATCACAATCCAAACCTATACACTTTGGTTTTACCGGGATCACCAAAGAAACCCAACTCCCTTTGGTTTTGAATGGGATCACCAAAAAAACCCTACACTTGGTTTTAAATCGGGATCACCAAGAAACCAACTTAGATTTTCATAAGGATCACCTAAAAACCTTTAACCCTCTCTTAAGATATAGCCCCTTATTGTTCTTAGAGTGAAAACAAAGATAGAGAGAAACAAAAAGCAACTACACAACAAATCGAGTTTGTTTAAATGTTGCCGATGTAGATCAAGATGAAGCCTAGCTTTGAATGCTCTTTAATGCTCTTCAAGCTACTTTTTGGCTTCTTCAATGAGTGAATTCAATGATGAAGAGAAGTTAGTGAAGCTTTGAATACTAACTTGAAAGCTCTTGAAGTTGGTTGGTGAAATACTTGAAGGCTTTTCAAATTCTCAAGATAAATCAATAATAATCCCTCAAAAATATTTAATCCATCAAAAGAAATCTCTTTTATAGTTTTTCTTGAGATATGGTCATTGTAGAGCCTAAGGATTCATGAAAGAGCTGTTGGAGACCATTTGGAATTCAAAAATCACTTTCAGCAACTAGCCATTAGAGTGCAGAAAATGGTCACTCGAGTCGGCTCGAGTTCCACAAGTCGGCTCGAAGTCTTAGACAGCCGAAACTGAAATTCTATGCGAGTCAGCTCTTCAAGCTGGAGTCGGCTCGAACCTTCAATCAGTACAAAACATCAATTTCCTTGAGTCGGCTCTTCAGGGTAGAGTCGGCTTGAAGTCTCAGTCACCAATAATCATAACTCTGGATGAGTTGGCCCTTGGAGCTCGAGTCAGCTTGAGATCTCAGGCTTCAAAAATATGTATTCTTCCATGAGTCGGCTCTTGGGGCTAGAGTCGGCTCGAGAAACTGAAACTCTAAAATTTTTTTGTACCGTGCCACAAGGAGTCGGCTCTTGATCCATGAGTTAGCTCTTGCCAAAACTTCATTTAATGCTTCAAACTTCTCCAAAATTCTTCAACACTTGAATCAAACAAGAGCTAATCTACACACTCTTATTTTTACAATTTTACAGCCCTTTTACAAGATTACATAGTTTAAGGAATTAGTGCTTTTACAATTTAAAGTACATAAGAACCTATACAAGATTGAATTACCTTTTAACCAATTTGAAAACCAATTAAACTACATACAACCATTTTCCTACAAAAACTTCTCAAGTAATTGAAAAAATTAGTAACACATAAATGCTCCAATGTTTTATGATCATCAAAATCATTCCAGGGGTGAACAATCATACAATAGTTTATTTCAGGAAAATATAAATATGATGAATAGCCAATAAGAAAAGAATAACTTTTACTCATTCAAAAATCATATATAATTACAACATGGCACAACCATCTATAGCCTAGATGATTGGCTTTGGGACATAATTCCCAACAACTCCCACTTGGACAAAAGCCAATCAGTACAGAATCTCATTCCCATTTTCTATTTATAATAGTCGAACTCTTGAACTCCAATGGCTTTAGTAAAGGGATAACCCAGGTTTTCCTTTCCATCAATCTTCAGAAGGTCAATGTCATCTCGTTCCACGATCTCTTGTACAACGTGAAAGCACCGCAAAATATACTTTGTGCGGTGATGAGACTTCGGCTCTTTGTCTTGAGCAATGGCTCCAATGTTATCACTGTACACCAGAACAAGACCATCCAGGGAGGGTGCCACTCCTAGCTTGCCAAGGAACTTCCATAACCACACAGCTTCCTTTACTGTATCTGATGCTGCAATATACTCTGCTTCGTAAACTGGGTCCTCCATAGTAGGCTGCTTAGAACTTTTCTAACAGACAGCTCCGCCATTTAGGATAAAGATAAATCTTGATACACTCTTGCTATCACCCTTATCTGACTAGGCACTGGAGTCAGTATACCCCACAAGTTTCAAGTCAGATTCTCCATAAATTAGCCATTGGTCTTAGTATTTCGTAAATACTTAAGGATGGTCTTTACCACTTTCCAATGAGCTTCGCCTAGGTTAGACTGATATCTGCTCACTATGCCTAGTGAGTATGCCATGTCTGGTCTAGTACATGTCATGGCGTACATGATAGAACCCACTATCAAAGCATATGGAATTCTACTCATGCGCTCTCTCTCCTCAGGAGTTATCGCATAATTCCTTTTGGAGAGATCAATTTCAGTGCCTATCGGAAGATAGCCCTTCTTGAAATTTTTCGTGCTAAACCATTTTAGCACGGTGTCAATGTACGTAGACTAAGATAGTCTCATAAGCCTCTTGGATCTATCTTTATAGATCTTCATACCAAGTATGTAAGAGGCTTCGCCCAAGTCCTTCATAGAGAACTGAGATGATAACTAGACCTTTATTCCTTGTAGTGCTGGGATGTCATTCTCGATTAAGGAAATATCATCCACATACAGCACAAGGAACACAATCATAGAACCATTAGCACATTTATAAAAATGCAAGGTTCTCTTCTCCATTCCTAAGGAAGCCATGCGACTTGATACACTTATCAAATCGCATGTTCCAACTCCTTGATGCTTGCTTCAGTCCATAGATGGACTTTAGAAGCCTGCACACCTTTTTACTCATCAGTGGATGCGAACCCTTCAGGTTGTATCATATATACCTCCTCTTCCAGCTCACCATTCAGGAAAGCTGTTCAGACATCCATTTGTTAGATTTCATAGTCAAAGTGCACTGCTAAAGCAAGCATGATCTGAATGGACTTGAGCATTGCCACAGGAGAGAATGTCTCATCATAGTTAATACCATAATGTTAACGATACCCCTTGGCAATCAGACAGGCTTTATAGGTCTTTAACTGCCCGTCTGCGCCCCTTTTTCCCTTGAAAATCCATTTATACGCAATGGATTTTATCCCTTCAGGTGGATCAACCAATGTCCATTTCGGATTTCATGGCTCCTAGCCATTTCTCAGAGTCGGACCTCTACATCGCATCCATATAGGTGATCGGATCATCATTGTTCTCATCGAGTTCAATGGAATCATCATCCCGGACCAAGAGATCGTAGTATCTATCCGATGACTTGGTACCGTATCGGATCTCCTTAATGATTCCTGTGTGGGCTCTGGGTGTGATCTAATTATAGCCGGTTATATATTGTCCCTTAAGTGTGTCGGTTCTTCTACTTATTGAACTTCACTAAGTTCAATCTTAGCAGCTACAGTCCGTTCACCAGGGAACTCCTTTTCCAAAAAGATAGCCTTAAGACTGACGAACAATTTTTGTTCCTCAGCTAAGTAAAAGTAATACCCCTAGACTCTTTTGGATACCTAACAAATAGGCACCGGTCAGACCTAAGTCCAAGTTTGTCCGTTTCCAAATATTTTACATAAGCCGGGCACCCCCAGATCCAAAGATGTGATAGTGTCGGCTTACATCCAGTCCATATCTCATATGGTGTTTTACTAACGGACTTACTTGGAGCCCTATTCAGAAGGTAACAGGCAGATTCTAGAGCATATCCCCAAAAGGATAGTGGTAGAGAGGCAAAGCCCATCATGGATCGAAACATGTCCAACAGGGTTCGATTTCTCCTCTCAGACACTCAATTTAATTGAGGTGTCCCTGGAGGTGTCCACTAAGAGAGAATCTCATTCTCCTCGAGATATGTCAGAAACTAATCGGAAAGGTATTCACTACCTCGATCGGATCAAAGGGTTTTGATACACTTTCCAGTATATTTTTTTACTTCATTACAATATCGTTTGAACATTTCAAACAATTCAGATTTATGTGTCATCAAGAAGACATAACCATACCTCGAAAAGTCGTCTGTAAATGTAATGAAATATCTGTACCCTTCTCTGGCACTAACATTCATGGATCCGCATACATCAGTATGTATCAGACTCAGAATCTCTTTGGCTCATTCACCTTTTTCAGTAAAAGGTGACTTAATCATTTTTCCAAGAAGACAGGACTCACAGGTTGTAAGTGAACTATCTTCACTAAAATCGAGGAGACCCTCGCTTTTCAACCTGTTTATCTTGTTCCTATTAATATGACCTAGCCTACAATGCCATGGTATGCTTCGCTGACATTATCTATCCTAGGGCATTTACTAGTCGTGTACATTATACTAACAGGTCACGATAGTATATAAATGCCATCACGCATTAGTCCATTCAAATCTACAGAATCATTCCAAATGATTTTGCAAATATCATTCTTTATTGATAGTTCGTAACCATACATGGCCAATTGGCCTACAGAAATGACATTCAAAATAAAAGATGTGACACTCGTTCAAAACGATAGTACAGGACTCGAAAAGAAGTTTAAGGACTCCCAACGCCAGGACTGGAACTCGGCTTCCATTTCCCACATTCAAAAATCTCTCGCCGTCCTCGAATCTTCTACTAACTTGAAGTCCCTGCAAAGAATTGTAAATATAAATTGGACTTCCTATATCCAATATCCAGTTAGTAGTATCGCAAACAAAAAAACTACAAGGTGTTATCATATAAATAACTTGTCCTGGACCATCCTGCAGCTTTCTCTTCTTGAACCTGTTTGGGTCAAGGGATACAATATAAAGAGGACAGTTCCTCTTCCAATGACCCTTCTTCTTACAGAAGAAGCACTCTACATGACTCTGATCAGCCTTCACTTTCTTGGCCTGACTGGGCCCAGAAGCATTAGGTACCTTTTTCCCTTTATTTCTCTTCTTCTTCCCTTTCTTAAAGGAACGACCCCCTCCTGAAGATCCTCCCACTAGATTCACTACCCCTTTATTCAACTGGTGGTCCTTCTCATAAGTCTGCAGCAACCCCAACAGACCGGGATAGTTGACTACAGACTTATTCATTCTATAATGATTGAGAAAATCTAGATAGGAAGAGGGGAGGGAATTCAAAATTGCATCCTTCCCAAGCTGTTCATGCAAGGGACATCCGAGCTTGCCCAGACACTCAATCATCTCAATCATGTACAATACATGATCAGTGACCGAGGCCCCATCATGCATCCGCACATTGTAGATAGCACAGGAGACCCTGTACCTCTCAACGTCGTCTGGTATCCCGAAAGACTCCTTCAATCTTTGAAGAATTTCTTCTAGCTGAGATTCCTCGAACTTGCAACTAAACTCGTCGTTCATCGCTGCCAACATAATGCATCGAACAGTGGTCCTGTCAGAGAGCCACTTCTGATAAGTGTTTCTAATCAAACCCCGAGCATTGGGAGCAGGGGTTTCAGGTGCCGGATCTGATATCACATACAAGATCCGTTCATGCTCCAGGATAATCCTGAGCCTTCGATACCAGCTATCAAAGTTAGATCCATTGAGCTTCTATAATCGAGAAGAGATCGGAGCAACAGGTTGGAAGACATCTGAAAGAAAAACCAAAGCTAATTGTATATATGAACTATTAACCTAAAGACATGGACTTTAGTCTAAAGGTCCCTCCCATTATTTTGCTTAGACTGGTAGCCTCTACCTCCAATCTAAGGAATTACTTTAATTCCATAGTGGGTACCAGAGTTCAATAGACAACACATGACCTCGACTTTGGCCGGCCCACCCATGCATGTCTAAAGGTAGGTTCTTCAACCGATTACTTCTCCAAGTAACCTCTAGCATAGGTTTTTGCCCCAAGGTGCATTTCAATCAGCCTTAGGGGGCCTCCTATTGAAGGTCCTAGTTAGGTCCAACCATTAACATGATAAAATTCAATGCTTCTAACTAACGAATAATCAAGTTCGACTTTGGCCGGCCCACCTGACCACCGTTAAGAGAATCGCACTGAGCCATCATATTAGGAACAGCAATTCCAATAGCTCGATGAACACCCGATCTTTGGATCTGTCGATGAACACCTAACTACTGGACTCATTACCATCCCATTTAATGGGAGACTAGGACTTGGTTATCCCTATAACTTTGTCCTTTTAGGACCTAATAATTTAGGGAATTTAATTTTAATGTGACAGATGAAGAGATGAGAAGACATGGATCAACCTCCCACTGATCAAATCAACAAACAAGGAGGGTCACACATAACTAATGATCCATGGGCACCTAAAATCAGTCAAGACTGATTAACCTTGGGTGACAAGGGTTAACACGAGTCAATGAGCGATCCAATCAATCTTGATCGACCATATTGACCAGGTAAGTGAGATCATGGGTTGGGTTCCGTAATTAATTGTCTTGCCTTAGACACCAACAGAGTTGGCCAGGTAAGAGGTAGCCCCAAAGAACCATGATCAAATACCAAACTTACCTCGACACCAATCGGTTCATTAGACTCGATTAGGCTAAAATACTCAGGCTTTCCACTAAGCCACAAAATTAGATCCATTTAGATTATGGACTAATTTATCTAACTATTAGATAGATCTAGAGAAGAAATCCTAACTCAATATTTGATTAGATTAGATCTCTAATTTGTCTAATGCATCTAAACTTAGGTTTAACCTAATGAAGGACCTAATAAAAGCTAACCCATGACGCTTAAGCCTTATTGAAATAACTTAAAATCTTTGAATCACATTCTTAGAGTTCTTAGTCATTCTTAATTCTCAATTAAGTTCAATAGACTTAAATAAATTAAAACAATTTTAATTTATCATGTAAAATAATTTTACAAAATTTTTAAAATTTGAATTCACTATTTTTTAGCATTTTCATCCCAAGTGTCGACTCACCAGGAGCAAGTGTCGACACCTACTATCAACACTTGGGTAGACTCAAGGTTTGAGACAGGAAGAAAATAGAAAATCAAGTTTTCTAGCAAGTGCTCATGAGTCGACACTATTGCCCAGGTAGAAAGGGGGGTGAATTGGAAATTTAAAAATTTAAAGTAAATAATGTGCAATTACAAATCCATTAGAAAGTGTTAGGTGCTGTGACAGAGTTATAAATTACAGAAGCTAAAAAGAAGTAAAGAAGCACAACACAAACACACCAAATTTATAGTGGTTTGGAGCAACCCAGCTCCTACGTCCACTATCCAAGATACCACTTAGGATTTCTACTATATTCACACCCAAATATAGTAGGATTATTTTATAGGATCACAATCCAAAATCTCTACACTTTGGTTTACGGGATCAACAAAGAAAACCCAACACCCTTTTGTTTTAACAGGCTCACCAAAGAAATCTAACTTGGTTTTACCAGGATCACCAAGAACCCGACACTTGGTTTTTATCAAGGCTCACCAAGAACCTATTTGGCTTTTCAATTGGGCTCACCAAAACCCAACAATTCAAAAATGAATTGAAAGAAATGCAATAAAAATGACAAACTCAATTTGTCGGATAGTTGCCGGTATAGCTTGATGGAAGTCTACTTTAATGCACTTGAATAAGCTTTAATTGCTTCAGTGGCTTCTTCCCAAAGTTGCTTCAAACTTCAAATTAGAGTTGGTAAAGTCTTGAAGTCTAGATTGAATGCTCTTGTGCTCTTTTGCTGTTGGTTGGAAGAATATTCAATGACGCTCTCTCTTCTTTCTAAGAACTCTCTTCTATCTCTTTAAGGAAATTCAAATCCTTCAAATATAAAGTCTTCCATCACTCCAAGGCAGTTAAAGATATTTTTGACCATTGGGATGTGACTTGTAATTGTTAGAGCACTTTTTGGCATTCAAAAATAAATTTCGGAACTAGCTGTTAGATACCTGGAAACGACGTTCAAGTCAGCTCGGATTCACTCGAGTTGGCTTGGATCCTTCGAGTCGATAGGTCGAGTCACCAAATCTTCATTGCAGTCGGCTCTTTGTCTCAGGGTACAAAACATCACTCTGGACGAGTCGGCTCTTGATTAGCTTGGGTTGGCTTGAACTTCTTTCTTTGAAAAATTTGAACTCGAGGAGTTGGCTCTTTTTCACAGGTTCAGAAATCCTCACTCTGAAAAAGTTGGCTCGATGCAATTCGGGTCGGCTCGCTTTATCAAGCTTTTCAAAATTAGGTTTGGTAGAGTCGGCTCTTTCTGGTTGGGGTCGGCTCGCCTAGCTGTTCTCAGAAATCTTCAGAAATTGGACTCTGGAAGAGTCGGCTCGGACTGATTCCAGTCGACTTGGATTGCTGTATTCCAGAATCTTTGCTACGTGCTAGTAGGTGGAGTCAGCTCTTCAACAAGTTGGGTCGGGTCGAGTATCTTCTTCAGGATTTTTACACTTGAACTTAAAGAAAAACTCTTACAACTCTTTACATTTTCAAGCATACCAACTCAAAACTAATTTCAAGGCACACATACACAGAAGTAACCCCTTTATATGATTTTTTCTTAGCTTTTTCATTGGGTTCTTCTTTACAAAAACACATTACAACACAACTCAAACAAGAAACCAGAGATGTAGGAGTTGAAGTTTGAACATTTAATCCATCTTACAAAAACTTGTAAAATACTTGAAGAGTTGTCGAAATAAATATGCATGCTCCAATATTTGGTTATCATCAAAATCACCTGTGGGGTCAACAGACACTTACAAGGCCAAGTGTCGGCTCACGAGCCCTAGTATCGACACTTCCTAGTCAAGTGTCGATACTTCAGCCTATCACAGGGTAAAAATAGAATGCCAGATCTTAGGGAATTTTCTCGTGAGTCGACACTTACAAGGCCAAGTGTCAACTCATAGCCTGAGATAGTGAAAACACAGTGATTTCAAATCCAATGTTTTTCCAAATATTAAATCAAAACTGATCAATAAAAACTCTTAGATCTTATCTAAAGTTGTTTTATGATCATTTCATTAGATTAAAATATTTTTAATCTACAATTTCTTGCTTCTTATTTTCTTTTTCAAAAGTCAATCACATCGGCACCCCTACATGCCATAGGAGATCCCATTGAATGGGAAGAGAGGGTCTTGCAGCCCTACTTCTCTTCTATGACTGGATGGCCATGGTGAAGCACTCAATCCAAGTACTTAAGAAGTGATGTTATTAGCATGCTAGAATCATTATACTACGAAAAGGAACCTATTGCTCTGATACTATTGAAGGTGAAGTGCATCTATGGAGCATAGCAATATGCAAACATGCATTCATGAAAGCAGGGTAGAAAAATATGCATTTTAAAATAATTTTAAATCATGCACAACGGAAGGCTCGGTAGATAGATCTAAATGATCTACCGATCTACCCACAACAGGATCTAGCATAATGTAATAGCATGCATCATAACATCAAAGCAAGACAGAAATACAAATTAAAAGTACCATACCTTTATACTGGAGAAAAGTTGCAGAAGGAGGAGGGTGCTCGAGCCTAACATGTGTCTGGCCTCTACAGGTAATCCACACCTGAGCTCAACTTTGATCAACTCCCTTAGAGTGCTAGCTCTTCGGGATCCTTGGGCCGATCTTCTTCTTCCAGGAAGACTAAGAGGAGAGCTGGAACCCTTTTCCAAAAGAACTCTCTTTCCAAAACCTAGCTAGAATGCTAGGATTCTCACACCCAATCCCTAGACCTCTCACAACCCTTCTCTATCTTCTCTCTTTTCTCTTGTTGTGTCTCTCTAGTTATTGTTGTTGTAACCTTTATAGCCTACAGAATGACCTTCATTTAAAGGTGCAGCCATGAGAGGGAGAAAAATGAAGGAGGATAGATGAGGGGAGAGAATGGAGGAGAGGATCAAGGCCATATCAAATGGGTCCAACCCAAGAAGGTAAGTATGACTATCATACCAAATAACCTTGAAGTCAAAACTGGTTTGAATTCGAAATTCAAACCAAGTCAAAACTTGCCTAAAATCCTTCCAAAATTTCTTCCCAGAAATCTGCTATTCACAGAAAATATCAACTCACTAAAATTTTCAAGTATCGACACTTCACCAAGTGTCAACACCAGCAAAATTCCAAGTGTCGACACTTGGAACAAAGTAAATCATATTGACTTCCAGTGTCTCTACACTTCTTGGTTAAGAGGATAACCAACAAATATGACATACAACAACCTACACTTGATACATTATCATCCTATAATAATGTATCATCTGGTTGTGAACCAATTTAAGAACTACTTGATATATCATCTCTATATCAAATAATATAGTTCCAAGGACTCCATCATACAAGAGTTTATTTCAGGAAAATATAAATATGATGAACAACCAATAAGAAAAGAATAACTTTTATTCATTCAAAAGTCATATACATTTACAAGATAGCACAACAATCTATAGCCTAGACGATTGGCTTTGGAACACAATTCCCAATAGAGGTTCCATGATTTAGAGACCAAGATGCTACAACTTATATTAGATACATTGGACATCGATGAGACCGTAGTACCCACTAAAAACCTAGAGTCGCAGGATTTCTGTATCTCCACGAGGAGTGTGAGAAATCCAGAAAATAGTGAGAGTTCTAAAATTAATTCTTAAAGACCTTAGAATAATTTTAATAATTAAGTATAAATACATAATTTAAATCTTTTACTCTTGCAGTTAACCATGTCTGCTTCAAATTCCTTAGCCTGTATTCTTGAGACAAACTGACTTGTAGGCCTTAATTTCAAAGATTGGTTGAGAAATATCAAAATTATTTTGAGTTTTAAGAAGTTGGGCTATGTACTTGATCAAGAACCCCCTGTCTTGCCTGACCATCCAAATGCTCGTCAAACGACTACATATGAGAAATGGATGGAAGATTATAACAAGGTTAAGTATTACATGTGGCCTCAATGTCAAATGAATTATAGAGTCAACATGAAGATATGCCAACTGCTAAATCAATTCTGATTCACCTTTAAGAGTTATATGGTGAACAAAGTCAGATTGCATGCTTCAAAGTATCGAAAAGGCTTTTCAACAACAAGATGCATGAAGGGCAGTCAATCCACGATCATTGTTTAACAATGATCAAAGACATTGAACAACTTGAGAAGCTCGGCATTCCTATTCACAAGGAGCTTCAAGTGGATTCGATCCTCTAGTCCTTGACTAGTTCATATGCTCAGTTATGAACTATAATATGAACAGTTAAATTACACTTTACCTGAATTATTGATCATGTTAGTAAGCAATGAGGGGACCTTGAAGAGTTCAAGGGGCTCTATTCTCTCTATGAAATAGTCTTACTCCAAAAGAAAGTCTACTTGGAAGAAGAAGAAACCTGCAAAGAAGCAGAAGAAGGAAAACAAACAGAAGGACACTCCTAAGAAAGCCAAGGTTAGCAAAGGAAAATATTTCCACTGCAATACAGGTGGCCACTGGAAAAGAAATTGTCCTCTCTACTTGGAAAGCTTAAAGAAATAGGAGGATGCGCCTTTGGAAGGTAAGTCCATACTCGTTATTGAATCTAACCTAACAGTTTGTTCTACTTCTAGTTGGATTTTAGACTCTGGCTATAGTGCTCATATATGCATTTCAATATAAGGCCTGGAAAGAAGTAGAATACTAAGAGAAGGTGAGATGGTCCTACGTGTCGAAAATGGAGCAAAAGTTACTGCTCAAGCTGTTGGATCATATTTCTGGTGTTACCTTTAGGATTTTGATTAGTACTTAGTGACTATTATTTTATGCTTGGAGCTAGTAGAAATTTGATTTCTATCTCTATGCTAGCACAGGAAGGGTTTGAATTTACATTCAATAAAGACTTTTGTAGTATTTATTTGATAAATAAATTGGTTGCAAAAGCTATTTTAATTGACAGTCTATCATTTGCATGTCGATACATCTTTGAATATTAACGAAAAAATTAATGTGAATGCCATAAGACATAAACATCCTAGAGATGACCTAAATGATAAATATTTATGGCATCTAAAGCTCGATCATATAGGTAAGGACAAAATTGACAAATTGGAAAGGGATGGGATCCTAGATTCAGTTAATTCTGAATCATACCAACCTTATGAGTCATGTCTTCAAGAAAAAATGACCAAGTTACCCTTTAACATGGGGAGAGGTCATAGAATTACTTGCCCTGGTACACACTGATGTGTGTGGTCCATTTGATGTGCAGTCCAGGGGTATCTTTTACTACTTCATATCCTTTACTAATGATTGTTCACAGTATGGTTATGTGTTTCTTATGAGACACAAATCTGAAGCTTTTGAAAAGTTCAAGGAATTCAGATATGAGGTAGAAAAATAAACAGGTAAAATTCTTAAGGTTCTTCGATCAGATCGGGTAGGTGAATTGATGCGGGATGAAATGGAATGATGCAATCTAGGAGGAGATAGTAGTAGTTAAATGAAAAATGAAGTAAAAAACTAGGCTACTTTTCCATGTAAACAAAAGTGAAATCTTCATGAAGGAATTTGCATGTTAAATTAAACATGAATGTAAATCTTCAAAGTAGTAAAGAGAATAGATCGTTGTGGTTAAGAAACCACACATGCTAGGGCTCAATTACTCTAATATCCCAAATCTAAAAGTATTAAAAGAGGGATACCTGACCATTATCATTTCAATAATTTGAAAAGTTATACTCAAGGATGAAGCTCTTGGATGACAAGGAAATTCCTCTATATGGGAGGGATTCTTGTCTCTGTTTCTTGACTTGGAAAACCTTTTTCTTTGGAACCTGGAAATCCCGGGGATCCTATACAAACCATATTAGAATTAGAAAGGAATTTGAAAGGTTGAATGCTAATGAAATGAGGGTTGAAGTTGAGAAGAAGCTTGATTGGAGTGGAAGTACCTTGGCCAGCTACATGACCTCCTTGCACCCTTGAAGATGGAATGGGATGATTAGATGGAAGAGAAAATAACTCTAGGCATGGAAGATAGATTGTAGTAGCTAAGGGTCTCTCAGCCACTCCCTCTCAGCAGACATTTGATAACACAAATGGAATAGAAGAAAATTTGAGTTTTCATTCATATCAAGTACCCATTACAAGAGAGTTTGGAGTATTATTTATAAGCCTCCAAGAAACTTTTGAAAATTCGAAATACATGGAGCTTTTCATGGGAGGTTCCTAGCTATAAGGGTAGAAATTCGAATTTCATGGAGATCTTCATGGAAGTAACCACCTTAGCTAGCTAAAATGGTGGAGATTCAAAACTCCTTGGCCGCCCACTTTTAAATTTGAAATTCCTTGGTGATGTGGCTTGAAATCCTCTCGATGATGTGGCTTGATGAGGTGTACACCAAGTGATGACATGGCATCCAAAAGTGCTTGCTGAAGTGGCATCCTCGGATTATTTTGTGGGAGTGGTTTAGTGCATCCAATCTTCAAGTGAGCTTGCTTACATTGAACCAATTCTAAACCTCTCTTGGACCCAACTACTAAACTCACAAAATACAAGACCAATTTAACCCTAATTGGACTCAAAAACCCAAATGGACTCAAAAACCCAAATGGACTCAAAAGAAAACCAAACTAAAATAAACCTAAACTAATTACATGACTCAAATTCAATTAAAGAACTAAAATTACTCTATTTATAAGACACAAGTTTAATGAAAGAACAAAAGCCATACTGAATTAGACTGAAGCCTCTTTCGAACCTTGGTGCCCACACCAGTTCTCCCGGAATGGGAGGAACTCGACCCTGTCGAGTATGGACTGGTCTGACTTTGATATCTTTCTAGCAGGTCTGGATCAATTTGCTGTAGATCCTCTCGGGTGATCCAGGAATCCTCAGATTCGAGTCTTCCTTGCCATCGAACCAGATAATGTTGATAGCCCTTATTTATGGTGGTAATTACTTGGTCATCCAAGATACTTTCAATCCTATCTCTCCATTCTGGCTGTGGTGCTGGTGGACACTTAGGTAGGGTTTCACTTTCAAAGGCTGGATAAGGTCCAAAAGGCTCACTAGGAATTAATGTCGGCTCTTTGTATTCTTTCAAATCAAAAATATTAAATGTTGAACTAATGCCATAATCCGGTGGTAACTTTAACACATATGCATTAGGTCCAACTCTCTTTAATACTTTGAAAAGTCTAGCTTGCCGGGCATGCAGTTTTTTCATAATTCTCAAAGAGAACCTTTCAGGTTTAAGTTTAATCATTACAGAGTCCCCTACATTGAATTCTTTCATTCATTTACGTGAATTGGCCATATGCTTATAGACTTCATTGCTCATTTGAATTTTACTACTAATCTCCTTATGCAAGTCCTTAACATGTTGTGCATATGACTCGACGGACTTTGAGACTCATACTGACACTTGATAAAAATAGACTCCTACGTATTTCTATTAAGAGGAATTTTATTGGACTCTCTAAGGCCTAAACCTAATAGATTATAGACTCTCTAGGTTTGACCCTGGTCTGGCATGCACATAAAAATTTACAGTGGATCCCTAGCAAATGCCATAAGGTCTTCCGAAAGTAGGTCACAAACCTAACATACTCACAGCACTGGTGTAACTGAACGACCTCAATAAAGTGTAATTTGATAGTTTGGGGAACATTGGAAGCCTTAGGGTACGATAGGATATAAAAATCAAAATCTTGGGATAATCTATTAGAAACATGAAATAGACCTTGGTTACCCAAGATGACCTTAAGATTTGAATATTGATCTATGCGTGTAAGATCTAGGGTAGGCTAGATGCTCCTAGATGGTGGAAGGTCATCAGAAAGGTCTTCGAGAAGTTTATCTTGAAAGTCTTCTAAAATAACGTCTACTTCCTGGGGTTGCTCCTTAGGGATTTGTTCTTGGACCTCTTCTATGTACAACTCTTGTAAACCCTCACTTTCATCTATTATGTTTGATCATGGCTCAGTCACTCCTTCAAATTCTATAGTGGGTTCAGGATCTTTTTCTATTAGTTTCTCAGTGATCTCAATCTTTTCTCCCTGAAATTCTTCAATGAGTTCTTCCTCTTCCCCTTCATATCCATTAATTAAACTCGATTCAGCCTCATAAACTTCTTCCTCAGGCTCACTAATGGGTTAGGGGTCTTTACCTTGCAAACTAATGGGATAGGAATAATAGGCTGGTTTGAAGGAATCTGTCTAAGAATTAGCCTAGAGGTGCTAATCATGCTGGGCTTAGGTTGGCTACTCATGAGTTCTCTTTGATAAGACTCGAATTCTCTAGCAATTCGATAAGCTTCCTCTAGAGTATGAATTTTTCATTAAAATAATTCCCCCTGGGTGTCCTTACATAGGCCTCCTCAAAATCTAGATATGGTCATGGTCTTAGATTCGGTTGTGTTACATCTCCGACAAATCCCTTGAATTCCTCAATATACTCAAACACTGGTCTATCACCATGTCTCAATTTGTACCATTGGTCTAAAAGTCTTTGCTCATAAAATCTACCTAGGTACTTTTCTCTTAGCCTACTTCTCATGGTTCTCCAGCTTCGTATTCTATATTCTCTTTGATAAATTCATCCTCAATAGTTGCCCTGGCCAATCTATATTTCTCTAACTTCGACATCCTAATGTACTCAAAATAGTGATCCATGCTCTCATCCCAATCGATATACATCCTTCTATCAAAAGTGGTTGCATAAGGTTGGGTGCTCCTAATGGGTCTCTCTCTCCTCGGAGTCAACCAAGTATGGGTATGGGCTCCTATGGCTAGATTTAGAGGCAAGATCATGATCATAGGTTCTTGGATCAAGGGAATTGGGCCTAGAGGAGTTGAACTTAGCATGGGCCTTGCGAGCTTCTGCCCGTGCCTCTGCTTGGGCCATCTGATCAGTCATGCCTTGGTTGGTCTGGGCCAATTGGTCAGTCAAGTTTTGGTTCAGTTGGGCCATTTGATCATTCAGGGTTTTCATCAAGGTCTCAAATTTTTGGTCCATGGTTGCACTTGATTGAGCTTGTGTTTGTTGGTAGGGTGTCCCTGATCTAGTTGTCATGTGCACACAGACTCAAACTCGGGCTAGGGGTTTGCTAGACCTAGAGTCCAAACCAAATGTTGGTCAAGATGACAATCTTGGTTATAGTAACTTGGCACCTGACCAGGTAAATGTAAGGTTGGTGGAGGTCCCTCTTTGCTTGCCTTAGATACCAATTTGAAATTGGCCAGTAAGCGGACCAACCCACCTTCCTTCGGGCTGTTGTCCCTGAACCACTTGCCTAGACACTAGATACACAAGCACACATAAACAAGTTGTCTAAATTGGCTTGATGCTTGGTTCGACCCGACCTTGTGGGTGTCCCTAGCTTACTAGAGCAAATTAAGTATCTACTCAGTTTTAATTAAGGATTGGGTCCGATATGCAGGATGGTGATTTTTGGACTAAGGACAGGTGATGAAATCTTACCCCCATGTCATACTGATGCCCTTATATTGATTTGCCATGAGATGGTGCAAACATGCATATGAACCCTAATCTCAGCAACAGAAATTTTGTATGTTGCAGTTCAAATTAGGGCTGAGAAGTACTATGTAATAGTATCAAAAAAATTTAAAAAATTCATAGAAGATTGCTAACTTAAAGATTATATACCATATGAAAGGAAATTTAAAAATAAAATCTATGCTGTGCTGAGCAGATTCTAAAATTTAGATAATGTAAAAGGAACATACAGAACATACAGAAATTTCAGCAATAGTGATGGAGTGCAGGAATTTTCATTTTTTTTTTTTGAGGATAAAATTATTCATGCTGATAGCTAACTTAATATGGATTAGGAAAAAAATTACTTCAATGAAAAATTAACTACTTTTTTTTAGAGTTTTATACGAATTATAGTTAGCCTACTCATAAATACAGCAAACAAAAAACAGAAAGTCCTAAGTGCAGAAATTTGAAAATGTGACCTAACATGCTCTTTGTTTTCTTCTTCATGGGTCAATCACAATGGCACCCCGACATACCTTAGAAGATCCCCGTGGAATAGGAAGATAGGGTCTTGAAACCCTACTTTTCTTCTAAGACCGGATGGCCTGGTGAAGCACCTGATCCAAGTATTTAAAGAACTTAACCCTACTTAAAGAACTTAACCCTAACCTACCATGCTTTGATACCATTTGATGCGGGATGAAATGGAATGATGCAATCTAGGAGGATATAGTAGTAGTTTGTTGGCTCCACTAATTGATTTTGATGATAAGCAAAATAGTTAAGTAAAAATTGAGGACTAATGATTTGCTTTAAGTATGTTTTCATTGAAAAGATGCTTATAAAATTTGAAGAAGCACATTTATGTTGAAGAACCAAGGTTGAATGAAATGACTGCTCAAAACAAGACTTGGACACTCAAAGAAATGGCTGAATGGATGACTAAGACAAATGGAAACATATTCCAGCACAAGTTCAGCAATTTTTGTACTTTTTCAATGATGTGTCGACTCAAGGTGTCGACACATGACATTATTTGTCGACACATAAAGAAGAAGTGTCGACCTAGGCTGGTACGCAGTAATGTTTCAAATGGCATAGTTGATGTGTCGACACATGGACCTTATAGTCTACTCATGGTGTCAACACATGGATTAACACATCGCCTAAGACTTTCAAGCCACAGAACTTGCAGAAGTTGAAGGAACATTGATATGTCGACACATGGACCTTATGTGTCGAGTCAATGTGTCGACTCAACTGAGAATGTGTCGACTCAGCTGATTTTTCCAGAGAATCTAAATGGAATACTTTGAACTTGTGTCGACTCAAGAAGAACATGTGTTGACCTAATGTATCGACACATGAAGAGGAAGTGTCGACACATGGAGTTCTAACAATAGTTTGGCTAGTTTTTTCAAGCGCAGAACTCGTCCAAATGCCCTCCAACGGCTAGTTTTTCAAGTATAACGGCTAGATTTCGATTTTGGAGGCTTGGGAAGGTATATAAAGGCTCCAAATCAAATCAAGACAACAACTTTTCAACTATTCAAGAAGGTATTGAATATCCAAAAAGATTTTAGAAAGAAAAGAAGAGAGAAGAGCCTTAACTCCTATTCATTCAAAGTTCAACCACTCTCAAGCTAAAGAAAGCCTCCAAGCATTCAAATTCATCAAGAGCATTGAAGATCATTCAATCTTGGGCATTCAAAAGGCTTTAACAAGAGCAAAGCAATACTACATCGAGCTACATCGACTCATTTGCTTTTTTATTGAAAGCTTGCATTGGTTCTTTATTTCTCCATCTTATATCTTGTAAAGGTTATTGGTTAGCCTATTGGAAAACCAAGTGAGGTTATTGGTAAGCCTTGAAAACTAATTAGGTTGGTGGTTAGCCCGCAAAACCACTAAGGTTCTTGGTTAGCCCAAAAAACCAAGGGAGGTTTTTGGTTAGCCTTGTGAAAACCAATTAGGTTCTTGGTTAGCCCGTAAAACCAAGTGAGGTTGTAACTTGTAAGCCTTGTAAAACAAGTCGGGTTTTGATTAGTAAGCCCGAAAAACAAATCGGTTGTAATCGTTTGATTATAGTAAATTCCCAAGGGGATCTTGGGTAGTGGATGTAGGTGCATTGTTGGTACCGAACCACTATAGATTGTTATGTTTGTGATTGCTTGTTCTCTCCCTCCTTGCTCTTTAAATTTTGCTTTTAGTTTTTGCTGCACTATTACTTTAGAGCATTGCACTTAAATTTTAGTACCTTGTTGAATTAAATTGCATATTTTGTCTTGTGAAGTTTGCTACTTGTATTACCTAGCTTAGCCTTAAATTTTTAGAGACCCAATTCACCCCCCCTCTTAGGTTGCTCTCTGGGCGACATATATATTTGGCATATCTTCTGTGTATGAATTGAGCTTGTGCAATACTCTTAAAATGAATTTTAATTAGAATATCAAAGTTGAGATGAGAAAGTGAAATTATCTCAAACAAATATTAACAACTTTCTCATTCTATTATAAAAATTGAGCTTTGAAAAATCAATTGAACATGTTTTTGATTGCTGACAAAAAGGGGAAAAATGTTTAGAAATGCATGAAAAAGTAAGAAAGAAAAAGAGAGAATAAATATGAAAGAAAAAGGGGGAAAATGTGATTAAAAGTGTGAAATTGCATAGAAAATATATAAGTATGGGGAAAAAAAATTGTTGAAACTAAATGGCTTTAGTTCATGCTCTATGCTCTCAAAACTTGCAAACTTATCTTGAAGATCTTAAAGCATTAACTCTGATACATTTTTGATACTTTGCAAAATTAAGCTTTGATACTTTGCATACATTAATAGCTCTAATACTTTGTAAAAGTGCTAGCCTTAACACTCTGATACATATAAAAGCACCGATACTGATACTGTATAGTCTATTTTCTTTTTAAAAAAAGCTCTGATACTTACTTGCAAATACAATTAGCTCTGATGCATATTAATGCTCACTTTCAAATTTAGTTATACATGTAATTGTAAATAATTTTTCATGTCCAGTGTTTTGTCATCATCCAAAAGGGGGAGATTGTTGACCCCATAAGTGACTTTAATGATAACAAAATATTGGAGCATGCATTTGTTTTACTAATAACTCCTCAAGTGTATTACAAGTTTTTGTAGGATGAATCTAATTCTCAATTACAACTCCTACATCCTTAGTTTTTGAAATGAGTTGTGTTGTAAGTGATTCATGTAAAGAAGAACCCAAAAAAAAGGTTAAGTAAAAATCATGAAAATGGGTTACTTCTAGATGTGTTTCAAACTTAAAATTCCTTAAAAATATGGTTAGAAGAGTTTGAAGGCATCTTGAGACTTTGAAGACTTGCTGGATGAATTTTGGAGAAAAATTGATAATTCACTAAAGAATTCATCCGAGCCGACTCGAAGAGAAGAAAGCCGACTCTAGCACCTAGCATGCATGAAGATTTCTGGAACACAAGCATCCGAGCCAACTCTAATGAATCCGAGCCGACTCTAATGAATCCGAGTCGACTCAAGCAGAGCTTGATTTTCTGCATCAAATAAATGAGCCAACCTGAAGAAGATCATAGTAGACTAAGTTATCCTATCAGACATCCGAGCCAACTCTTCTAATAACCGAGCGACTCCTCTAGAGTCCAGAAAGAAGAGTTCTGAGTGAACAGCCAATCAGGCCGACTCTAAGGAATCCGAGCCGACTCTTCCAGACTACAATTCTGAAGGCCTAGGAATGCTAGCCGACTCGATGTAAGGCGACCCAACTCTTCCAGAGTAAGGAATCAAGCTATTGAGAAACCTAGCTGACTCGATTGAAGAGAGGCGACTCGACCAGAACTACTCTGTGGATCCGAGCTGACTCGAGTAGATCCGAGCTAACTCGAAGGTCGATTTCAGGCCTATAATGGCTAGTTCTAGAACTTGAAATTTGAATCCAAAAAGTGCTCCAATGGTCAAGTGTCACATCCCAATGGTCTACAATGACTAAAATCATCTAAGAGCAGTACAAGACTCTATAAAAGAAGGTTTGGGACAACTTTTGAGATGGTTAATGAATGTTTAATGCTTCCTTGAGCATGTAAGCTAGAGAGCACTGCAAGAGCATTCAAGATAGACTTCAAGTCTTCACCGACTCATATCTGAAGCTTGAAGCAATTATTGAGGATGCTAAAGAAGCCATTAAATTATATTGAAGTGCAATTAAAAGGGTTTCTCTCGAGCTGCATCGGCAACCATCCGACATAATCTGTTTGTCATTCTGTTGCTTTCTCTTTATAATTTCTTTTGAATTGTTGAGTTGTTAGTGAGCCCAGTCTAAAAACCAAGTGGGTTGTTAGTGATCTCGTTGAAAACTAACTATAAGGGTTCTTGGTGATCCTGGTAAAACCAAGTTGGGTTCTTGGTGATCCTGTTTAAAACCATGTCTTGGGTTTCTTTGGTGAGCCCGGTTTAAAAATCAAAGAGAGTTAGGTTTGGATTGTGAGCCTGTTAAAATAATCCGACTGTATTCCGGTGGGGGATATAGTGAAAATTCCAAGTGGTAATCTGGATAGTGGATGTAGCAGCTAGTTGCTCCGAACCACTATAATTTTTGTGTGTTTATATTATGTTTTTCTATCTAATTTCACTTCTACTTTTAATTATCTATACCATAGCATTTAACACTTTAAAGTAGTTTTTAAAAAGCACTTAATTGCTTTAATTTTTAAAATCTCAATTCACCCCCCTCTCGAGAAAGCCACCTGGGAAACAACATTGAAACTTCTCTATAAACCTTAACACTTCCTGGGATAGTTCCTTATGGATCTGATCCTGAACTTTCTTAATTTACAAAATCCAAATAGGTGAACCACCGTTAAGCTCTTGCTCCAATTCCTTAGCACTGATCATGTTTATTCCTTATTTCTTGTCCTTAGGTGACTTGATCCTCTCTTAACATTGTCCTTAGGTGGTGAGGAATTGATTACAATCTTCTTTTTCATTATGAGTGAAAAAATATGTATTAGAATGACCATAAAGTAAAGCATCATGATCATATCATGCCGTCCATCATGATCATACAGCCATGGTCGGCCTGATATGAAGCTACTAACCCCTGTTGGAAGAACATTGCACCAAACCTTTTCTTGGTATGACCTGATCTAGATTGTAACTTGGTACCTAAATTTGATGGAAATTAAGGTCGAATCTATCCAGGATACCTTGTATGGGTTGGGATGGGGTACAGTGGGCAATCCAAAGCTCTTGATTGTACTGGTCGATATGGCATTGACAGAACTCCCACTATCTAAGATGATATTGCAAACCTTTTCTCTTATTGATGAGGGATGGGATTAGGGGAAGGATCGTCGGTGAGCTGAGAAGTCACCAAAGAATAGGGCATCCTTTTTTTTTTGATTTTTTTTGTGGGGAGGTGGTAAAGGAACAATGGAGATGGAAGGTAGGAAAAATTTGTACTTTCATGGACTTTGGGACTCACACTCACGAAGAGACCTCTCACCTCTAGGAAATCCTACCCACCTACCTACTTGGAGCCGTTAGGATAAATCTCAAAGGACATGAGGGCGGTAGAGAAGGTGGATGAGGGCGGTAGAGAAGGTGGAATCAAAGAAGGAGATAACTAGACATGACCTCACATAATGTCTTGGGGTTGCACCTCTCGTGCTCTCCTTATGGAACGATTGTTGGGCCTCTTACCCTCTCTATGTCTAGCAAAAGAAAAGAATCACTCTTTTCTAAAAACTCATTTTCGTTCACCTCAATTTTTTATAAAGGACTGAGGGTGGTATTTATAGACCTTTCCTTTAGCCCTTGTTTAAATTTAAATACAAGATAAATAGATTTGGGTTCAAATTCAAATACAAGATAAGGATAAGGGATTTAAAGATAAGATAAGGCATCCACATAAGGCCTATCCACACTGGATATCTCAATCTTAACCAATCAAATCCTAAATCAAATTTCAAAAAATTGATAAAGATAAATTCTAAGATAACTTATTCTGGTACTGGATGTGCATCAAAATTCATAATGCATCAAGATCTGTGCTACTGATGTCCCCATCATTTTTCTGAGGTGGGGAGAACTTGACTCCATCAAGTCAGGATCAGCAGGGACTTTGATGGGACCAAATCCATTCAAAAAGAAGCTCTACTTTGAGATATGTGCAACTCTAAAATCTATGCAACTTTGAAATCTATGTAGCTCTGAGATCATGCTTCACCATCATTGTTGGGACTACTTTGAGATCTGTGTAGGTCTGAAGTCGGCAACTATGAAGGCCAACTGCTTTCATGACCATGCATGCATCTTCCTTCTCCACGGCCGATGGGAAGGTGGAACAGGGGAGATGTCATGGATGAAGAGGAGAAGACGAGGTGGGCTCGAAGGGGATTGTTCACCGGAGGGAAGATTCTGGTGGGCTGATCGATGATGGTCATGCAATAGGGGGCTTCATGGAAGGTAGTGGGTAGAGAGACGGGTGGCCGACATGGATGGGGGAGGGCCAGCTTGTAGGCCGCTTCACTGATTATGACACTGGTGGAAGAAACGATCCGACTAGGTGTCATGGATCATGACGGAGGTTGACGACTGCAGCCAGGAGATGGGGCGGGGCGTCCGGCATCTCAGCAGCTCGAGCGATTGGGGATGGGGTCGGCTCGGCTGACGGCTGGGCTAAAGATAATCTTAGAGGAGCAGATTCGGTGGTTTCTTGCCAGTGTCCCCAGAGGAACCTTCATCGAAGAAGGGGCAGCACGGACCTGCAGCACAGGCAGCGGCTGTGGGTGCATGGTGGCCGTTGGAGGTCTCTAGCGGTGGCTGTGGGGCTCTCTAGTTGGGATTCATCCCCGATTGGAGGTAGGCTTCATGGATGGAGGATGGGGAAGTCGCGAGCGGTGGCGAGATCCAATCGATGCCATGAGGGGAGGAGAGGACAGAGGTGGAGGGCGGCGGCATGGGTAGCGGGGCTCAGGAGGTGGGGTTCTTACTCACGAGTGATTGGCAGTTCATAGGACTGGGATGGACTTGGCCGCCAATGGCATCCGAGGATGAGTTCCGGTGGGACTTTATTTAGGATGGGGTGTTGTGTGACGATGGAATGGGTGGGAGGGATTGATGCAAAATGAGGCTCTGATACCAGTAATTGATGTGGGACTAAGATGATGCAGGACTATACTAATGATGAGATGGATATGCAAATAAAATTTTTTCTTTTGTGATTTAGGTTTTAAGAGATTTTCTGATTCCCGAAGTCAAGCAAAGATTATATCTAGACGTTCTATAAGCATAAAAAACTTCTAACATGCAAGCTTAGCCCCTAAACAATGATGAAGAGAGGACCCCAAGATTGAGAAACCCCGTAGGACTTAGCACTAAATCAATACCTACTTAGGAGACTAAGGAGTGCAAACCTTGAAGATTCTGATGCTCCCGATATCGAGTTTGCTCATACTCACGGATGCAGCCTGGAGGATCAAGCGTTCGACCCTACGGATTCGTCAGCTTTTCGTTCAATAGTCCCAAAGGCAAGGGAGACTGAATCCTTTGTCCATGGCACCAGGAGGACCTACGAGCAACCAAGTAAAGGATTAGAAAATAGCAAGTAGGGGTATAAGAAAGTAGGGAGTGTTGGAAAAGGAGTCGAAGATGGTGGTCGAGGAGGGCTCTTCTCGTTGGGCATCTAGGTGGATCTTCTGGGTGGCGTCCCAGCTTGAAGATGGAATGGTGGCTTGTGAAGGAGGATGGTAACTTAGGGCCTCTCACCCCTTGATGTCTCGAAGGACAAAGGCACTCTCTCACAGAGTTCCTAGTCTAAGAAGACAAGGGCTAATGGAAGAAGAACTTCTCACTTTTTCATTCATCAAAAATTAGTTTAGAAGAGGGTTAGGGTCCTTTTTATAAGCACCTAAGTCCTCATTTGACATTTGAATTCAAATTTGAAATAGGGGTTACAAGACTTGATTTGGGGGAGTGAAGAGAAGATGTTGTCTTCATGAATCAAGGGGTGCCTATTTTGAATTTTGAATCTCCTCTTCCTGAAGCTTTGACCAACCTGAATGCTAGCTTGATCCTTGGTGATATGGCTTGATATGTGGAGTGGGGTGAGGATCTTGTTGGCTTGGATCAAGGGAAGATTAATGGGAGTCAACCATAGAATTCGAATTTGAAATTTCAGCTTTACTTGGCCACCTAAGGTGCTTGATGATGTGGCACCTCCCATGCCATGTGGCATTGATGATGTGGCACTCCATGAGCTGAAGTGGCACCTCTCATGCCATGTGGCACTGATGATGTGGCACTCCTCATGAGTTGGCATACCTAACCTGGCATGGAGTGGTGGCTTGACTCATCTTCGATTTGGGCTTGACTTTATTGCCACTTGTGAACCCATCTTCAAATTGACTTGAGCTTGTGGACCAACTTGGCTAATTATAGGACCAATTGACCCTAACTTGACCAAATTGGCCAAATTACCAGACCAAACCAAAAATTGAAATCAACTAGATACTAATTACATGACTCAAAAGTAAATTATTCAGGCTTAAAGCCTTATTACAGGATCCAAAAGTTAAGAACCCTAATCAGAGATCCATAGAGGGTTGAGGAGCCTCTGTCTAATCCTGGTGCCCACACCAGGAATTGGCGATTGACTGGATTATTCAGGAGTTGAAGTGTTCAGGATTGGAACAGCGAGGGGAAGAGAGAAGAGTTCGGTAATCCAGAGAAATAAGGGAGCAGAGATGAATAACAAAAGATGGAGAGGAAGATCCAGGAAGAAAAGAAAAAGAATTATTGGTGACTTGGTTAAACCGATTGGGAGATCTGATTTTTTTTTTTGAGATGGTATCGAATCTGGAAAAAAGATGGGTCGGTCAACTAGAGCTAGTGAGGGTGATCTGGGGTGATATGAACCGTACCCTAATTTTCTGGCTCTGATACCAAAATTAATGGGGGATGAGATCAGGGGAAGAAGGATCATCACCGAGCTGAGAGGTCTCCGAAGAATAGGGTATCCTATTTTTTTTGATTTTTTTTGTAAGGTGGTGGTGAAGGAACAATGGAGATAGAAGGTAGGAAAAATCTGGACTCTCATGGACTTTGGGACTCAAACTCATGGAGAGGCCTCTTACCTATAGGGCATCCCACCCACCTTGCTACTTAGAGCCGTTAGGGTGAATCTCAAAGGACATGAGGGCGGTAGAGAAGGTGGAATCAAAGAAAGGGATAACTAGACATGACCTTGCATCATGACCTGGGGTTGCACCTTTCATGCTCTCCATACGGAGCGATTGTTAGGCCTCTTTCCCTCTCCATGCGGAGCAAAAGAAAAGAATCACTCTTTTTCTAAAAACTTATTTTCATTCACCTCAATTTTTTACGAAGGACTGAGGGTGGTATTTATAGACTTTTTCTAACCCTCGTTTGAATTTGAATACAAGATAAATAGATATGGGTTCAAATTCAAATACAAGATAAGGATAAGGGGTTTAAAGATAAGATAAGGCATGTATATCTTAATCCTAACCAATCAAATCCTAAATCAAATTTCAAATAATCGATAAAGATAAATCCTAAGATAACTTATTCTAGTACTAGATGTGCATCGAAATTCATGCTATATCAAGATTTATGCTGCATCAAGATCTATGTTGCCGATGTCCCCATCACCTATCTTAACAAAGGTTTGTAGTATGCTGGTCCTATGCCAATCTTCTTGCTCCTTAGCCTGGGTCAAGATACATCTCACAACCCCTAGAAACTTCGATGAGTCAATGATCTCTTCATCCCCTTCATACTCATCAACTAAGTTCACACCTACCTCATATACTTCTTCTTCCTCATAATTTTTTTGGGTTCAGAGACTTCCTCTTCTACTTCTCCTATGTGTAACTCTCTGGTGGGACATTTGCTTGCATAGTGACCATCTTATGGTATTGATGCGGGATGAAGCTCTGATACCAAACATGATGTGGGACTACTATGCTAAGATGGATGAGATGAATGCAAGTGAGTTTTCTTTCTGTTGTTTTAAGTTTTTAGTAAGTTTATTGATTCCCAAAAGTCAAGTGGAGAATAGAACTAGTGATTTTTTAAGAACCAGAAATTTCTAGCACCCCCTAAACAAAGATAAAGAGAGGACCACGAGATTGAGAAACCCCGATAGGACTTAGCTCTAGATCAATACCTACTTAAGAAACTAGGGAGTGCAAACCATTAAGACTCTGATGTGCCCAATGCCGAGTTCGCTCTTCTTGTGGATGCGGCCTAGAAGATCAAGCCTTCGACCCTGTGGATTCGCCGGCTTTTCATCCGATAGTCCCGAAAGCAAGGAAGACCAACTCCTCTATCCGTGTCACCTGGAGGACCTGTGAGCAACCAAGTGAAGGGGTTAGAAAATAGCAAGAAGAGGGTATAAGAAGGTAAAAAGTGATGGGGAAAAAGAGTTGAGGATGGTGGTCGAGAAGGGCTCTTCTTGTTGGGCATCCAGCTGGATCTTCCAGAGGGCTTCCCAGCTTGAAGATGGATTGGTGGCTTACAAAAGAAGAAGGTAACGTAGGGCCTCTCATCCCTCGATATTCCAAAGGATAAAGGCACTCTCTCACAGAGTTTCTAGTCTAAGATGACAAGGGCTAAAAGAAGAAGAACTTCTCAAAAATTTTCATTCATCCAAAATTATTTTTACAAGAGGAGTAGGGCCCTTTATATAAGCTCTGAAGTCCCATTCAAAATTCAAAGGAAAAATGAGGTTACACATCTTCATCAAGGGGTGCCTAAAATCTGATTTTTGAGCTCTTGAAATCCTCCTTTGGCTGGCCTTGATTTGGTGGAAAAGCTTGATTCAAGGAGGGAAGAGAAGAGGTTCCATTCAAATTTTGAACTCCTTTCATGAGCCTTTGGCCGACCATGAGCTTGATCTTGGTAGCTTGATTTGGGGAGCGTTGTGTGAACTTGTCTTCAAGAATCAAGGGATCCTCATTTGACCTTCTTTAGCCGCCCATGGTTCTTTGGAAAAAGGCTTGATAGGGGGAGTAGGATGGGGATGTTATCATCAAGAATCAAGGGATGCTTTTTTGACCTTCCTTGGCGTCGACCCAACTTCAAACAAGCTTGAGCCCAACTTCAGGTTGACTTGAGCTTGTGAACCAGTTCAGCTAATTATAGGACCCATTGACCAAATTGGCCAAAATACAATACTAAAACAAAAATTGAAACCAAGTACATGACTCAAAAGTAAATTGCTTAGGCTTGAAACCTTATTACAGGACCCAACAGATTAAATTCCTACTCAAAAGTAAATTGTTCTATCCTGTTTGCATTGCCTGAGTTCTAGGCACTACCCACCATAGCATAGATTTTATTTTTTATTTTCCTTTCATCTGGTATATCATCTATGAGTTAGAAATATTCTGTGATTTTTTTTGAATTTTTTGACACTGATACATATCACTCTTCTGCCCTACTTCAGAATTGCAACACACAAAATTCTGCACCTCAAATTAGGGTTCATTTGCATGTCTGCACTCATCTCATGATAAATCAATTTAAGGGCATCAATATGACATGGGGGTAGAACTTAATCACCTGTCCTTAGCTCAAAACCACCACCCTGCATAGCTAACCCAATCCTTAATTAAAATTGAGTAGTACTCTAATTCCTAGGGACACGCACAAGTCTAGTTCAAGTCATTTGGGAAAACTAGTGCACCTATTCCTACATCTATTTCTGAAAGCTGGTGTCTAGGAAAGAGGTCAAGTGGCAAACACCCTAAGCGATTCTTGTGGTTTTTAATTAGGACCTAGTGACAGCTGGGAGAGCCTCCCACAGACCCACCTCTTACCTGGCCAGTGGACAGGATAGCTGTTGATTTGGTTGTACCTAGTCGACTCACTTTACTTGAACTACTAGGTCTAGCAAACCCTAGCCCGAGTTCGAGTCTGTGTGTGCATGGTAACTAGATCAAGAGCACCCTATCAACAAACCCAAGCTCAACCGAGTGTAACCTTGGACCAAAATTTTGAGACCTTGATGAAAAACTTGAATGATCAAATGACCAGACTGAACCAAAATCTGACTGACCAATTAGCCCAAACCAACCAAAGCATGACTGATCAGATAGCCCTCATCATTGCTAGGCTTGACCGACAAGAGGCTCGTACCCCTGGGAGAACCTATGAAGTCCATAATGAATTAGAGCCTGAACCAGAGTTTGATACACCCATCAATCCTAGAAGGGCTCTGCACCAAGACCTTTTCCCTAAACCGAATCCTAGGAGACCCAATCAGGATCAAATGGACCATGATGACCGAACCCTTAAGAACACTAGGTTGGAAGCACCGACTTTTGATTGAAACCTAGATCCTAAGGTTTATATAGACTAGGAGGTAGAGATGGATTAGTATTTTGAGTGGTATGACATGAATGAGGAGAGGATGTGCAAATTTGCGAAGCTTAGGTTAATCCGTCAGGCCAGGCTATACTGGAGAAATGTTGAATGGTTCATTAGACAGAGAGGTGATGTTCCCATAGTAACCTGGAGGGCAATGAAGCTTAGGCTTAGAGAGAAGTACCTTTCCATGTCCTACCACCAAAGACTTTTTTAGACCAGTGGCAGAGATTGATCCAGGGAACCAAGAGTGTAGATAAGTACATTGAAAAATTTGATGAGTTTGTGATGAGATGCAATGTCGATAAGTCTGAATCGGTTACCCTGTCTAGGTTCAGAGCCGGATTAAGGGAAGAGATCCAGAAGGAGTTGTTCTTGAGAGAAGTCTAAGATTTAGAGCTAGCCTACCAGGTAGCACGAGATGCTGAGAGATTTAATAGGGGACCAATTTATCGTAGACTAGAACCCCCTAGGACTAGTGCATCTAGTAAGCAGCCAGGACCAAGTCAGATGTGACCAAATCAACCAAAGCCTAGTACACCTCTGACCCATAAAGACGATAGGGGTAAAGCACCAGAAGTTCAAAGAACCCCAAACCCTAATGCTCTTTGTTTCAGATGTCATAAGATAGGCCATTATGCTAGAATTGCCCAACTAGAGCCTTGTATAGAGGAGAATAAGCAAAGAATGAGTCTGAACCCATAGAGCCCCTAGATGATTATGTTGAGGAAGTATATCAGGCTGAGTATAATTTGGTAGATGAGTATGAAGGTGACGAGAATCATGTAGAGCCCGACCTTTTGGGAGTAGTTAGATGCATCCTTACCCAAACTGAGATCCAGGAAGATTGGCGTAGGACTAACATCCTACAAACCTTTGTCAAGTTAGGGGATAAGGTGTATAAGATAATCATAGATAGTGGGAGTTGAGTGAATGCCATATCCACTAGTGCTATTAAAACTTTAGGCTTATCCATAGTTCCTCATCCAAATCCCTATAAGGTTTCTTGGATAGACTCCACCTCAATTCCAATCAAGTTTATGTGTGTAGTCCAAATCCAATTGCAACCTATCGGAAGAAAGTGTGGTGTGACATCCTACCAATGGGAGTGAGTAGTTTTATCTTAGGTCAACCCTGGTTATTTGACTATGATGCAACCCTTTATGGCTGATCTAATTCTTGTGCATTCATGCACCTTAGAAAGAAGTTTGTGATCAACCCTACACAACCTAAGGACATTATTAAGAGAGGATCGAGCCATCTAAAGGAAAAGAAGACTAGAGTCAACCTGATAACTGCAAAGGAAATTGAGAAAGAGCTCACTGAGGGTACACCTGTTTGGATTTTAACCACTAAGGAAATTCAAGAGCCTCCCTAGAAAGAACACCCTCAGGAAGTGGTTAAAGTGTTAGAGGACTTTAAGGATGTGTTTCCAAATGACCTACCATACCACCTTCCACCACTTAGGGACATGCAACATGCCATTGATTTAGTCCCAGGAGCAACCCTACCCAACCTCTCACATTATAGGATGAACCCTACCGAACACCTAGAATTACAAAGATAAGTAGGGGACCTCCTTAGGAAAGAATTTATTAGGAAAAGTTTGAGTGGTGAGGACACAAGAGCTAGGAAGAGGAAGCAAACCTTTTCCAATTCAATTTGGATTACTAATGAGTAAGTCCATGTGTTCTTCACAAAGAACACTCGAATCCCAGTTATTTTGAGTTTATAATTAAGTCAAATTGAGTTGTAATTTGATCAAATTGAGTGTAATTTGGTAAATTAGGGTTGTTGAGTTATCAATTGAGTCCATTGAGTCCATCAATTGGTTTAAGTGTCTTGTAAATAGCATTAATTTGCTTTGTTTGGTGAATTGTCCAATTTGAGTCCTCTAATTAGTGCTTGAATAAGTCAAGGGGTGTCATAAGTACCCAAGACCCAAGTCATCATCATCTTGGTGGATAATTCTTGGTCAAAAAAGGGTTGTCCAAATTTTTTACCAGACATCCGGACATTGGGAGATCTGAAAATTTGGACATCAAGACAAAGTCATCCTTATCCAAGAGAGGCACCCCATCCCATTTATTTTTCATCGCCCATTTCAATTTCAAGGAGGCGCCCTTTTAAGAGGAGTAAAGCAGAAGGACAGCTTTTCATCTGGCACCCCCCCTCTCATTATCACCCATTCTACTCCAGATGATGCCCATACCAAGGATTAGTTCAAATTTAAATGGGAGAATACAAGATTAGATGGAGTCATCCACATTTCAAAGGGAGCCTTATCTTTATCCAAATGCCTTTTTCTCACGCCAAAAGGATTCACACCCAGATGAATGTGCGCCATCTACTTTCTCCCTTTCTTGACGCCAATTCCAAGATAGCCAGCCTATTTGAAGTTTGAAAGAATTCCAAGATTAAGGGAAAATTCAAATTCAAAGTGTCCTAAGATAAGAGATGAAATTTGAAGATCAAATGGAAGCCCCCTCATCCAAACTTCTTTAAAATTCAAGGAAGGATTTTTAAACTCAAATTCAAGCATTCAAAAGGACTTCTTATCTCATGTTGCCAACCAAGGAAGATTAAAAATCAGATTAAGAAGGATTTCATGCTAAGAAGTGGGGAGGATTAGCACTAAATTAAGAACGGATTAGCGCCATCCCACATCTTAATTTTGTTGCACAAGCCAAAAGCCTTCATCTCATCTCAAGTTGTTGCCCAAGCCATAAAAAGCCAATTCAAATTTCAAATTCAAGGAAGATGCCAAGAAGCCAAGGAGTATTTGAAGTTCAAATTTATAATTTAATTTCAAATGGAGTCCTATGTTATCTTCATTTGTAAAAAACCTATAAATAGGACCCCATACTCCCCTTATAATTATTATTATACATTCATAAAGTAAAGATGCATTCTTTCTTCTACAAAGCTGGGTTAGGCTTTAGTATTTTTCTTTAAGAGGTCCTTAAGAGCTCAAGACGGGGAGGTCCTTGAGAGCTCAAGGCGGTGAGGTCCTTGGGTGGAGGTTCTGTCGGATTCGACAAGCTGCTACCGATCTTCTTCAAGCTTTATGCATCCAACCTTTTTTTTTTCTGATTTACTTCATTTTTAAAGTCTTGTTTGTTGCCTTCTCAGTAGATCCCAGGTGTTCAAAGACTTTAGAGGATGGATCCTTTGCTTTTGTACCAAGATCTGATGGTAGATCTGAAATCTGGAGTTCCAATCTTTATCCTGCTATGAGATCTGAGTGACCAAGCAGCCGATCTATCCTGAGTCAAAGAGAATCTCCATTGGGGTCAGCAACCAATCCTTTGTCATTAGATTTGGTAGTTGAAGCATGGAATAGCCAAATCTTAGATGGTTTCCTAGCCATCGGGTCCTTATTCTTTATAGCTTGCGGATCAGATTGCGGATAAGTATTAGTTATTTTTTTTAATCTCTTTAGTCTGTTATGTTTAGTTGCTTTACTGCTATGATCATTGCTCTTTAAAACATCTTAGATTAAAATTAGATCATCTTATACCGTACCGCATCATTCCGCATCATCTTATTGGTATTAGAGCATTAGGATAGATTAGGGTTTCATGCTTATTGAATTCTCTTTATGTACTCGGATCTGGTGCGTCACCATGGCCGTCCGGTCATAGGAAAAAGTAGGGCTGCAAAACCCTCACATACTATCAAAGGAGATTTCCTATGGCGTGTAGTGGTGCTGCTATGAATTGACCCCTGTAGGAAGATCAGAAAATTCTGATTTTTATTTCGATGGATACGATACATTTGGTTTTATTTTTTGGTATTTTCTTAGGATTTAATTTGATCTGTAAAATTTCTGCAATCCTGATTACTGCTAGAGAACATTTCTGTTTCAGAATTTCAGCATATAGTTTAAATTCCATAAAAGTTTAATTTCTGCAATTTAATATTTAAAATCCAAATATGAAATCTAAACTTAAAATTTAAAATTTAAAGTTTAAATTTTGAATTGCTAGTGATAAGAGCAAGCAATATATAACATAAGGAAAGGATTGAGACCCTTTCCTTAGCCCAAAACAACCAACCTCATTTGCATAGTCATAAGCCTTAATTAAAATCGAGTAGCACTTAAAGCTAGGGACATCAACAAGTCGGGTTTTATATACGTGTTAACCCATTGTAGTAGTCACTTCTGTGTGTGCTTCTGAGAATTGGTGTCTAAGGCTAGAGGTCCGGAGGCAAACGTCCTAAGTAGACTGGTGGTTCTTTAATTAGGATCTCACAAAAGTGAGGGGAGCCTCCCACTACCCCACCTCTTACCTGGCCAATCGAGGAGTTACTACAGTCTTGGTTATTACCTTGACTAAGCACTATATTGGCCCTTAGGTCTAGGAACCCTAGACTTGGTTGATTTGTATTGTTTGCACTGCATGACTACTAGGGCAGGTACCCCATACCAAGATCAACAAACTCAAGCCAGTACATCTTCATCTATGAATTTCAGTCCAAAAAGCCTGATGTGTACTTTGACTGAACAGTTTAGGCATACTTTGACCAAACAGTTTAGGCAGTTGAGTAGTAGGCTAGACCAAATTGAGCATAGAATGGGAACCCTTGAGGAATCTCATGTGTCTCAGCCAGACATTACGCCTCCTAGACCCACTCCAGTTCATATTCGTAGAGCCCAACATCCTAATCATATTCCTAATCCAAATCCTAGGCACCCAACTCAGGATGAAACTGAAGAAGATAGAGCCGTTAGGAGTCAAATTTGATGTACCCACGTTCGATGGAAACTTAGATCCTAAGGTCTATACAGATTGGGAGAGCGACATGGATCAATATTTTGAATGGTATGAAATGTTCGAGGAGCAAAAGGTGAAATTTGCAAAGTTCAAGTTAGTCCGACAAGCATGATTGTATTGGGATAATACTGAGAGATTTACCCTTCAGATGGGACACATGCCCATAGTTACATGAGGGATATGAAGGACAAGTTGAGAGAGAAGTATGTGTCATTAACATATCAACAAAGGATTATTGGATCAATGGCAGGACTGACCCAAGGTAGTAAGACCGTGACCGAGTACATTGCCAAGTTCGATGAGTTTGTTATGCGATGTGGTGTAGTCGAGTCAGAATCTGTGACACTATCTAGGTTTAGAAAAGGCTTGAATGAGGATATTAGAAGGGAACTATTTCTAAGGGAGGTACATGATTTGGAACATGCTTACCAGGTTGCTAGAGACTGTGAATGATTTAAAATAAGACAACCTATCTATCGACCTGAACTCAATAGGTTTAGTAACCCAAGAAATAGGTCAAGCCAAGTTCCTGTTAGTCGGCCTAGTCAACCCACCACAGTAGGTCGAATGGATGATCGAGGAAAGGCATCAATTGGTCGAGTGGATGATCGAGGAAAGGCACCAATAGGTTATATGAATGATAGAGGAAGGGCACCTGTAGTACATGGAGAAGGAAGTCAGAATGTAGAGTGTTATAGGTGTCATCAGGTTGGCCATTTTGCTAACAAATGCCCCGTACAGAAACTACATATAGGTGAGATGGGAGAAGAAGAGGAACCTGAAGTAGTTGAAGAGTGTGGAGAGGAAGTATATGAATCTAAGCTTGATTTACAGAAAAGTATGAAGGTAATATGGAGGAAATAGAGTTACCTGACCTTGTAGGAGTTGTTAGGTGTATTCTAGCTCAGACCAGGAAGGACGAGGATTGGCATAGGACCAACATCCTGCAAACCTTCATCAAATTAGGGGACAAAGTATGTAAGATCATTATAGATAGTGGGAACTGCATCAATGCCATTTCTACTAATGCAGTCAAAAGTCTAGGTTTACCTACAGCACCCCATCCCAACCCCTATAATGTTTCATGGATTGATGCAACCTCAATTCCCATTAAGTCGATTTGTCAGGTCACAATCCATTTCCAGTCATACCAAGAGAAGGTCTGGTGTGATGTGTTACCAATGAGAGTCGGTAGCATAATTTTGGGAAGACCTCGATTACATGACCATGATGTTACCCTATTTGGAAGATCAAATTCTTGTACTTTTAATTATCAGGGTAAGAGGATAATCACAAATTAAACCCCACCCAAGGATAACATTAAGAGGGGTTCCAGTAATTTGGAAGAAGAGAAGCCAAGATTGAACCTAATTACTGCTAAGGAAATGGAAAGAGAAATCATTGGAGATGCACCCATTGGAGTTTTAGTGGTTTAAGAGACTCATGAACAACCTAAATTTGAACACCCTAAGGAAGTTGTAGAGCTTTTGAAAGACTTTTAGGATGTGTTTCCTGAAGATTTGCCAAATGAACTGCCACCATTAAGAGACATCCAACATGCCATAGACCTAGTCCCAGGAGCTACATTGCCAAACCTCCCACATTATAGGATGAACCCTACAGAACACTTAGAGATGCAAAAACAAGTAGGGGAGTTTTTTCAGAAAGGATGAATTAGGGAGAGTCTTAGTCCTTGTGCAGTTCCAGCTTTGTTAACCCCAAGAAAGATGGTACTTGGAGGATGTGTGTCGACAGTAGAGCCATCAACAAAATCACTGTTAAATATAGGTTTCCAATTCCCTGTTTGGGTGATATGTTTAGATATGATGGTTGGATCAACCATTTTCTCGAAGATTGACCTTAAAAGTGGCTATCATCAAGTTAGGATCAGAATTGGGGATGAATGGAAAACAACCTTTAAGACTAAGGATGGTTTGTATGAATGGTTGGTAATGCCTTTTGGCTTGTCCAATGCTCCTAGTACTTTTATGAGGATAATGACCCAAGTATTAAGAGCCTTTATAGGAAAATTTATGGTTGTTTACTTTGATGATATCCTCATATACAGTAAGACAAGGAAGGATCACTTATACCATCTTTATCTAGTGTGTCAAACACTTATGAAAGAGAACATGTATGCCAATCTTAAGAAGTGTAGCTTCATGACTACTAGGATAGTCTTTTTAGGTTTTATAGTGACCCTAGAGGGAGTGTCAGCTGATCTTGAGAAGATTAAATCAATAGTTGAGTAGCCCATACCTAGGAATATCCATGATGTCCGTAGTTTTCATGGATTAGCCACCTTCTATAGAAGATTTATCAAAGGATTTAGCACCATTATGGCATCGATTACAGATTGCATTAGGAAGGGAGCATTTAAGTGGACCAAGAATGCAAATAGAGCCTTCCTAGAGATAAAAGAGAAGATGACACAAGCCCCGATCTTGAGACTTCCTGGTTTTTCTAAAGTATTTGAAGTTGCTTGTGATGCTTCAGGTGTTGGCATAGGAGGAGTACTTAGTCAAGAGAGTCAATTTGTAGCCTTTTTTAGTGAAAAACTAAATGAGGCTAAATCCAAGTACTCAACCTATGATAAAGAGTTTTATGTGGTAGTACAAGCATTGAAATATTGGAGACATTATTTACTACCATGGGAATTTGTTTTATACTATGACCAGAGGCACTTTGGTTTCTAAACTCTCGGAAGAAATTAAATCCAAGACATGCTAAGTGGGTCTCTTATACTTTCGTGTTGAAGCATCGAGCTGGTGTGGAGAATAAGGTTGCAGATGCCCTTAGTCGTCGATCAATGTTGTTGAATTATGTCAATACTAAGGTTGTTGGATTTGACAAGCTCAAGGAGCAGTATGAGTCTTGTCCAGATTTTGGGAAAATCTATGAGAAAATCAAGCAAGGACCATCTAGTTTGGATAGTGATTATACTTTATGAGATGGTTATCTTTTTAAGGAAAATAAGCTTTGCATACCTAGAACATCCGATAGGGAATTTCTGATTTAGCAAATCCATGCTGGAGGCTTAGTAGGACATTTTGGAAGAAATAAGACTATTCTGGCAATGGAGGACCAATTCTTCTAGCCAAGTCTTAAAAGAAATGTAGCTCAAATAGTAGCCAGGAGGTGTGGACACCAGAAATCGAAAGAAACTCCACTCCAACAAGGTTAGCCTTATCCCAATTTGGATCGAAGATAATTAGGTTACCTTGTATTCTTTAGTTCAAAAATATTTTATTTTCAAGAGCCATTTCCTTTTCAAGAGTCCTGTAAATGTTTTATTTTCAAGAGCCATTTCCTTTTCAAGAGTCCTGTAATTAATCAAGTGTGTTTATTGAGTCCTGTAATTACTTAAAAAAAAAAAAACTCATTTCCTGTAAGCCCATTTCAAGTTTTAAAGTTTAGGTCAGTCAAGTCAGTTCAGTTAAGTTAAGTCTTAAAGCAATGAAAGCCAGCAACAAGACTCAAATTATGGATCCCAGAATTTGACCACATGAAGAAGAGAAGACACATCAACCAAGCAAGAGAAAAGGACCATCAACTAGGACCAATTAGCGCCACATGTCATTCCTTATCCAAGTAGAAGACCATCTCATCGTGCCACGTCATCAGGCACCACCTCACTAGCCACCTCATCACTCTTTGGCGCCAACAAGGAAGATTTAAATTCAAGGTGGTTGGCCACACCCCTCCAAGTCCTCCACCAAATCCTCCAACCCCGCCCCCCCCCCATCCCTCCAAACTCTCCACCAAATCCTCCAACCCCCTTGTAATCCTCCTCAATTTGGGGAGTTTTTAAATTTCAAAAGCTATCTTTGTGAGGCCTTGGACGCCCATTGTAAATGGGATTAATTTTGGGAATGAATGAAAATTGAAGTTGAATTTTGGAATTAGAAGTTGTCTTGTGTTTTTTTTCCTTATGTGAAAGTTTCCCATCTTCTTCCTCCATGCCAAAGCCATTCTTTTCCCCTAGCAAAGCATCTTCCAAGCTCACGTGAAGGCATTGGAGTCAGCCAGATCTTCTCAAATTTCTATTCTTAGTTCATAAATTCTCCCATCCCTTCTATATGTTCTTATCCTTCTTCCTTAACTTTGATCTTCATTGCAGGGTCCTTCGAAGTCTTTGATTTATTAACCGTCACCTTGACAAAGAACCAACAAGCTGAAGCCCCAAGTCCAGGGTTCTGATCTCTGTTATCCAGGTTCTTCAGTTCTGAGCGTTGGTAGTTTCAAGGTATGAATCAAAAGAAGGTTGGAAAGCTCATCAAGGTAAGTCCACAATCATTAGCCCCTATTGTCTAGATCTTCTTCCTTCTTAGTTTAGGATTGTGTCTAATCAAGTAAAAGTCCCATTTCCTATAATCCTTAAGTCTTATTATGATGAGTACAATGCTAGTGTAATTAGGTTTCATTGCACTACAAACCATATTCAAAACATTAATCATATGCTTGCCGCATCATCTTGGTATCACAGCATGGTCGGATAATTTCCTGCATTTAGATATGTTGCATGCATAATTGTTATCTAACAAATGCCCCGTACAGAACCTACACATAGGTGAGATGGGAGAAGAAGAGGAACCTGAAGTAGTTGAAGAGTGTGGAGAGGAAGTATATGAAGCTAAGCTTGATTTACAGAAAAGTATGAAGGTAATATGGAGGAAATAGAGTCACCTGACCTTGTTGTAGGAGTTGTTAGGTGTATTCTAGCTCAGACCAGGAAGGACGAGGACCGGCGTAGGACCAACATCCTGCAAACCTTCATCAAATTAGGGGACAAAGTGTGTAAGATCATTATAGATAGTGGAAACTGCATCAATGCCATTTCTACTAATGCAGTCAAAAATCTAGGTTTACCTACAGCACCCCATCCCAACCCCTATAATGTTTCATGGATTGATGCAACCTCAATTCCCATTAAGTCGATTTGTCAGGTCACAATCCATTTCCAGTCATACCAAGAGAAGGTCTGGTGTATGTGTTACCAATGGGAGTCGGTAGCATAATTTTGGGAAGACCTCGGTTAGATGACCATGATGTTACCCTATTTGGAAGATCAAATTCTTGTACTTTTAATTATCAGGGTAAGAGGATAATCATAAATTAAACCCCACCCAAGGATAACATTAAGAGGGGTTCCAGTAATTTGGAAGAAGAGAGGCCAAGATTGAACCTAATTACTGCTAAGGAAATGGAAAGAGAAATCATTGGAGATGCACCCATTGGTGTTTTAGTGGTTTAAGAGACCCATGAACAACCTAAATTTGAACACCCTAAGGAAGTTGCAGAGGTTTTGAAAGACTTTTAGGATGTGTTTCCTGAATATTTGCCAAATGAACTGCCACCATTAAGAGACATCCAACATGCCACAGACCTAGTCCCGGGAGATACATTGCCAAACCTCCCACATTATAGGATGAACCCTACAGAATACTTAGAGATGCAAAAGCAAGTAGGGGAGTTTTTTCAGAAAGGATTCATTAGGGAGAGTCTTAGTCCTTGTGCAGTTCCAGCTTTGTTAACCCCAAGAAAGATGGTACTTGGAGGATGTGTGTCAACAGTAGAGCCATCAACAAAATCACTGTTAAATATAGGTTTCCAATTCCCTGTTTGGATGATATGTTTAGATATGATGGTTGGATCAACCATTTTCTCGAAGATTGACCTTAAAAGTGGCTATCATCAAGTTAGGATCAGAATTGGGGATGAATGGAAAACAACCTTTAAGACTAAGGATGGTTTGTACGAATGGTTGGTAATGCCTTTTGGCTTGTCCAATGCTCCTAGTACTTTTATGAGGATAATGACCCAAGTATTAAGAGCCTTTATAGGAAAATTTATGGTTGTTTACTTTGATGATATCCTCATATACAGTAAGACAAGGAAGGATCACTTATACCATCTTTATTTAGTGTGTCAGACACTTAGGAAAGAGAACATGTATGCCAATCTTAAGAAGTGTAGCTTCATGACTACTAGGATAGTCTTTTTAGGTTTTATAGTGACCCTAGAGGGAGTGTCAGCTGATCTTGAGAAGATTAAATCAATAGTTGAGTAGCCCATACCTAGGAATATCCATGATGTCCGTAGTTTTCATTGATTAGCCACCTTCTATAGAAGATTTATCAAAGGATTTAGCACCATTATCGCATCGATTACAGATTGCATTAGGAAGGGAGCCTTTATAAGTGGACCAAGAATGCAAATAGAGCCTTCCTAGAGATAAAAGAGAAGATGACACAAGCCCCGATCTTGAGACTTCCTGATTTTTCTAAAGTATTTGAAGTTGCTTGTGATGCTTCGGGTGTTGGCATAGGAGGAGTACTTAGTCAAGAGAGTCAATTTGTAGCCTTTTTTAGTGAAAAACTAAATGAGGCTAAATCCAAGTACTCAACCTATGATAAAGAGTTTTATGTGGTAGTACAAGCATTGAAATATTGGAGACATTATTTACTACCATGGGAATTTGTTTTATACTATGACCAGAGGCACTTTGGTTTCTAAACTCTCGAAAGAAATTAAATCCAAGACATGCTAAGTGGGTCTCTTATACTTTCGTGTTGAAGCATCGAGCTGGTGTGGAGAATAAGGTTGCAGATGCCCTTAGTCGTCGATCAATGTTGTTGAATTATGTCAATACTAAGGTTGTTGGATTTGACAAGCTCAAGGAGCAGTATGAGTCTTGTCCAGATTTTGGGAAAATCTATGAGAAAATCAAGCAAGGACCATCTAGTTTGGATAGTGATTATACTTTATGAGATGGTTATCTTTTTAAGGAAAATAAGCTTTGCATACCTAGAACATCCCTTAGGGAATTTCTGATTTAGCAAATCCATGCTGGAGGCTTAGATTTTGGAAGAAATAAGACTATTCTGGCAATGGAGGACCAATTCTTCTAGCCAAGTCTTAAAAGAAATGTAGCTCAAATAGTAGCCAGGTGGTGTGGACACCAGAAATCGAAAGAAACTTCACTCCAACAAGGTTAGCCTTATACCAATTTGGATCGAAGATAATTAGGTTACGTTGTATTCTTTAGTTCAAAAATATTTTATTTTCAAGAGCCATTTCCTTTTCAAGAGTCCTTAGCCTTATACCAATTTGGATCGAAGATAATTAGGTTACGTTGTATTCTTTAGTTCAAAAATATTTTATTTTCAAGAGCCATTTCCTTTTCAAGAGTCCTGTAATTAATCAAGTGTGTTTATTGAGTCCTGTAATTACTTTAAAAAAAAAAAACTCATTTCCTGTAAGCCCATTTCAAGTTTTAAAGTTTAGGTCAGTCAAGTCAGTTCAGTTAAGTTAAGTCTTAAAGCAATGAAAGCCAGCAACAAGACTCAAATTATGGATCCCAGAATTTTACCACATGAAGAAGAGAAGACACATCAACCAAGCAAGAGAAAAGGACCATCAACTAGGACCAATTGGCGCCACATGTCATTCCTTATCCAAGTAGAAGACCATCTCATCGTGCCACGTCATCAGGCACCACCTCACTAGCCACCTCATCACTCTTTGGCGCCAACAAGGAAGATTTAAATTTAAGGTGGTTGGCCACACCCCTCCAAGTCCTCCACCAAATCCTCCAACCCCCCCCCCCCATCCCTCCAAACTCTCCACCAAATCCTCCAACCCCCCTTGTAATCCTCCTCAATTTGGGAAGTTTTTAAATTTCAAAAGCTAGCTTTGTGAGGCCTTGGATGCCCATTGTAAATGGGATTGATTTTGGGAATGAATGAAAATTGAAGTTGAATTTTTGAATTAGAAGTTGTCTTGTGTTTTTTTTTCCTTATGTGAAAGTTTCCCATCTTCTTCCTCCATGCCAAAGCCATTCTTTTCCCCTAGCAAAGCATCTTCCAAGCTCACGTGAAGGCATTGGAGTCAGCCAGATCTTCTCAAATTTCTGTTCTTAGATCTTCTCAAATGCTTCCTTAACTTTGATCTTCATTGCAGGGTCCTTCGAAGTCTTTGATTTGTGAACCGGGGTCACCTTGACAAAGAACCAACAAGCTGAAGCCCCATGTCCAGGGTTCTGATCTCTGTTATCCAGGTTCTTCAGTTCTGAGCATTGGTAGTTTCAAGGTATGAATCAAAAGAAGTTTGGAAAGCTCATCAAGGTAAGTCCACAATCATTAGCCCCTATTGTCTAGATCTTCTTCCTTCTTAGTTTAGGATTGTGTCTAATCAAGTAAAAGTCCCATTTCCTATAATCCTTAAGTCTTATTATGATGAGTACAATGCTAGTGTAATTAGGTTTCATTGCTCTACAAACCATATTCAAAACATTAATCATATGCTTGCCGCATCATCTTGGTATCACAGCATGGTCGGATAATTTCCTGCATTTAGATATGTTGCATGCATAATTGTTATCTAACAAATGCCCTGTACAGAACCTACACATAGGTGAGATGGGAGAAGAAGAGGAACCTGAAGTAGTTGAAGAGTGTGGAGAGGAAGTATATGAAGCTAAGCTTGATTTACAGAAAAGTATGAAGGTAATATGGAGGAAATAGAGTCACCTGACCTTGTTGTAGGAGTTGTTAGGTGTATTCTAGCTCAGACCAGGAAGGACGAGGACCGGCGTAGGACCAACATCCTGCAAACCTTCATCAAATTAGGGGACAAAGTGTGTAAGATCATTATAGATAGTGGGAACTGCATCAATGCCATTTCTACTAATGCAGTCAAAAGTCTAGGTTTACCTACAGCACCCCATCCCAACCCCTATAATGTTTCATGGATTGATGCAACCTCAATTCCCATTAAGTCGATTTGTCAGGTCACAATCCATTTCCAGTCATACCAAGAGAAGGTCTGGTGTATGTGTTACCAATGGGAGTCGGTAGCATAATTTTGGGAAGACCTCGGTTAGATGACCATGATGTTACCCTATTTGGAAGATCAAATTCTTGTACTTTTAATTATCAGGGTAAGAGGATAATCATAAATTAAACCCCACCCAAGGATAACATTAAGAGGGGTTCCAGTAATTTGGAAGAAGAGAAGCCAAGATTGAACCTAATTACTGCTAAGGAAATGGAAAGAGAAATCATTGGAGATGCACCCATTGGTGTTTTAGTGGTTTAAGAGACTCATGAACAACCTAAATTTGAACGCCCTAAGGAAGTTGTAGAGCTTTTGAAAGACTTTTAGGATGTGTTTCCTGAAGATTTGCCAAATGAACTGCCACCATTAAGAGACATCCAACATGCCATAGACCTAGTCCCAGGAGATACATTGCCAAACCTCCCACATTATAGGATGAACCCTACAGAACACTTAGAGATGCAAAAGCAAGTAGGGGAGTTTTTTCAGAAAGGATTCATTAGGGAGAGTCTTAGTCCTTGTGCAGTTCCAGCTTTGTTAACCCCAAGAAAGATGGTACTTGGAGGATGTGTGTCGACAGTAGAGCCATCAACAAAATCACTGTTAAATATAGGTTTCCAATTCCCTGTTTGGATGATATGTTTAGATATGATGGTTGGATCAACCATTTTCTTTAAGATTGACCTTAAAAGTGGCTATCATCAAGTTAGGATCAGAATTGGGGATGAATGGAAAACAACCTTTAAGACTAAGGATGGTTTGTACGAATGGTTGGTAATGCCTTTTGGCTTGTCCAATGCTCCTAGTACTTTTATGAGGATAATGACCCAAGTATTAAGAGCCTTTATAGGAAAATTTATGGTTGTTTACTTTGATGATATCCTCATATACAGTAAGACAAGGAAGGATCACTTATACCATCTTTATCTAGTGTGTCAGACACTTAGGAAAGAGAACATGTATGCCAATCTTAAGAAGTGTAGCTTCATGACTACTAGGATAGTCTTTTTAGGTTTTATAGTGACCCTAGAGGGAGTGTCAGCTGATCTTGAGAAGATTAAATCAATAGTTGAGTAGCCCATACCTAGGAATATCCATGATGTCCGTAGTTTTCATGGATTAGCCACCTTCTATAAAAGATTTATCAAAGGATTTAGCACCATTATGGCATCGATTACAGATTGCATTAGGAAGGGAGCCTTTAAGTGGACCAAGAATGCAAATAGAGCCTTCCTAGAGATAAAAGAGAAGATGACACAAGCCCCGATCTTGAGACTTCCTGATTTTTCTAAAGTATTTGAAGTTGCTTGTGATGCTTCGGGTGTTGGCATAGGAGGAGTACTTAGTCAAGAGAGTCAATTTGTAGCCTTTTTTAGTGAAAAACTAAATGAGGCTAAATCCAAGTACTCAACCTATGATAAAGAGTTTTATGTGGTAGTTTGAGCATTGAAATATTGGAGACATTATTTACTACCATGGAAATTTGTTTTGTACTATGACCAGAGGGACTTTGGTTTCTAAACTCTCGGAAGAAATTAAATCCAAGACATGCTAATTGGTGGGTCTCTTATACTTTCGTGTTGAAGCATCGAGCTGGTGTGGAGAATAAGGTTGTAGATGCCCTTAGTCGTCGATCAATGTTATTGAATTATGTCAATACTGAGGTTGTTGGATTTGACAAGCTCAAGGAGCAGTATGAGTCTTGTCCAGATTTTGGGAAAATCTATGAGAAAATCAAGCAAGGACCATCTAGTTTGGATAGTGATTATACTTTATGAGATGGTTATCTTTTTAAGGAAAATAAGCTTTGCATACCTAGAACATCCCTTAGGGAATTTCTGATTTAGCAAATCCATGCTGGAGGCTTAGATTTTGGAAGAAATAAGACTATTCTGGCAATGGAGGACCAATTCTTCTAGCCAAGTCTTAAAAGAAATGTAGCTCAAATAGTAGCCAGGTGGTGTGGACACCAGAAACCGAAAGAAACTTCACTCCAACAAGGTTAGCCTTATACCAATTTGGATCGAAGATAATTAGGTTACCTTGTATTCTTTAGTTCAAAAATATTTTATTTTCAAGAGCCATTTCCTTTTCAAGAGTCCTGTAAATGTTTTATTTTCAAGAGCCATTTCCTTTTCAAGAGTCCTGCAATTAATCAAGTGTGTTTATTGAGTCCTGTAATTACTTTAAAAAAAAAAAAACTCATTTCCTGTAAGCCCATTTCAAGTTTTAAAGTTTAGGTCAGTCAAGTCAGTTCAGTTAAGTTAAGTCTTAAAGCAATGAAAGCCAGCAACAAGACTCAAATTATGGATCCCAGAATTTGACCACATGAAGAAGAGAAGACACATCAACCAAGCAAGAGAAAAGGACCATCAACTAGGACCAATTGGCGCCACATGTCATTCCTTATCTAAGTAGAAGACCATCTCATCGTGCCACGTCATCAGGCACCACCTCACTAGCCACCTCATCACTCTTTGGCGCCAACAAGGAAGATTTAAATTCAAGGTGGTTGGCCACACCCCTCCAAGTCCTCCACCAAATCCTCCAACCCCCCCCCCCCATCCCTCCAAACTCTCCACCAAATCCTCCAACCCCCCTTGTAATCCTCCTCAATTTGGGAAGTTTTTAAATTTCAAAAGCTAGCTTTGTGAGGCCTTGGATGCCCATTGTAAATGGGATTGATTTTGGGAATGAATGAAAATTGAAGTTGAATTTTTGAATTAGAAGTTGTCTTGTGTTTTTTTTTCCTTATGTGAAAGTTTCCCATCTTCTTCCTCCATGCCAAAGCCATTCTTTTCCCCTAGCAAAGCCTCTTCCAAGCTCACGTGAAGGCATTGGAGTCAGCCAGATCTTCTCAAATTTCTGTTCTTAGATCTTCTCAAATGCTTCCTTAACTTTGATCTTCATTGCAGGGTCCTTCGAAGTCTTTGATTTGTGAACCGAGGTCACCTTGACAAAGAACCAACAAGCTGAAGCCCCATGTCCAGGGTTCTGATCTCTGTTATCCAGGTTCTTCAGTTCTGAGCATTGGTAGTTTCAAGGTATGAATCAAAAGAAGTTTGGAAAGCTCATCAAGGTAAGTCCACAATCATTAGCCCCTATTGTCTAGATCTTCTTCCTTCTTAGTTTAGGATTGTGTCTAATCAAGTAAAAGTCCCATTTCCTATAATCCTTAAGTCTTATTATGATGAGTACAATGCTAGTGTAATTAGGTTTCATTGCTCTACAAACCATATTCAAAACATTAATCATATGCTTGCCGCATCATCTTGGTATCACAGCATGGTCGGATAATTTCCTGCATTTAGATATGTTGCATGCATAATTGTTATCTAACAAATGCCCCGTACAGAACCTACACATAGGTGAGATGGGAGAAGAAGAGGAACCTGAAGTAGTTGAAGAGTGTGGAGAGGAAGTATATGAAGCTAAGCTTGATTTACAGAAAAGTATGAAGGTAATATGGAGGAAATAGAGTCACCTGACCTTGTTGTAGGAGTTGTTAGGTGTATTCTAGCTCAGACCAGGAAGGACGAGGACCGGCGTAGGACCAACATCCTGCAAACCTTCATCAAATTAGGGGACAAAGTGTGTAAGATCATTATAGATAGTGGGAACTGCATCAATGCCATTTCTACTAATGCAGTCAAAAGTCTAGGTTTACCTACAGCACCCCATCCCAACCCCTATAATGTTTCATGGATTGATGCAACCTCAATTCCCATTAAGTCGATTTGTCAGGTCACAATCCATTTCCAGTCATACCAAGAGAAGGTCTGGTGTATGTGTTACCAATGGGAGTCGGTAGCATAATTTTGGGAAGACCTCGGTTAGATGACCATGATGTTACCCTATTTGGAAGATCAAATTCTTGTACTTTTAATTATCAGGGTAAGAGGATAATCATAAATTAAACCCCACCCAAGGATAACATTAAGAGGGGTTCCAGTAATTTGGAAGAAGAGAAGCCAAGATTGAACCTAATTACTGCTAAGGAAATGGAAAGAGAAATCATTGGAGATGCACCCATTGGTGTTTTAGTGGTTTAAGAGACTCATGAACAACCTAAATTTGAACGCCCTAAGGAAGTTGTAGAGCTTTTGAAAGACTTTTAGGATGTGTTTCCTGAAGATTTGCCAAATGAACTGCCACCATTAAGAGACATCCAACATGCCATAGACCTAGTCCCAGGAGATACATTGCCAAACCTCCCACATTATAGGATGAACCCTACAGAACACTTAGAGATGCAAAAGCAAGTAGGGGAGTTTTTTCAGAAAGGATTCATTAGGGAGAGTCTTAGTCCTTGTGCAGTTCCAGCTTTGTTAACCCCAAGAAAGATGGTACTTGGAGGATGTGTGTCGACAGTAGAGCCATCAACAAAATCACTGTTAAATATAGGTTTCCAATTCCCTGTTTGGATGATATGTTTAGATATGATGGTTGGATCAACCATTTTCTTTAAGATTGACCTTAAAAGTGGCTATCATCAAGTTAGGATCAGAATTGGGGATGAATGGAAAACAACCTTTAAGACTAAGGATGGTTTGTACGAATGGTTGGTAATGCCTTTTGGCTTGTCCAATGCTCCTAGTACTTTTATGAGGATAATGACCCAAGTATTAAGAGCCTTTATAGGAAAATTTATGGTTGTTTACTTTGATGATATCCTCATATACAGTAAGACAAGGAAGGATCACTTATACCATCTTTATCTAGTGTGTCAGACACTTAGGAAAGAGAACATGTATGCCAATCTTAAGAAGTGTAGCTTCATGACTACTAGGATAGTCTTTTTAGGTTTTATAGTGACCCTAGAGGGAGTGTCAGCTGATCTTGAGAAGATTAAATCAATAGTTGAGTAGCCCATACCTAGGAATATCCATGATGTCCGTAGTTTTCATGGATTAGCCACCTTCTATAGAAGATTTATCAAAGGATTTAGCACCATTATGGCATCGATTACAGATTGCATTAGGAAGGGAGCCTTTAAGTGGACCAAGAATGCAAATAGAGCCTTCCTAGAGATAAAAGAGAAGATGACACAAGCCCCGATCTTGAGACTTCCTGATTTTTCTAAAGTATTTGAAGTTGCTTGTGATGCTTCGGGTGTTGGCATAGGAGGAGTACTTAGTCAAGAGAGTCAATTTGTAGCCTTTTTTAGTGAAAAACTAAATGAGGCTAAATCCAAGTACTCAACCTATGATAAAGAGTTTTATGTGGTAGTTTGAGCATTGAAATATTGGAGACATTATTTACTACCATGGGAATTTGTTTTGTACTATGACCAGAGGCACTTTGGTTTCTAAACTCTCGGAAGAAATTAAATCCAAGACATGCTAATTGGTGGGTCTCTTATACTTTCGTGTTGAAGCATCGAGCTGGTGTGGAGAATAAGGTTGTAGATGCCCTTAGTCGTCGATCAATGTTATTGAATTATGTCAATACTGAGGTTGTTGGATTTGACAAGCTCAAGGAGCAGTATGAGTCTTGTCCAGATTTTGGGAAAATCTATGAGAAAATCAAGCAAGGACCATCTAGTTTGGATAGTGATTATACTTTATGAGATGGTTATCTTTTTAAGGAAAATAAGCTTTGCATACCTAGAACATCCCTTAGGGAATTTCTGATTTAGCAAATCCATGCTGGAGGCTTAGATTTTGGAAGAAATAAGACTATTCTGGCAATGGAGGACCAATTCTTCTAGCCAAGTCTTAAAAGAAATGTAGCTCAAATAGTAGCCAGGTGGTGTGGACACCAGAAACCGAAAGAAACTTCACTCCAACAAGGTTAGCCTTATACCAATTTGGATCGAAGATAATTAGGTTACCTTGTATTCTTTAGTTCAAAAATATTTTATTTTCAAGAGCCATTTCCTTTTCAAGAGTCCTGTAAATGTTTTATTTTCAAGAGCCATTTCCTTTTCAAGAGTCCTGCAATTAATCAAGTGTGTTTATTGAGTCCTGTAATTACTTTAAAAAAAAAAAACTCATTTCCTGTAAGCCCATTTCAAGTTTTAAAGTTTAGGTCAGTCAAGTCAGTTCAGTTAAGTTAAGTCTTAAAGCAATGAAAGCCAGCAACAAGACTCAAATTATGGATCCCAGAATTTGACCACATGAAGAAGAGAAGACACATCAACCAAGCAAGAGAAAAGGACCATCAACTAGGACCAATTGGCGCCACATGTCATTCCTTATCTAAGTAGAAGACCATCTCATCGTGCCACGTCATCAGGCACCACCTCACTAGCCACCTCATCACTCTTTGGCGCCAACAAGGAAGATTTAAATTCAAGGTGGTTGGCCACACCCCTCCAAGTCCTCCACCAAATCCTCCAACCCCCCCCCCCCCATCCCTCCAAACTCTCCACCAAATCCTCCAACCCCCCTTGTAATCCTCCTCAATTTGGGAAGTTTTTAAATTTCAAAAGCTAGCTTTGTGAGGCCTTGGATGCCCATTGTAAATGGGATTGATTTTGGGAATGAATGAAAATTGAAGTTGAATTTTTGAATTAGAAGTTGTCTTGTGTTTTTTTTTCCTTATGTGAAAGTTTCCCATCTTCTTCCTCCATGCCAAAGCCATTCTTTTCCCCTAGCAAAGCCTCTTCCAAGCTCACGTGAAGGCATTGGAGTCAGCCAGATCTTCTCAAATTTCTGTTCTTAGATCTTCTCAAATGCTTCCTTAACTTTGATCTTCATTGCAGGGTCCTTCGAAGTCTTTGATTTGTGAACCGAGGTCACCTTGACAAAGAACCAACAAGCTGAAGCCCCATGTCCAGGGTTCTGATCTCTGTTATCCAGGTTCTTCAGTTCTGAGCATTGGTAGTTTCAAGGTATGAATCAAAAGAAGTTTGGAAAGCTCATCAAGGTAAGTCCACAATCATTAGCCCCTATTGTCTAGATCTTCTTCCTTCTTAGTTTAGGATTGTGTCTAATCAAGTAAAAGTCCCATTTCCTATAATCCTTAAGTCTTATTATGATGAGTACAATGCTAGTGTAATTAGGTTTCATTGCTCTACAAACCATATTCAAAACATTAATCATATGCTTGCCGCATCATCTTGGTATCACAGCATGGTCGGATAATTTCCTGCATTTAGATATGTTGCATGCATAATTGTTATCTAACAAATGCCCCGTACAGAACCTACACATAGGTGAGATGGGAGAAGAAGAGGAACCTGAAGTAGTTGAAGAGTGTGGAGAGGAAGTATATGAAGCTAAGCTTGATTTACAGAAAAGTATGAAGGTAATATGGAGGAAATAGAGTCACCTGACCTTGTTGTAGGAGTTGTTAGGTGTATTCTAGCTCAGACCAGGAAGGACGAGGACCGGCGTAGGACCAACATCCTGCAAACCTTCATCAAATTAGGGGACAAAGTGTGTAAGATCATTATAGATAGTGGGAACTGCATCAATGCCATTTCTACTAATGCAGTCAAAAGTCTAGGTTTACCTACAGCACCCCATCCCAACCCCTATAATGTTTCATGGATTGATGCAACCTCAATTCCCATTAAGTCGATTTGTCAGGTCACAATCCATTTCCAGTCATACCAAGAGAAGGTCTGGTGTATGTGTTACCAATGGGAGTCGGTAGCATAATTTTGGGAAGACCTCGGTTAGATGACCATGATGTTACCCTATTTGGAAGATCAAATTCTTGTACTTTTAATTATCAGGGTAAGAGGATAATCATAAATTAAACCCCACCCAAGGATAACATTAAGAGGGGTTCCAGTAATTTGGAAGAAGAGAAGCCAAGATTGAACCTAATTACTGCTAAGGAAATGGAAAGAGAAATCATTGGAGATGCACCCATTGGTGTTTTAGTGGTTTAAGAGACTCATGAACAACCTAAATTTGAACGCCCTAAGGAAGTTGTAGAGCTTTTGAAAGACTTTTAGGATGTGTTTCCTGAAGATTTGCCAAATGAACTGCCACCATTAAGAGACATCCAACATGCCATAGACCTAGTCCCAGGAGATACATTGCCAAACCTCCCACATTATAGGATGAACCCTACAGAACACTTAGAGATGCAAAAGCAAGTAGGGGAGTTTTTTCAGAAAGGATTCATTAGGGAGAGTCTTAGTCCTTGTGCAGTTCCAGCTTTGTTAACCCCAAGAAAGATGGTACTTGGAGGATGTGTGTCGACAGTAGAGCCATCAACAAAATCACTGTTAAATATAGGTTTCCAATTCCCTGTTTGGATGATATGTTTAGATATGATGGTTGGATCAACCATTTTCTTTAAGATTGACCTTAAAAGTGGCTATCATCAAGTTAGGATCAGAATTGGGGATGAATGGAAAACAACCTTTAAGACTAAGGATGGTTTGTACGAATGGTTGGTAATGCCTTTTGGCTTGTCCAATGCTCCTAGTACTTTTATGAGGATAATGACCCAAGTATTAAGAGCCTTTATAGGAAAATTTATGGTTGTTTACTTTGATGATATCCTCATATACAGTAAGACAAGGAAGGATCACTTATACCATCTTTATCTAGTGTGTCAGACACTTAGGAAAGAGAACATGTATGCCAATCTTAAGAAGTGTAGCTTCATGACTACTAGGATAGTCTTTTTAGGTTTTATAGTGACCCTAGAGGGAGTGTCAGCTGATCTTGAGAAGATTAAATCAATAGTTGAGTAGCCCATACCTAGGAATATCCATGATGTCCGTAGTTTTCATGGATTAGCCACCTTCTATAGAAGATTTATCAAAGGATTTAGCACCATTATGGCATCGATTACAGATTGCATTAGGAAGGGAGCCTTTAAGTGGACCAAGAATGCAAATAGAGCCTTCCTAGAGATAAAAGAGAAGATGACACAAGCCCCGATCTTGAGACTTCCTGATTTTTCTAAAGTATTTGAAGTTGCTTGTGATGCTTCGGGTGTTGGCATAGGAGGAGTACTTAGTCAAGAGAGTCAATTTGTAGCCTTTTTTAGTGAAAAACTAAATGAGGCTAAATCCAAGTACTCAACCTATGATAAAGAGTTTTATGTGGTAGTTTGAGCATTGAAATATTGGAGACATTATTTACTACCATGGGAATTTGTTTTGTACTATGACCAGAGGCACTTTGGTTTCTAAACTCTCGGAAGAAATTAAATCCAAGACATGCTAATTGGTGGGTCTCTTATACTTTCGTGTTGAAGCATCGAGCTGGTGTGGAGAATAAGGTTGTAGATGCCCTTAGTCGTCGATCAATGTTATTGAATTATGTCAATACTGAGGTTGTTGGATTTGACAAGCTCAAGGAGCAGTATGAGTCTTGTCCAGATTTTGGGAAAATCTATGAGAAAATCAAGCAAGGACCATCTAGTTTGGATAGTGATTATACTTTATGAGATGGTTATCTTTTTAAGGAAAATAAGCTTTGCATACCTAGAACATCCCTTAGGGAATTTCTGATTTAGCAAATCCATGCTGGAGGCTTAGATTTTGGAAGAAATAAGACTATTCTGGCAATGGAGGACCAATTCTTCTAGCCAAGTCTTAAAAGAAATGTAGCTCAAATAGTAGCCAGGTGGTGTGGACACCAGAAACCGAAAGAAACTTCACTCCAACAAGGTTAGCCTTATACCAATTTGGATCGAAGATAATTAGGTTACCTTGTATTCTTTAGTTCAAAAATATTTTATTTTCAAGAGCCATTTCCTTTTCAAGAGTCCTGTAAATGTTTTATTTTCAAGAGCCATTTCCTTTTCAAGAGTCCTGCAATTAATCAAGTGTGTTTATTGAGTCCTGTAATTACTTTAAAAAAAAAAACTCATTTCCTGTAAGCCCATTTCAAGTTTTAAAGTTTAGGTCAGTCAAGTCAGTTCAGTTAAGTTAAGTCTTAAAGCAATGAAAGCCAGCAACAAGACTCAAATTATGGATCCCAGAATTTGACCACATGAAGAAGAGAAGACACATCAACCAAGCAAGAGAAAAGGACCATCAACTAGGACCAATTGGCGCCACATGTCATTCCTTATCTAAGTAGAAGACCATCTCATCGTGCCACGTCATCAGGCACCACCTCACTAGCCACCTCATCACTCTTTGGCGCCAACAAGGAAGATTTAAATTCAAGGTGGTTGGCCACACCCCTCCAAGTCCTCCACCAAATCCTCCAACCCCCCCCCCCCCATCCCTCCAAACTCTCCACCAAATCCTCCAACCCCCCTTGTAATCCTCCTCAATTTGGGAAGTTTTTAAATTTCAAAAGCTAGCTTTGTGAGGCCTTGGATGCCCATTGTAAATGGGATTGATTTTGGGAATGAATGAAAATTGAAGTTGAATTTTTGAATTAGAAGTTGTCTTGTGTTTTTTTTTTCCTTATGTGAAAGTTTCCCATCTTCTTCCTCCATGCCAAAGCCATTCTTTTCCCCTAGCAAAGCCTCTTCCAAGCTCACGTGAAGGCATTGGAGTCAGCCAGATCTTCTCAAATTTCTGTTCTTAGATCTTCTCAAATGCTTCCTTAACTTTGATCTTCATTGCAGGGTCCTTCGAAGTCTTTGATTTGTGAACCGAGGTCACCTTGACAAAGAACCAACAAGCTGAAGCCCCATGTCCAGGGTTCTGATCTCTGTTATCCAGGTTCTTCAGTTCTGAGCATTGGTAGTTTCAAGGTATGAATCAAAAGAAGTTTGGAAAGCTCATCAAGGTAAGTCCACAATCATTAGCCCCTATTGTCTAGATCTTCTTCCTTCTTAGTTTAGGATTGTGTCTAATCAAGTAAAAGTCCCATTTCCTATAATCCTTAAGTCTTATTATGATGAGTACAATGCTAGTGTAATTAGGTTTCATTGCTCTACAAACCATATTCAAAACATTAATCATATGCTTGCCGCATCATCTTGGTATCACAGCATGGTCGGATAATTTCCTGCATTTAGATATGTTGCATGCATAATTGTTATCTAACAAATGCCCCGTACAGAACCTACACATAGGTGAGATGGGAGAAGAAGAGGAACCTGAAGTAGTTGAAGAGTGTGGAGAGGAAGTATATGAAGCTAAGCTTGATTTACAGAAAAGTATGAAGGTAATATGGAGGAAATAGAGTCACCTGACCTTGTTGTAGGAGTTGTTAGGTGTATTCTAGCTCAGACCAGGAAGGACGAGGACCGGCGTAGGACCAACATCCTGCAAACCTTCATCAAATTAGGGGACAAAGTGTGTAAGATCATTATAGATAGTGGGAACTGCATCAATGCCATTTCTACTAATGCAGTCAAAAGTCTAGGTTTACCTACAGCACCCCATCCCAACCCCTATAATGTTTCATGGATTGATGCAACCTCAATTCCCATTAAGTCGATTTGTCAGGTCACAATCCATTTCCAGTCATACCAAGAGAAGGTCTGGTGTATGTGTTACCAATGGGAGTCGGTAGCATAATTTTGGGAAGACCTCGGTTAGATGACCATGATGTTACCCTATTTGGAAGATCAAATTCTTGTACTTTTAATTATCAGGGTAAGAGGATAATCATAAATTAAACCCCACCCAAGGATAACATTAAGAGGGGTTCCAGTAATTTGGAAGAAGAGAAGCCAAGATTGAACCTAATTACTGCTAAGGAAATGGAAAGAGAAATCATTGGAGATGCACCCATTGGTGTTTTAGTGGTTTAAGAGACTCATGAACAACCTAAATTTGAACGCCCTAAGGAAGTTGTAGAGCTTTTGAAAGACTTTTAGGATGTGTTTCCTGAAGATTTGCCAAATGAACTGCCACCATTAAGAGACATCCAACATGCCATAGACCTAGTCCCAGGAGATACATTGCCAAACCTCCCACATTATAGGATGAACCCTACAGAACACTTAGAGATGCAAAAGCAAGTAGGGGAGTTTTTTCAGAAAGGATTCATTAGGGAGAGTCTTAGTCCTTGTGCAGTTCCAGCTTTGTTAACCCCAAGAAAGATGGTACTTGGAGGATGTGTGTCGACAGTAGAGCCATCAACAAAATCACTGTTAAATATAGGTTTCCAATTCCCTGTTTGGATGATATGTTTAGATATGATGGTTGGATCAACCATTTTCTTTAAGATTGACCTTAAAAGTGGCTATCATCAAGTTAGGATCAGAATTGGGGATGAATGGAAAACAACCTTTAAGACTAAGGATGGTTTGTACGAATGGTTGGTAATGCCTTTTGGCTTGTCCAATGCTCCTAGTACTTTTATGAGGATAATGACCCAAGTATTAAGAGCCTTTATAGAAAAATTTATGGTTGTTTACTTTGATGATATCCTCATATACAGTAAGACAAGGAAGGATCACTTATACCATCTTTATCTAGTGTGTCAGACACTTAGGAAAGAGAACATGTATGCCAATCTTAAGAAGTGTAGCTTCATGACTACTAGGATAGTCTTTTTAGGTTTTATAGTGACCCTAGAGGGAGTGTCAGCTGATCTTGAGAAGATTAAATCAATAGTTGAGTAGCCCATACCTAGGAATATCCATGATGTCCGTAGTTTTCATGGATTAGCCACCTTCTATAGAAGATTTATCAAAGGATTTAGCACCATTATGGCATCGATTACAGATTGCATTAGGAAGGGAGCCTTTAAGTGGACCAAGAATGCAAATAGAGCCTTCCTAGAGATAAAAGAGAAGATGACACAAGCCCCGATCTTGAGACTTCCTGATTTTTCTAAAGTACTTGAAGTTGCTTGTGATGCTTCGGGTGTTGGCATAGGAGGAGTACTTAGTCAAGAGAGTCAATTTGTAGCCTTTTTTAGTGAAAAACTAAATGAGGCTAAATCCAAGTACTCAACCTATGATAAAGAGTTTTATGTGATAGTTTGAGCATTGAAATATTGGAGACATTATTTACTACCATGGGAATTTGTTTTGTACTATGACCAGAGGCACTTTGGTTTCTAAACTCTCGGAAGAAATTAAATCCAAGACATGCTAATTGGTGGGTCTCTTATACTTTCGTGTTGAAGCATCGAGCTGGTGTGGAGAATAAGGTTGTAGATGCCCTTAGTCGTCGATCAATGTTATTGAATTATGTCAATACTGAGGTTGTTGGATTTGACAAGCTCAAGGAGCAGTATGAGTCTTGTCCAGATTTTGGGAAAATCTATGAGAAAATCAAGCAAGGACCATCTAGTTTGGATAGTGATTATACTTTATGAGATGGTTATCTTTTTAAGGAAAATAAGCTTTGCATACCTAGAACATCCCTTAGGGAATTTCTGATTTAGCAAATCCATGCTGGAGGCTTAGATTTTGGAAGAAATAAGACTATTCTGGCAATGGAGGACCAATTCTTCTAGCCAAGTCTTAAAAGAAATGTAGCTCAAATAGTAGCCAGGTGGTGTGGACACCAGAAACCGAAAGAAACTTCACTCCAACAAGGTTAGTTAGTTCAAAAATATTTTATTTTCAAGAGCCATTTCCTTTTCAAGAGTCCTGTAATTAATCAAGTATGTTTATTGAGTCCTGTAATTACTTAAAAAAAAAAAAAATTCATTTCCTGTAAGCCCATTTCAAGTTTTAAAGTTTAGGTCAGTCAAGTCAGTTCAGTTAAGTTAAGTCTTAAAACAATGAAAGCCAGCAACAAGACTCAAATTCTGGACCCCAGAATTTGATCACATGAAGAAGAGAAGACACATCAACCAAGCAAGAGAAAAGGACCATCAACTAGGACCACTTGGTGCCACATGTCATTCCTTATCCAAGTAGAAGACCATCTCATCATGCCATGTCATCAGGCACCACCTCACTAGCCACCTCATCACTTTTTGGCGCTGACAAAAAAGATTTAAATTCAAGGAGGTTGGCCACACCCCTCCATGTCCTCCACCAAATCCTCCAACCCCCCCCCCCCCCCCCCCATCCCTCCAAACTCTCCACCAAATCCTCCAACCCCCCCTTGTAATCCTCCTCAATTTGGGGAGTTTTTAAATTTCAAAAGCTAGCTTTTTGAGGTTATTAAAGCCCTTAGACGCCCATTGTAAAGGGGATTGATTTTGGGAATGAATGAAAATTGAAGTTGAATTTTGGAAGTAGAATGTCTTGTGTTTTTTTTTCCTTATATGAAAGTTTCCCATCTTCTTCCTCCATGCCAAAGCCATTCAATTCTTTTTCCCTAGCAAAGCATCTTCCAAGCTCACGTGAAGGCATTGGAGTCAGCCAGATCTTCTCAAATTTCTGTTCTTAGTTCATAAATTCTCCAATCCCTTCTATATGTTCTTATCCTTCTTCCTTAACTTTGATCTTCATTGCAGGGTCCTTCGAAGTCTTTGATTTATGAACCGGGTTCACCTTGACAAAGAACCAACAAGTTGAAGCCCCAAGTCCAGGGTTCTGATCTCTGTTATCCAGGTTCTTCAGTTTTGAGCGTTGGTAGTTTCAAGGTATGAATCAAAATAAGGTTGGAAAGCTCATCAAGGTAAGTCCACAATCATTAGCCCCTATTGTCTAGATCTTCTTCCTTCTTAGTTTAGGATTATGTCTAATCAAGTAAAAGTCCCATTTCCTATAATCCTTAAGTCTTATTATGATGAGTACAATGCTAGTGTAATTAGGTTTCATTGCTCTACAAACCAAATTCAAAACATTAATCATATGCTTGCCGCATCATCTTGGTATCACAGCATGGTCGGATAATTTTCTGCATTTAGATATGTTGCATGCATACTTGTTATCTAGTTAATTTTTTTTTAAAATCCAAGCAAGATCCAAAATTCACACCTCCTGACTGGGTGTACTCCAGTACACTGTCACGACCCATGGGAATAATGAGCCCTTGGCCGGACGTGAATTTTTTAGATTGAAGTTTGGGTAAGCCATTGCACTTGTTTGATTAGGTTCTGTTTTATGAAAATTTGCATCTTTTTACTGTAATCCGTCTGCAGCTCCAAAGGCAAGTAGCTAATTTTTTGTTGAAATATTTTTTTTATTGTTCTTTTTTAAGTCAGTTATCACCATATTAAATTTGATCATCAGAAAAAAATTATAAAAAAATAAAAATTTCTACAGTTCGACACTGTCATTAGGGTTATGTTCTGTCCTTTTTTATTTATGTTCATTTGTAGGATCTGCTTAGAGTAGTACAAATTTTAGTTTTAAAATTCGTTTCATCTACATTGAAAGATATAAGTTAGGAATCCTTTGTGAATTTTTCAAAATTTTTGGAAATTTTTTTCATCATGTTTTCCATGCCACTTTCAAACTGCAACACACTTCTACAGCACCTTTGCATTTCATTCATCTCATGAGAAATCAAATTAAGGGGCATTAATTTGATATAGGGTTAGGGTTTCATCACCTGTCCCTAGCCCAAAAATCACCACCTAGCATATCGATCCCAGCCCGTTAATTAAAATTGAGTAGAACGTTAATTTCCCTAGTGGGTTAGGGACACCAACAAGTTGGGTTCAGGTTAGGGTCAAGTTAACTGTGTCAGCTAATTGGTGTGTGCTTACAGGCTTGGTGTCTAGGATTGGTGCATCAGGGCTTGTGATTTGGTCCGCCTACCTGGCCAATCTCAGATTGTGTCTAAGGTTTGGCATTGATGGACCTTCACTCCCCTCCACCTACCTGGCTAAGTCCTATAAGTACTACTAGCTAGTTGGTTCACTTAATTAGACCTCTAATTTGTGCTCTAGGTCTAGGAAACCTTAGCTCAAGCTTGAGTCTACTTGCATGCATGAAAACTAGATCAGGGGCCTCATATTCACCAGTCCAGACCCAGTCCAGTGTAGCCATGGACCCGAATCTTGAACCATGCTGAAAGGCCTAAATGATCTAATGGCCCAATTGAACTAAATTCTGGCTAAACAATTTCCCTTAGACCAACCAACTCCTACTATCCCATTAGCTCATATGAATGATAGGAGTAAGAACCCTGAAGTACAGGTTGAGTTCATTAATACCCAAGACTTAGGGTATCCTCAAACTGAAGGGGCTAGGGAAGGAAGAAGGCAAATCTGAACCTAGGTAAATATGTGTATGAGACTAACATAAGTTTAATAAATGAATATGAAGGGGAAGACTGTGAAGAGAACAACTTTAGTACCTTACCTGAGGAAACCTTTGGTAAAGAAAAGATTATTGAGCCTAGTCCTGAAATATCAGAACAACCAAAATTTAGTGAGGACTTGGTTCCCGTAAGACAATGCCCTCAGAAAGAACCCAATACTTTAGCTTCGACACAAGAACTCCTTCAGGTACCTGAGAAGAACCCAATCATTATTTTAGAAGACTTTCCTGATGACCTTCAACTACCTAGAAGCATCCTACCTGTAGATCAAAATTCTAATCTTAAGGTCATCATGAGTAACCAAGGTCTGTTTCAAGATTCTCCTAAATTATCCCAAGTCTCGGATTCCTATCATAATTTTAAAGCCATTAAGTTTCATTTTGATGAGATTACTAGGATGCATGAGTGTGAGGACCGGTTCTTTTGGGCTGGATTTGGGCTGAAGTCGGCAGCATGTGAGGACCGGTTCTTTTGGGCTGGATTTGGGCTGAAGTCGGCAGCCCTTGCCGACTTCAGTTCAAAATCCCTATGGTTCGGAAGGTCGGATTCTCCGGCGAAAAATCCGGACAAATCCGACGCCGCCGCCGGAGAGGGGGGGGAGATAAGGTTTCTCCTCGGGTTTAAGGCTCTGGGGATTACCTGGATTACCTCTGTTGATCGGAGAGCTTCTTCCTGTGGTGGAGCGACGACGGTTCCTCGAGTGCCCTGCCCTCGCCGGAACGCCCTTCGCCGGAGGTCGTGGGATCGGAGACGCCTCTCGCCGGTAAGTCCTCTCTCTCCCTGGTATGGGCGTTGAGGGCTTGTGCGGCTCGACGGAGGGGAGAATCCGGTTGATTTTCCTCTCCGTTGAAGCCTTGGGCGGTGGCCGGCAGTGAGGAAGCCGCCGCCGGACTCCTCTTCCTTCTCCGGCGTGGTCGTCGTGGCGGTCGGACGGGAGGATCGCCGTCGATCCTCCCTGCTTCTCTCGTGAGGTCGGGCGAATGCCTGGTCGAAGGGGGACGGGGGGCTCGTTTTTGATCAGGCTTGGCTGGGCCGGGCCGGGCCGGGCTGGGCTGGGCTTGGCTGGGCCGGGTCTCGTTGGGCCAGACTTGGTTGAGCCATGCCTTGTTGGGCTAGGTCTATTTCTTGGTTAGACCGGTCCAGTAAAAACCCCATTGGAAAATAAATAAATAAATAAATAATAATAATAATGATTATATTAATAATATTAAATAAAGGGGAAGAAGGGGAAAAGATCTGTTGGACAAGGTTGTTCCAAGAAAATTTAATTTTTATATAATTTCTTTTTAATTTGTGATTCAGGATCGTCGTTGTCTCTGGAAGATCGGATCTGGGGAATTGAACTGCACGTTGTTGGTGGATGCTCTTGAGTAAGTTATCTTGACCTCTGATATGTATGCCAATATATGTATATTTATAACTTAATAGATATATGTAATATATGTGCATTTGATTGCATTGGATTGCGTGCATCATGTTGGTGTGGGTGCTGTGTTGGCGTGAGTACATTGTGTTGGTGTGGGTATATTGTGGGATTGCTTTGGATTGCGTGCATTGTGTTGATGTGGATGCATTGTGTTGGTGTGAGTGCATTGAGACTATGTGAGTGCTCTCTAGTCTGATTATGATCATACGAGAACCTAGTCTCCTTTTGGGCCTCCAGCAGGGCTATTGCTGGCACATGACCGTTGAGCGGTATATGACACAGGAGCTAGATGTCTTATTTTAGCCATGCGTGGCGGGCACATGCAGATGATGCATGTTTTTCGTATGATACTCAGAGCTAGTTTTCCTTTTGGGCCTCCAGCAGGGCTATTGCTGGCACATGACTGTTGAGCGGTATGTGACACAGGATCTAGTCTCTTTCAGGGCGAGCCATGGGCCGATCGTGGCCATAGTCTGAGGGACTAGGAGAGTTAAGTAAATGGTTGGCCATCCATAGTCGTGTCGTGTCTGTGTCGGTCGCATTAAGTGTACGTATTTGCATCAGGTCGTGGGTTATTATTATTATATTGCTGGACATCTTGTTGCATGATGTATTATGCTTGTTGTTATTAGATGCATATTGGTGTATATATATTGAAGGTGTTGATAACTTACTGAGCCTGTGTAGCTCACCCATGTTTTCTTATATTTTTATTTCAGATATCGAAGATCATTTGGGTTTTGGAACCAGTCAGTGAGGAGCTAGGATTTAGGTGTTAATCCCTGAGTTTATATTTTATCTGTATTTTATATTCTGTTAATCTTTATGGAAAGTTGTTCCTTACTATTGTTTGGTTGTAGATTTGAAAGTTAGGCCTGGCATGATCTCTAGAAGATATCTAGGATTGTGCGGCCGGTCACGTAGCCGATCCTTGATATGGATTCGAGGCGTGACAATGAGCTTTTAAGGCCTATTCCTTTTGCTACCTACTTTTGGAAAACCTTATTGCTAGGAACCCATGGTAAATTCTCATGTGCATGCCAGACCAGGGTCAAACCTAGAGAGTCATTAATCTGTTAGGTTTAGGCCCTAGAGAGTCCAATAAAATTCCTCTCAATAAGGATGCCTAGTTCAGTCTGCATTTCGTGAGTGCTTGTGTAAGTTTCTGAGTCTGCTGAGCCTTTTGCACAGCATGTCACAAATCTGCATAAAGAAATCAGTAATAAGATCAACCTGAGCAATGAAATTTATAAACACTTAGCTGACTCACATAAGAGGGCTAAAGAATTCTGTGAAGGGGATTATGCGATGATTAGGCTCAACCCTGAACGGTTCTCCTCTAGAACCATAAAGAAGCTGTATGCCCATGGAGCGGGACCTTTCAAGATCTTAAAGAAAATAGGGCCTAATGCATATATTTTGGAACTTCTACCTGATATGGGTATTAGTACAACCTTTAATGTTTCAGACCTAGTAGAATACAAAGAACCAGTACTAATACCTAGTGAGCCTTTTGGGCCAGAAACTTTCATTGAGAGTGAACATATTTCCGAGTGTCCACCACCAACCCTACCTGAGTGGAGAGAGAGGATTGAGAGAATCCTGGATGACAAGACCATTACTACTAGGAATAAGGAGTATCAGCGATACCAGGTTCAATGGCAAGGTCGACCTGAGTTCGACAACTCTTGGATTACCCGAGAGGACCTGCAAAGACTTAACCCAGACTTGTTCAAGCATTACCAGGGCAAAACTGAACCATACTCAACTGGTTCGAGTTCTGCCCACCCCAGGAGAATTGGTGTGGATACCAGAAACCGAAAGAAACTTCACTCCAACAAGGTTAGCCTTATCCCAATTTGGATTGAAGATAATTAGGTTACCTTGTATTCTTTAGTTCAAAAATGTTTTATTTTCAAGAGCCATTTCCTTTTCAAGAGTCCTGTAAATATTTTATTTCCAAGAATCATTTTCTTTTCAAGAGTCCTGTAATTAATCAAGAGTGTTTATTGAGTCCTGTAATTACTTTTTTTTTAAAAAAAAAATTCATTTCCTGTAAGTCCGTTTCAAGTTTTAAAGTTTAGGTCAGTCAAGTCAGTTCAGTTGAGTTAAGTCTTAAAGCAATGAAGCCTGCTTGGCGCCACATGAAGAAGAGAAGACATGTCAACCAAGCAAGAGAAAAGGACCATCAACTAGGACCACTTGGCGCCATATGTCATTCCTTATCCAAGTAGAAAACCATCTCATCATGCCATGTCATCAGGAGCCACCTCACTAGCCACCTCATCACTCTTTGGCACCAACAAGGAAGATTTAAATTCAAGGAGGTTGGCCACACCCCTCCAAGTCCTCCACCAAATCCTCCAACCCCCCCCCCCCTATCCCTCCAAACTCTCCACCAAATCCTCCAACCCCCCCTTGTAATCCTCCTCAATTTGGGGAGTTTTTAAATTTCAAAAGCTAGCTTTGTGAGGCTATTAAAGGCCTTGGACGCCCATTGTAAAGGGGATTGATTTTGGGAATGAATGAAAATTGAAGTTGAATTTTGGAAGTAAAAGTTGTCTTGTATTTTTTTTTTCCTTATGTGAAAGTTTCCCATCCTTTTCCTCCACGCCAAAGCCATTCTTTTCCCCTAGAAAGCATCTTCCAAGCTCACGTGAAGGCATTGGAGTCAGCCAGATCTTCTCAAATTTTTGTTCTTAGTTCATAAATTCTCCCATCCCTTCTATATGTTCTTATCCTTCTTCCTTAACTTTGATCTTCATTGCAGGGTCCTTCGAAGTCTTTGATTTGTGAACCGGGTTCACCTTGACAAAGAACAAGCTGAAGCCCCAAGTCTAGGGTTCTGATCTCTGTTATCCAGGTTCTTCAGTTCTGAGCGTTGGTAGTTTCAAGGTATGAATCAAAAGAAGGTTGGAAAGCTCGTCAAGGTAAGTCCACAATCATTAGCCCCTATTGTCTACATCTTCTTCCTTCTTAGTTTAGGATTGTATCTAATCAAGTAAAAATCCCATTTCTTATAATCCTTAAGTCTTATTATGATGAGTACAATGCTAGTGTAATTAGGTTTCATTGCTCTACAAACCATATTCAAAACATTAATCATAAGCTTGCCGCATCACTAGGTGTAGAACTTGTGCTGTTGCGAAGCAGTAAAAGCAGAACACTGGCCTCATACCCGACTGCCCTTGGTAAGATCTAAGTATGGACTTTGTTCTAGGTTTACCCAAAACCATGAGACGACACGATTCCATCTTTGTCGTGGTTGACAGATTTTCCAATATGACGCATTTCATTCCTTGTTCACAAACATTCGATGCCTCTAGAGTTGCCAAACTTTTCCTAGATGAGGTGGTCAGATTAAATGGCTTACCCAAGACAATTGGTCTGACAGGGATGCACGGTTCACAAGTTATTTCTAGAAAACCCTCTGCCATATGTTAGGGACTAAGCTGAAGTTTTCTACTACTTATCATCCTCAAACTGATGGCCAGACCGAGGTAGTGAATCAAAGTCTAGGAAACTTGTTAAGATGTCTGGTAGGGAAGAATACTACTGGCAATTAGGACCTATTACTATCTAGAGCTGAGTTTGCTTATAACAATTATATCAATAGGTCTACTGGTAAGAGTCCTTTTGAGATTGTATATGGGTACAAGCCATGAAAACCTTTAGATTTGATTCCATTAACCATGCATGCCCGCATTTCCAAATCAACCGAGTCATGTGCGCAACATGTCAAAGCATTGCATAAAGAAATCTATAACAAAATTAAAAAGAGCAATAAATCATATGAGCACGAGGCTAACTTACATAAGAGATTTAAAGAGTTTAACGAAGGGGACTTCGTCATGATCAGGTTATGACCTGAATGGTTTCCAGTCGGAACCATGAAAAAACTACACGCCCGTAGTGCTGGACCGTATAAGATTATGAAGAAGATTGGACCTAATGCTTATATGCTAGAATTACCATCTGAGTTAGGTATTAGTCCGACCATCAATATATCTGATCTAGTTGAGTTTAAGGAACCAATGGTGATACCTCCTAGTGAGCCATTTAAGCCTGATCCCACCTTTGAGAGTGACCCTATCCCAGAATGTCCACTAGCCAAATTACCAGAGAGGAGAGAAAAGATTGAGAAGATCATGGATGATTAGATCATAACTACTAGAAATAAGAACTACCAAAGATATCTGGTTCATTGGCAAGGGAGTCCTGAATCTGAGGACTCTTGGATCACCAGAGAGGATCTTCAAAAGTTGAACCCTGACTTGCTAGAAAATTACCAGAGCCGAATTGACCCATACTCGACGGGGTCGAGTTCCTCCCATCTCGGGAAAATTGGTGAGGACACAAGAACCAGGAAGAGGAAGCAAACCTTTTCTAATTCAATTTAGATCACCAATGAGTAAGTCCATGTGTTCTTCACAAAGAACACTCGAGTCCCAGTTGTTTTGAGTTTGTAATTAAGTCAAATTGAGTTGTAATTTGATCAAATTGAGTGTAATTTGGTCAATTAGGGTTATTGAGTTATCAATTGAGTCCATTGAGTCCATCAATTGGTTTAAGAGTCTTGTAAATAGTATTAATTTGCTTTGTTTGGTGAATTATCCAATTTCAGTCCTGTAATTAATGCTTGAATAAGTTAAGGGGTGTCATAAGTACCCAAGACCCAAGTCATCACATCATCACCTTGGTGGATCAATTCTAGGTCAAAAAAGGGTTGTCCAAATTTTTCACCATACATCTAGACATTAGGACATCCAGAAATTTGGACATCAAGACAAAGTCATCCTTATCCAAGAGAGGCGCCCCATCCCATTTATTTTTCATCACACATTTCAATTTCAAGGAGGCGCCCATTTAAAAAAAGTAAAGCAGGAGGACTCTGCATTTCATCTGGCGCCCCCCCTCTCATTGTCACCCATTCCACTCCAAATGATGCCCATACCAAGGATTAGTTCAAATTTAAATGGGAGAATCCAAGATTAGATGGAGTCATCCATATTTAAGGGAGCCTTATCCTTATCCAAATACCTTTTCTCACACCAAAAGGATTCATGCCTAGATGAATGTGCACCATCAGCATTCTTCCTTTCTTGATGCCAATTCCAAGATAGCCAGCCTATTTGAAGTTTGAAAGAATTCCAAGATTAAGGGAGAATTCAAATTCAAAGTGTCCTAAGATAAGAGATGAAATTTGAAGATCAAATGAAAGCCCCCTCATCCAAACTTCTTTCAAATTCAAAGAAGGATTTTTAAACTCAAATTCAAGCATTCAAAAGGACTTCTTATCTCATGTTGCCAACCAAGGAAGATTAAAAATCAGATTAAGAAGGATTTCATGCCAAGAAGGTGGAGGATTAATGCTAAATTAAGAAAGGATTAGCGCCATCTCACATCTTAATTTTGTTGCACAAGCCAGAAGCCTTCATCTCATCTCAAGTTGTCACCCAAGCCATGAAAAGCCAATTCAAATTTCAAATTCAAGGAAGATGCCAAGAAGCCAAAGAGTGTTTGAAGTTCAAATTTATAATTTAAATTCAAATGGAGTCCTATGTTATCTTCATATGTAAAAAACCTATAAATAGGACCCCATACTCCCCTTGTAATTATTATTATTCATGCATGAAATAAAGATGCATTCTTTCTTTCACAAAGCTAGGTTAGGCTTTAGGATTTTTCTCTAAGGACGGGGAGGTCCTTAAGAGCTTAAGGCGGGGAGGTCCTTGAGAGCTCAAGGCGGTAAGGTCCTTGAGTGGAGGTTTTGCCGGATTCGACAAGCTGCTATCGATCTTCTCTAAGCTCTATGCAACCAACCTTTTTTTTTTATTTACTTCATTCTTAAAGTCTTGTTTGCTGCCTTCTATGCAGATCCCAGGTGTTCAAAGACTTTAGAGGATGGATCCTTTGCTTCCAAACCAATATCTGATGGTAGATCTGAAATTTGGAGTCCCGATCTTCATCCTGCTGCGAGATCTGAGCAACCAAGCAGCCAATCTATCTCGAGTCAAAGAGAATCTCCATCGGGGTCAGCAACCAATCCTTTCTCATTAGATTTGGTAGTTGAAGCATGGAATAGCCTAATCTTAGATGGTTTCCTAGCCATCGAGTCCTTATTCTTTTTAGCTTGCGGATTAGATTGCGGGTAAGTATTTTGTTACTTTCTTTAATCTCTTTAGTCTATTATGTTTAGTTGCTTTACTGCTATGATCATTGCTCTTTAAAACATCTTAGACTAAAATTAGATCATCTTACACCATATCGCATCATTGAGCCCTTATGCAGTACCCATATTATTGACCCTTAAGAAACATGGCACATGGAAGATGTGCATTGACAGTCATGCCATTAATAAGATCACAACTAAATATAGGTTTTCCATACCCCATTTGGATGACATGTTAGATATGATGACTAGAGCAATAGTATTTTCAAAGATTGACCTTAAGAGTGGCTATCATCAAGTTAGGATTAGACCTGGGGATGAGTGAAAGACTGCAAAGGGTCTTTTTGAATAGGTAGTGATGCCTTTTTGAATAGGTAGTCTTTTTGAAAGACTGTCCAATGCCCCTAGCACCTTTATGTAGATAATGAACCAAGTCTTATGCTTATTTATAGGAAAGTTTGTCATAGTTTACTTCGATGACATTCTTATATATAGCAGGACCCAGGAGGATCATTTGGATCATTTGAGGTAAGTCTGTTTAGCTCTTAGAAAAAATAGTCTTTATGCAAACTTGAAAAAGTGTGATTTTCTCTCCAAAAGAGTCATTTTCCTAGGTTTTCTTATCACACCTGACGGAGTTTCTGCTGACCCCGAAAAGCTTAAGTCAATTGTAGAGTGGCCTGTGCCAAATAGTGTTCATGAAGTACGAAGTTTTCATGGCCAAGCTACCTTTTATAGAAGATTCATTCGGGGGTTTAGCACTAGTTGCACCAATCACGGATTGCATTAGGAAGGGCCATTTTGAATGGACCAAAGCTGGCCTTCTTAGACATTAAGAAGAAAATGACACAAGCACCTATCTTAAGACTGCCTGGTTTTTCTAAGGTTTTTGAGGTGGCTTGTGATGCCTCTGGAATAGGTATTGGTGGAGTTTTAAGCCAAGAGAATCACCCAATAGCCTTTTTTAGTAAAAAACTGAATGAGGCTAAATTAAAATACTCCACCTATGTAAGGAACTTTATGCGGTAGTCTAGGATTTAAGGTATTGGAGGCACTACCTTTTGCCACAGGAGTTTATCCTTTTCTCCGATCATGAAGCACTCCGGTTCCTCAACTCTCAGAAGAAACTGAACCCTAGGCATGGTAAGTGGGTAGAATACATTCTAGCATACACCTTTGTATTGAAACACCATGCCGGGATTGAAAACTGCATAGCCGATGCCCTGAGTCGTAGATCCTTATTTTTGACATCAGTTAGTACTGAAGTCATAGGATTTGATAGGTTGAAGGAAGAATACCCCAATTGTCCTGACTTTAGTGAAGTTCATCAAACTCTACAACATGGACCATCTAGCATATTTAGTGATTACACTCTATGTGATGGTTTCCTTTTTAAGGACAATAAGCTATGTATCCCACGAACATCAATTAGAGACTTCTTAGTGTGGAAAATTCATGCTGGAGGATTGGCTGGCCACTTTGGAAGAAATAAGACCATATTAATAGTTGAGAAAATTTTTTTTTGGCCAGGCCTTAAGAGACACGTAGCCAATATTGTTGCCCGATGTTGACATGTATTGTTGCTAAACATCAAAGACAAAACACCGGGTTATACACTCCTTTACCTGTGCCTGAGTGTCCATGGTAAGATCTTAGCATGGACTTTGTTTTAGAATTGCCCAAGACCCTTAGGAAACACGATTCAATCTTTATAGTGGTCGATAGATTTTCGAAGATGGCCCATTTTATACCTTGTTTCTAAACTTTTGATGCCTCTAGGGTAGCCAAGCTTTTTCTCGATCAAGTATTCAAATTGCATGGGTTAGCTAAGACCATTGTTTCTGATAAGGATGTTCGTTTCACAAGTTGCTTTTGGAAAACCTTTTGGCACCTATTAAGAACAAAACTGAACTTCTCAACTGCTTACCACCCCCAAACTGATGGATAGACCGAAATAGTAAATAGAAGTCTAGGGAACTTATTGAGGTGCCTTGTTGGAGAGAGTCTGGAAAACTGGGATTTGCTATTACCTCGTGCCGAATTCGCTTACAACAACTCAGTCAATAGGTCTACTGGTAAGAGTCCCTTTGAGATTGTCCATGGTTATAAACCTAGGAGACCTACGACCTCATTCCATTACCCACTCATGCATGAATGTCTGAGTCTGCCGAGTCATATGCACAGCATATTAAGGACTTGCTAAGGAGATTAGTAGGAAAATTCAAATGAGCAATGAAGTCTATAAGCATATGGCCAATTCACGGAAACAAATGAAAGAATTCAATGTAGGGGATGCTATAGTGGTTAAACTTAAACTTGAAAAGTTCTCGTCGGGAACTATGAAGAAACCGCATGCCCGGGGAGCTGGACCTTTCAAAGTATTAAAGAGAGTTGGACCTAATGCATACGTGTTAGAGTTACCACCGGATTATGGCATTAGTTCAACATTTAATATTTCTGATCTAAAAGAATACAAAGAGCCGTCATTAATTCCTAGTGAGCCTTTTGGACCTTATCTAGCCTTTGAGAGTGAAACCCTACCTGAGTGTCCACTAACACCACAGCCAGAATGAAGAGATAGGATTGAAAGTATCTTGGATGACCAGGTAATTAGCACCAGAAATAAGGGCTATCAATGTTATATGGTTCGATGGCAAGGAAGACCCGAATCCTAGGATTCCTGGATCACCTGAAAGGATCTACAGCAAATTGATCCAAACTTGCTAGAAAGATATCAAAGTTAGACCAGTCCATACTTGACAGGGTCGAGTTCCTCCCACCCAGGAGAACTGGTGCGGGCACCAAGGTTTGAAAGAGGCTTCAGTCTAATTCAGTATGGCTTTAATTCTTTCATTAAACTTGTGTCTTGTAAATAGAGTAATTTACTTTTTTAATTGAATTTAAGTCATGTAATTAGGTTGGATTTATTTCAATTTGGTTTTTTTGAGTCCATTTGGGTTTTTGAGTCCAATTAGGGTTGAATTGGTCTTGTATTTAGTGAGTTTAGTAGTTGGTTCCAAGAGAGGTTTGGAATTGGTTCAATGTAAGCAAGCTCACTTGAAGATTGGATGCATTCAACCACTCCAACAATTCAATCCAAGGAGGATGCCACTTCAGCAAGCATTGTTGGACGCCATGTCAACCTCCCAACCACTTGGTGTACACCTCATCAAGCCAAATCACCACATGCCACATCACCAAGGGGAATTCAAATTCAAAGGAGTCGGCCAAGGGGTTTCAACCTTCCATTATTATAGCTAGCTCCAATGAAAATCTCCATGTAATTCGAATTTCCACCCTTATAGCAAGCAACTTCCCATGAAAAGCTCCATGTATTTCGAATTTTTAAAGTTCTTTGGAGGCTTATAAAATCTACTCCAAGCTCTCTTGTAAATGGATGATCATATGAATGAAAGTTAAAGTTTCTTCTCTTCCATTTGTGTTATCAAATGTCCTCCGAGAGGGAGTGGGTGAGAGGCCCTTAGCTACTTCAAGAAAAGCCATTTTCCATGCCAAGAACCATTAGCCTATTTTCTCTCCATCCAATCATTCCATTCCATCTTCCAAGGTGCAAGGAAACCAATCAAAGGAGGCCGGCCAAGCTACTTCCACTCCATCAAACTTCTTCTCAACTTCAACCTTCATGTCATTAGTATTCCGTCTTTCAAATTCCTTTTTAACTCTAATATGGTTTTTGTAGGATCCCGGGATTTCAGGTTCCAAAGAAGAAGGTCTTCCGTTGCTAAACATCAAAGACAAAACACCGGGTTATACACTCCTTTACCTGTGCCTGAGTGTCCATGGTAAGATCTTAGCATGGACTTTGTTTTAGAATTGCCCAAGACCCTTAGGAAACACGATTCAATCTTTATAGTGGTCGATAGATTTTCGAAGATGGCCCATTTTATACCTTGTTTCTAAACTTTTGATGCCTCTAGGGTAGCCAAGCTTTTTCTCGATCAAGTATTCAAATTGCATGGGTTAGCTAAGACCATTGTTTCTGATAAGGATGTTCGTTTCACAAGTTGCTTTTGAAAACCTTTTGGCACCTATTAAGAACAAAACTGAACTTCTCAACTGCTTACCACCCCCAAACTGATGGATAGACCGAAATAGTAAATAGAAGTCTAGGGAACTTATTGAGGTGCCTTGTTGGAGAGAGTCTGGAAAACTGGGATTTGCTATTACCTCGTGCCGAATTCGCTTACAACAACTCAGTCAATAGGTCTACTGGTAAGAGTCCCTTTGAGATTGTCCATGGTTATAAACCTAGGAGACCTACGACCTCATTCCATTACCCACTCATGCATGAATGTCTGAGTCTGCCGAGTCATATGCACAGCATATTAAGGACTTGCTAAGGAGATTAGTAGGAAAATTCAAATGAGCAATGAAGTCTATAAGCATATGGCCAATTCACGGAAACAAATGAAAGAATTCAATGTAGGGGATGCTATAGTGGTTAAACTTAAACTTGAAAAGTTCTCGTCGGGAACTATGAAGAAACCGCATGCCCGGGAGCTGGACCTTTCAAAGTATTAAAGAGAGTTGGACCTAATGCATACGTGTTAGAGTTACCACCGGATTATGGCATTAGTTCAACATTTAATATTTCTGATCTAAAAGAATACAAAGAGCCGTCATTAATTCCTAGTGAGCCTTTTGGACCTTATCTAGCCTTTGAGAGTGAAACCCTACCTGAGTGTCCACTAACACCACAGCCAGAATGAAGAGATAGGATTGAAAGTATCTTGGATGACCAGGTAATTAGCACCAGAAATAAGGGCTATCAATGTTATATGGTTCGATGGCAAGGAAGACCCGAATCCTAGGATTCCTGGATCACCTGAAAGGATCTACAGCAAATTGATCCAAACTTGCTAGAAAGATATCAAAGTTAGACCAGTCCATACTTGACAGGGTCGAGTTCCTCCCACCCAGGAGAACTGGTGCGGGCACCAAGGTTTGAAAGAGGCTTCAGTCTAATTCAGTATGGCTTTAATTCTTTCATTAAACTTGTGTCTTGTAAATAGAGTAATTTACTTTTTTAATTGAATTTAAGTCATGTAATTAGGTTGGATTTATTTCAATTTGGTTTCTTTTGAGTCCATTTGGGTTTTTGAGTCCAATTAGGGTTGAATTGGTCTTGTATTTAGTGAGTTTAGTAGTTGGTTCCAAGAGAGGTTTGGAATTGGTTCAATGTAAGCAAGCTCACTTGAAGATTGGATGCATTCAACCACTCCAACAATTCAATCCAAGGAGGATGCCACTTCAGCAAGCATTGTTGGACGCCATGTCAACCTCCCAACCACTTGGTGTACACCTCATCAAGCCAAATCACCACATGCCACATCACCAAGGGGAATTCAAATTCAAAGGAGTCGGCCAAGGGGTTTCAACCTTCCATTATTATAGCTAGCTCCAATGAAAATCTCCATGTAATTCGAATTTCCACCCTTATAGCAAGCAACTTCCCATGAAAAGCTCCATGTATTTCGAATTTTTAAAGTTCTTTGGAGGCTTATAAAATCTACTCCAAGCTCTCTTGTAAATGGATGATCATATGAATGAAAGTTAAAGTTTCTTCTCTTCCATTTGTGTTATCAAATGTCCTCCGAGAGGGAGTGGGTGAGAGGCCCTTAGCTACTTCAAGAAAAGCCATTTTCCATGCCAAGAACCATTAGCCTATTTTCTCCTCCATCCAATCATTCCATTCCATCTTCCAAGGTGCAAGGAAACCAATCAAAGGAGGCCGGCCAAGCTACTTCCACTCCATCAAACTTCTTCTCAACTTCAACCTTCATGTCATTAGTATTCCGTCTTTCAAATTCCTTTTTAACTCTAATATGGTTTTTGTAGGATCCCCGGGATTTCCAGGTTCCAAAGAAGAAGGTCTTCCAAGACAAGAAACAGAGACAAGAAGCCCTACCATCTAGAGGAATTTCCTTGTCATCCAAGAGGTTCATCCTTGAGTGTAATCCCTCCAATTGCTGAAATGTTAATGGTCGGGTATCCCTCTTTCAATGCTTTCAGATTTGAGATATTAGAGTAATTAAGCCCAAGCCTATGTGGTTTCTTAGCCACAAAGATCCTTTCTCTTTAATAATTTGAAGGTTATCATTCAAGTCCAGTTTATCATGCTAATCCCTTCATAAAGATTTCAGTTTTGTTTACATGTAAAAGTAGCCTAGCATCACTTCATTTTTCATTTAGTTACTACTATCTCATCCTAGATTGCATCATTCCATTTCATCCCACATCAAATTGGTATCAGAGCATGGTAGGTTAGGGCTTAGCATCTTCTTCAGTACTTGGATTGGGTGCTTCACCAAGGCCGTCCGGTCATAGAAAAAGGAAGGGCTACATGACCCTCACATCCCATTCAACATGGATTTCTTATGGTGTTTAGGGGTGCTGATGTGATTGACCCTTGAAGGGGAACACAAGAAGTTAATTTTAAATCCTAAAGAATAGTTTTGCATTATTGGAATCTAGCATCTTTAAAATTTCTGCTGTTCCTGTCCTGTTTGCATTGTTTGAGTTCCAGGCACAGCCCAGCATAGCATAGATTTTATTTTTTAATTTTCTTTCATCTGGTATATCATCTATGAGTTAGAAATGTTCTGTGATTTTTTCTGAATTTTCTGACACTGAAACATATCACTCTTCTGCCCCACTTCAGAATTGCAACACACAAAATTATGCACCTGAAATTAGGGTTCATTTGCATGTTTGCACTCATCTCATGATAAATCAATTTAAGGGCATCAATATGACATGGGGGCAGGATTTAATCACCTGTCCTTAGCCCAAAACCACCACCCTGCATAACTAACCCAATCCTTAATTAAAATTGAGTAGTACTCTAATTCCTAGGGATATGCACAGGTCTAGCTCAAGTCATCTGGGAAAACTAGTGCACCCATTCCTCCTGTATCTATTTCTAAAGCTGGTGTCTAGAAAAGAGGTCAAGTGGCAAACGCCATAAGCGGTTCTTGTGGTTTTTAATTAGGACTCAGCGAGAGCTGGGAGAGCCTCCCACAGACCCACCTCTTACCTAGCCAGTGGACAGGATAGCTGTTGATTTGGTGGTACCTTGTTGACTCACTTTACTTGAACTACTATGTCTAGTAAACCCCTAGCCCAAGTTCGAGTCTGTGTGAGCATGGCAACTAGATGAGGAGCACCCTATCAACAAACCCAAGCTCAACCGAGCGTAACCATGGACCAAAATTTTAAGACCATGATGAAAACCTTGAATGATCAAATGACCAGACTGAACCAAAATCTGACTGACCAATTAGCCCAGACCAACCATAGCATGACTGATCAGATAGCCCTCATCATTGCTAGGCTTGACTGACAAGAGGCTCGTACCCTTGGGAGAACCCATGAAGTCCAGAATGAATTAGAGCCTGAGCTAGAGTTTGATACACCCATCAACCCTAGAAGGGCTCTGCACCAAGACCTTTTCCCTGAACCCAATCCTAGGAGGCATCATCAAGACCCTTTCTTTGAACCAAATCCTAGGAGACCCAACCTTGATCGAGTCCATGACCCGAACCCTAGGAGAGCACATCATGACCTAGCTTATGAGCCAAATCCTAAGAGACCCAATTAGGATCAAATGGACCATGATGACCGAACCCTTAGGAGCACTAGGTTAGAAGCACCAACTTTTGATGGAAACCTAGATCCTAAGGTTTATATAGACTGGGAGGGAGAGATGGATCAGTATTTTGAGTGGTATGACATGAATGAGGAGAGGAAGTGCAAATTTGCAAAGCTTAGGTTAATCCGATAGGCCAGGCTATACTAGGAAAATGTTGAAAGGTTCATTAGATAGAGAGGTGATGTTCCCATAGTAACCTGGAGGGCAATAAAGCTTAGGCTTAGAGAAAAGTACCTTCCCATGTCCTACCACCAAAGACTTTTAGACCAGTGGCAGAGATTGACCCAGGGAACCAAGAGTGTAGCTAAGTACAATGCAAAATTTGATGAGTTTGTGATGAGCTGCAATGTCGATGAGTCCAAATAGGTTACCCTTTCTAGGTTCAGAGCTGGATTAAGGGAAGAGATCCAGAAGGAGTTGTTCTTGAAAGAAGTCCAAGATTTAGAGCTAGCCTACCAGGTAGCACGAGATGCTGAGAGATTTAATAGGGGACCAATTTACCGTAGACCAGAACCCCCTAGGATTAGTGCATCTAGTCAGCAACCAGGACCAAGTCAGATGCGACCAAATTGACCAAACCCTAGTACATCTCTGACCCGTGGAGACGATAGGGGTAAAGCACCAGAAGTTCAGAGAATCCCAACCCTGATGCTCTTTATTTCAGATATCATAATATAGGCCATTATGCTAGCAATTGCCCAACTGAAGCCTTACATATATAGGAGAATTAGCAAAGAATGAGTCTGAACTCATAAAGCCCCTAGATGAGGAAGTATATCAGGCTGAGGATAATTTGGCAGATAAGTATGAAGGTGACGAGGATCATGTAGAGCCTAACCTTTTGGGAGTAGTTAGATGCATCCTTATCCAAATTAAGACCCAAGAAGATTGGGGTAGGACTAACATCCTACAAACCTTTATCAAGTTAGGGGATAAGGTGTGTAAGATAATCATAGATAGTGAGAGTTGTGTGAATGCCATATCCACTAGTGCTATCAAAACTTTAGGCTTATCCACAGTTCCTCATCCAAATCCCTTTAAGGTTTCTTGGATAGACTCTACCTCAAAATTCCTATCAAGTTTAGGTGTCTAGTCTAAATCCAATTACAGTCTTATCTGGAGAAAGTGTGGTGTGATTTCCTACCAATGGGAGAGAGTAGTATTATCTTAGGCCGACCCTGGTTATTTGACCATGATGCAACCCTTTATGGCCGATTTAATTCTTGTGCATTCATGCACTTTGGAAAGAAGTTTGTGATCAACCCTACACAACCTAAGGACATTATGATCGATTTACCTAAAGGAAAAGAAGATCGGAGTTAACCTGATTGCCGCAAAGGAAATTGAGAAAGAGCTCACTGAGGGTACACCTGTTTGGATTTTAACCACTAATGAAATTCAAGAACCTTCCCAGAAAGAACACCCTCAGGAAGTGGTTAAAGTGTTAGAGGACTTTAAGGATGTGTTTCCAAATAACCTACCTGACTACCTTTCACCACTTAGGGACATCCAACATGCCATTGATTTAGTTCCAAGAGCAACCCTATCCAACCTCCCATATTATAGGATGAACCCTACCGAACACCTAGAATTACAAAGACAAGTAGGAACCTCCTTAGGAAAGGATTTATTAGGCATAGTTTGAGCCCTTGTGTAGTACCCGCATTTTGACCCCTAAGAAAGATGTTACTTGGAGGATGTGCATTGATAGTCATGCCATTAATAAGATCACAACTAAATATAGGTCTCCCATATCCTGTTTGGATGACATGTTAGATATGATGGCCGGTGCAATAGTATTTTCAAAGATTGACCTTAAGAGTGGCTATCATCAGGTTAGAATTATACCTGGGAATGAGTGGAAGACTACGGAGGGTCTTTTTGAATGGGTAGTGGTGCCTTTCGGACTGTCCAATACCCCTAACACCTTTATGCGGATAATGAACCAAGTCTTATGCTTATTTATAGAAAAGTTTGTCATAGTTTACTTCGACGACATTCTTATATATAGCAGGACCCAGGAGGATCATTTGAGGCAAGTCTGTTTAGCTCTTAGGAAAAATAGTCTCTACGCAAACAAGAAAAAGTTTGATTTTCTCACCAATAGAGTTATTTTCCTAGGTTTTGTTATCACACCTGACATAGTTTTTACTGACCCCAAAAAGATTAAGTCAATTGTAGAGTGGCCTGTGCCAAATAGTGTTCATGAAGTACAAAGTTTTCATGGCCTAGCTACTTTTTATAGAAGATATATTCGGGGGTTTAGCACCATAGTACCAATCACGGATTGAATTAGGAATGGCCATTTTGAATGGACCAAAGCTGCTGATAGGGCCTTCTTAGACATTAAGAAGAAAATGACACAAGCACCTATCTTAATTCTGCCTGATTTTTTCAAGGTTTTTGAGGTGGCTTGTGATGCCTCTAGAGTAGGTATTGGTAGAGTTTTAAGCCAGGATAATCACTCAATAACCTTTTTTAGTGAAAAATTGAATGAGGCTAAATCAAAATACTCCATCTATGATAAGGAACTTTATGCGGTAGTCCAGGCTTTAAGGTATTAGAGGCACTACCTTTTAGCGCAGGAGTTTGTTTTTTTCTTCGATCATGAAGCACTCCGATTCCTCAACTCTCAAAAAAAACTGAACCCTAGGCTCGATAATTGGGTAGAATACATTCAGGCATACACCTTTGCATTGAAACACTGTGCCTGGACCGAAAATCATGTAGCCGATGCCCTGAGTCGTAGATCCTTAATTTTGACATCAGTTAGTACTGAAGTCATAGGATTCGATAGGTTGAAGGAAGAATACCCCAATTATCCTAACTTTAGTGAAGTTCATCAAACTCACAACATCGACCATCCAGCGTATTTAGCGATTACACTCTATGTGATGGTTTCCTTTAAAGACAATAAGCTATGTATCCCATGAACATCAATTAGAGACTTCTTAGTATGGAAAATTCATGCTGGAGGATTGGCTGGCCTTTGGAAGAAATAAGACCATATTAATAGTCGAGGAGAAATTTTTTTGGCTAGGCCTTAAGAGAAACGTAGCCAATATTGTTGCCCGATGTAGAACATGTGCTGTTGCTAAACATCAAAGGCAAAACATTGGGTTATATACACTCCTTTACCTGTGCTTGAGTGTCCATGGCAGGATCTTAGCAAAGACTTTATTTTTGGATTGCCCAACATCCTTAGAAAACACGATTCAATCTTTGTAGTGGTCGATAGATTTTCAATGATGGCCCATTTTATACCATGTTCCCAAACATTTGATGCCTTTAGGGTAGCCAAGTGGTGGGGGCACCAAGATAAAACACAGATTACTGGATCCTATTTGGTTTACCTAGCCATTTGTCAAATTTTGTAATCAACTAGAATTGAGTCAAGTAATAAGTTGAGGTTAGTTGATTTGTCTCAACCCTCAACCTAGTCAGTATTTTGAATCCTGTACATCAATTATGAGTTCAGTATGAGCCCAATTTTTATACAAAAGAGGAGGTTACCCTATTTTGGAGTTCCACCATGCCACATCTAGGAGTCAGAGGCCACTACATCAGCCCATTGGATTTTGTGTGACAATCCATGATCCAAGATACTTCTGGAAATCCTGATTCCTTCCATATGCCCTCTAGATGCCTAGATTTCCTTCTAGATGCTAGAGCATATTCTCAAAACATGGCACCCATGATTCTAGAGGTCCACCTACATCCAAGCCCAAAGAAATCAAGCCTAGGTGCCAAGTCCAAGCCCTTAAGAAGCAAGATTCCAGGAAATATTCCTACTACCATGCTAACAGGTCACCCCAGCTTCCAAAGGCCCAAAACCATGCACCCAAGCCCCTTTGGGCCGACCCCTTGCTGCTCCTAGAGGCCCAACATGCCCCCATAGGCATCCTTGAAGTGTTGACCATGTCCAAAGAGGTTTAACCAAATTCAAGTTGAAGAGAAGAAGGAGAAGACCAAGTTTATTCCTAACCTAGTTGGGATTTCTAATCCTTTTAAACTTTGTAATTCTAACCTAGCTAGGAAGGACTTGTATTCTAATTTGGAAGTGAACTTGTAACCCAAATGTAACCATGGTTAGTGAGGGAATGGGACTCTATAAATACCCCACCCCTCCCCCTCTTGTAAGCATCTCTTTCTTATGAATACAACTTGCTAAAATTTTGAGTTATTGCCTTGTGCGGGTGTTTTGTTTTGGTTCTTTAGATTGTGTTTTTGTGCTTTGATGAATTCCTTGCTACCCTAGCTTCCTTCCACAGCCTAAATCACTGCCATCCAAGCCTTCACACGTCTAAGAAGGAGTGCCCTAGGTCACCAAGTAAGGAGATCTTCAACAAGCTTCAAATAACTATCTTCTAACCCTAATCCTGATTCCTTTCAACCTATAGTTCATTTTCTTATTTTTAATTACTGTTTTGATTAACCCTGATGCTTGTAGGATCTCTGAGATGCTTCCCCTCCCCTGAGAAGGCCTTCTTTGCTGCCCGAACTGTCCAGATCAGCCATCAGATTTGAGGGAAACAAGGCTTCTTCTTCCAGGCTCTGATCAGAGTTGTGAGTGATCTCTTCTGCTACTGATATTATCATCTCTGACTGGTATGAAACCTTTCCTTCTCTTATTATCTGATTTGCTTGAAGTTAACTATCCTAAGCCAGGAATTCCTTAATTTTCGGGTCCTGTCTTTTAGTTATCTTGCATGATTCAGTCTGCGATAAGTTGATTCTTAGAATTGCTGATTACCTGCTAGTTTTTTACTTTGCTTTGAAAAACTAGCCATCAAACATAAATCTAAAATCACAAAAAAAATTAGTTTACTTCTTTTACTACATATCTAGCATTCTTATGTCATCTTGCATCAGTTTGGTATCAGAGCGGGTTTAGGATAGTTTTTATTTGCTTTGCATTCACAAACCCTAATTCTGCATTATGTCCACTGCATTAGTGTCTATATTTCATCTGATTTCGGCATCATAAATATTTTATTTTTCTGTAAAATTTGCACTTTGTATCCTCTGTTCTGTCCTAGTAATTATCAGAATTTTTAATTATTTTCATTGAAACCCTAAATCTCTAAAATTTTGCATAATAGAACCCTAACAGAATTCTGATAATTTCAGCAGCAGTCCAGAAACCCTAGGTTTGCATTATCATATGATTTTTTTTCTACATAAAATTTGGTAAGTATCATCCAACCATGCATCCTATATTCTAGATTTTCTTTAATTTTTTTATCCATCGGTATCTATGTCAAACTCTGCAACAACTAAAACCCTAATTCACTGATTTCTGCTACATTCTGCATCTTGACTCAACCTAACCTAATCAACTACCAAACCCCCAAATCCCAAGCCAAACTTTTGTTTGATAACCCCAGTTAACTTAAACCTAACTTGACACATCATAAATCATTAAAAAAATATTTTATTTTCTGATTGTTTTGGATTGCATCAGGGCCATCGATTGCCATCATTCTTAATCTAATCTTAAGGGCAATTCTCTCTATCTCAGATCAGGGCAGGATTTCATCACCTATCTTGGGCCCAAAACCACCATCATCATACTAATCTAAGCCTAATTAAAATTAATTAGACCTAATTAACCCTAGTGAGCTAGGAGCCATCAACAGGTCGGGTCCGAGCTGTGTGGGCCAACTAGTGCATTTAACCTTTTAGCTATTACTAAAAGCTGGTGTCTAAGGCTGGGGGTCCAGAGTCAAACAACCTAAGTGGTGTTGTGGTTTTTAATTGGGTCCCTGTGAAAGCAGGAGGGGCCTCCCACACTCCCACCCCCTACCTGGCCAGTGAAAGGATTAGCTATTGGGTTAGGTGTAAGTTGAGCTGACCCACCCAGTTTCTGGCTTTAGGTCTAGGAAACCCTAGATTATACTAGCCTTTTCTTTCTCTTTTGCATGCTTGGTTGCATCATTTCATTTTGATTATTTGATTTGTTGCATGACCACTAGATTAGAAACCCAATATCAAAGTCTAAACCCCAACCAAACCAACTATGGATTCAAATTTGAGGCCATGGTGAAGGCCATGAGTGATCAGATTATCTCCCAAATGAACCTCAAGCTTGACCAAACCCAAGCCTAGCTTACCCAAATAAACCAGTCCAACACCCAAACCCAAAATCTGCTAGCCCAAATAAACCGTAGGTTTGACCAATCCGATTCTAAGCTTGACCAAATGAACCAAAGATTCAACCAAGTAGGAACCCTAGGCAAGACCCATAGAGCTGAACCCTAGGAACCCATAGTCCCTAGATATGAACCCAATAGTAACCCACTATCCCTTAGTCAACCTAAACCCTATAAGATTGATACCCCTATATTTGAACCCATAACCTTTAAACCCATAACCTTTGAACCCATAACCTTTAAACCCATAACCTTTGAACCTATAACCCTTAGTTTACCCACCCCTGTTATCCTAGACCCTAGTCATTTTTCCATTAGCCAAACCCCTCTTACCACCCTATTGGTTCACCAAGATTACTTGGAAGAAGAAATATATGAAGCTGACCCAAGTCTGGTAGAGGAGTATGAGTCTATTGAAGATCTAGAAGAGTACCTTATAGAAGATCCAGGATTAGTTGATTATGACCAAACCCAAGTAGAAGCCATTCAGTGTTAGTTGAATCAATAGAGACCCAGGTAGAAGCCGGATCTAGAATTAGTTGACCCTGACCATACCCAAGTAGCAGCCAATCTATATTTAGCTAACCTTGACCATAATTAGTCAGTGGCTGACCCATAATTAGATAACCCAGATCACACCCAAGCCGCAATGGAAGAGCAATTAGAGGAGATTTTAGAAGAGGATCCATTGTAGAGTCTAGTCCTGAATTTTCTAAGCCAAAAGAGTTTATTGAGGACTTGGCTTATCTCACCCAGTACCCTCAAGAAGAAGTCACTTCCTTAATCCCAATTGAAGATCTTTTTCTAAAATTAGTGACCCATTCTTCCATAAGGCAGACCCAGTAGATAGACACCAATCCCTTAAGGTCAATCTTATTAGTTTAGGATTAATCCCTGACACCCTTTATTGCATCCTACTCTATCCAATTAACCCCAAACCCTTTTCTTACTTTTCACTCGATCAGACTAACCCTGAATCCACTTCTTATTTTCTACTCTTTTCTGAAACTTTTCTTGATTTTCTAACCCTTAGATTGCATTTCGTAAAGGTTTGCATACTGCATTCATTCATCAAGTCAGTCATGTTTGCTTCCTACTTTTAGAAGACCCTCTGGCATCTACTAAGAGTTCATGTTACATTTTCATGTGTATGTCATGATAGGATCAAACCTAAAGAGTTTATAATCTATTAGCTTTTGTCCCTTAGAGTCCAATAAAATGTCCTTTGATAGGGATGTCTAGTCGAGTCTATTAGGTAATTAGTTGAGTCCAATAAAGGCATAGCCTGAATTACATGTCTGCACCTGCACTACCCTCTGCACAGCATAAGCATATGAAAATTAGTCAAAAGCTGAACATAACTAATGAACTAAATGATAACTTGGCTAATTTTCAAAAGAGAGATAAAGAATTTTGCAGGAGATTTTGTAGTTGTAAAGAATTTTTTGCTCGTGAAGCTGGCCCATCCAAGATAATGAATATCGGTGGACCCAATGCCTATGTGCGAGAGATACTACATGATTTAGGTATTAACTCCACCTTCACTTCATCATCTCAGATCTTATAGAGTTTAGGGAGCCAGCAGCGATACCTAGTGAGCACCTTGAGCCTATCCCTCCCTTTTGAGAGAGAACCCACCCTAGAGTGTCCACATACAATTGGCCAAATAGTGAGGAAAAGATTGAGAGAATCCTGGACAATCAAGCCATATGTACCCGGAATCGTGGCTATCAGAGGTACTTGGTCCGGTGGCAAGGTCAGCCAAAATCTGAGAACTCATGGATCACCCGTGAGGATCTGCAGCGCCTCAACCCAGACCTACTCGAGCACTATGAGAGCCAAGTTATCCCACACTCGATGAGGTCGAGTTCCTCCCACCCCGGGAGAATTGGTGGGGGCACCAGATCAGACATAGATTACTAGGCCATTTGACCTATGCTATGTACCTTTTTCATGATACAAATTTTGTGACATAATTGTTAGTAATAGTTGTTTTGACCTCAACCCTCAATCTAATCAGTATTTTGAGTCCTATACATCAATTATGAGTTCAGTATGAGCCCAATTTTTGTACAAGAGAGGAGGTTACCCTATTTTGGAGTTCCACCAGGCCACATCCAGGAGTCAGAGGCCACTACATCAGCCCATTGGATTTTGTATGACAATCCAAGATCCAAGATGCTTCTGGAAACCCTGATTCCTTCCAGATGCCCTTCAAATGCCCATATTCCCTTCCAAATGCCAGAGCATATTCTCATAACAGGGCACCCATGATTCTAGAGGTCCATCTACATCCAAGCCCAAAGAAATCAAGCCTAGGTGCCAAGCCCAAGCCCTTAAGAAGCAAGATTCCAGGGAATTTTCTGCTACCAGGCTAACAGGCCACCCCAGCTTCCAGAGGCCCAAACCCATGCACCCAAGACCCTTTGGGCCGGCCCCTTGCTGCTCCTAGAGGCCCAACACCCCCCCCTAGGCATCCTTGAAGTGTTGACCACGTCCAAAGAGTGTTGACCATGTCCAAAGAGGTTTGACCAAGTCCAAGTTGAAGAGAAGAAGGAGAAGACCAAGTTTATTCCTAACCTAGTTGGGATTTCTAATCCTTTTAAACTTTGTAATTCTAACCTATCTAGGAAAGGACTTATATTCCAATTTGGAAGAGGACCTGTAACCCAAATGTAACCATGGTTAATGAGGGCATGGGAACTCTATAAATACCCCACCCCTCCCCCTCTTGTAAGCATCTCTTTCTTATGAATACAACTTGCTGAAATTTTGAGTTATTGCCTTGTGCGGCTGTTTTGTTTTGGTTCTTTGGATTGTGTTTTTGTGCTTGGACGAATTCCTTGCTACCCTAGCTTCCTTCCACACCCTAAATCACTACCATCCAAGCCTTCACACATCTAAGAAGGAGTGCCCTAGGCCACCAAGCAAGGAGATCTTCAACAAGCTTCAAACATCCATCTTCTAACCCTAATCCTGATTCCTTTCAACCCATAGTTCCTTTTCTTATTTTTAATTGCTGTTTTGATTAACCTTGATGCTTGTAGGATCCCTGAGGTGCTTCCCCTCCCCTAAGGAGACCTTCTTTGCTGCCCAGATCGCCCATATCAGCCATCAGATTTGAGAGAAACAAGGCTTCTTCTTCCAGGCTCCGATCAGAGTTATGAGTGATCTCTTCTACTAATGATATTATCATCTATGACTGGTATGAAACCTTACCTTCTCTTATTATCTGATTTGTTTGAAGTTACTATCCTAAGCCTGGAATTCCTTAATTTCCGGGTTCTGTCTTTTAGTTATCTTGCATGATTCAGCCTGCGACAAGTTGATTCTTAGAATTACTGAATACCTGCTAGTTTTTTACTTTGCTTTGATAAATTAGCCATCAAACCTAAATCTAAAATCACAAAAAATTAGTTTACTGCTTTTACTGCTGCATATCTAGCATTCTTAGATTATCCCGCATCACCAGCTTTTTCTTGATCAAGTAGTCTAATTGCATTGGGCTACCTAAGACCATTGTTTTTTCATTTTTCATTTAGTTACTACTATCTCCTCCTATATTGCATCATTCCATTTCATCTCGCATCAATAAGCTTTTCCTTCATAGCTCTCCAAGTGGCTATGGGCATGTCACATCTCTATCGACTAATGCGCTCAACATTACCCCAATACAATCTGGCCTGACGGACCAATCTAAGTTTGGCAAACTTAATTTTCTATCTTTTGACATCTCGTACCAATCAAAGTATTGATCCATATCACTCTCCCAGTCTATATACACTTTAGGATCTATGTTTTTCATCGAATATGGTTGCATCTAGATGAATATTTCTAATGGCTTTCTTATCCTGATCAACATAATCATGGCGTGGTCTCCTTTAATGTGGGTCGGGAGTATGTTCCTGGCATTGGGCTCTAGGATGGATGGGTGCCAATCTGGTGATTGTGGCTCAATAGCGGTCATACGGGTCTTTTCAAGAGTTCCTATTCTTTCTAATTTCAGCACTCTATGGATTGATGATGGAACTTGAAACTATCACACCATGGGAAGAAGACCTCTAGCTTAGATGGTTCCGATGGCAAGATTAACTTCCTCTTCAGCTCACAATCTTAGAGGATGCTGGATAGAAGGGGGATTAGTGACTTGGAATTGTAGGAAGAAGGGAAAGTAAAAGGTTTAAAAAAGGAATAAATGTTGGTGGATTGGTTGAAGTTGTAGGAGATCAAGATGAATGTGTTGGTGCCTTGAATGTGGGCTGATTGGAACTCCTTGGCTGAAATCAGGTTGGCATCTCTTGAAGGAAGAAGATGGGCACTCCAAAGTGTTGTAGAACGGCCTCCTTGGAGAGTGGTGTTGGCGGACTTGAAGCTTGAAGAAGATGGCTACTTTGGTTTGGTGGATGGGAAGGACTCCTTTGGTTGATGGAAGGGGCAGCACCTTGATGGAATGTAGTTGATTTAGGAGGTGGCTCGGTCGGCTAATGAAAGAACCTATGGGCCCCTCACCCTCTCCCTCTCGGAGGACACTTTCACAATACAAATGAAAGTAGAAACTTAAAATTTTCATTCATGCATAATCATCTTACAAGAGGGGTTTTGAGGGGTATTTATAAGCCTCCAATTCATTTTAAAAATTCGAATTACAAGGAGCAAATCATGGGATGTTGCAAGCTATATGGAAGGGGAGATGAAACCATGCATGAATGGAGGAGAAAATGGTGGTCGGCCCCCTTGCATTTGAATTCAAACTTGGCTGCCCAATGAGTGGTGATATGGCTTGCTTAGGTGTTCCCCATGTTGGCTTTGAAGATGACATGGCTTCCAATTAGACTTGATGATGCAGCATCCACCTTGGTATGATTTGTTGGAGTGATTTGTTGCACTTAATCTTCAAGCCCTCTTGCTTAACTTGAATCCAATTTAAACCCATCTTGGACCTAACTTATAAAATCAACTAAGTACAAGGTCAAATTGAACCCAATTTGACTCAAGAGACTAAATTGACATGGACCTAATCCTAATTACAGGACCCAAACTCAACCAAAAAAATAAATTTTCCTATTTATGGGACTCATGTTCAATTAAAGAAATAAAATTGAGACTCATGTTCAATTAAAGAAATAAAATTGAAACCAAAATTAGAATTAACTTAATCTATTGAAATCCATAATGAACATAGCTTGATTAGATTAGATTGAATTCTCTTTTGAGCTGTGGTACCCACACCAATGAAGTTATGGGATAACCGAGTCTTAGCCTCCCATTAAGTGAGATGGTAATGGGTCCAATAGTTGGGTGTTCATCGGCAGATCCAAAGATTGGGTGTTCATCGAGCTATTGAAATTACTGTTTCTAATATAATGGCTCAATACGACTCTCTTAATAGTAGTCAGGTGGGCCGGCCAAAGTCGGGCTTGACTATTCATTAGTTAGAAGCATTGAATTTTGTCTTGTTAATAGTTGGACCTAATCGGGACCTTCAATAGGAAGCCCAAAGGTCGATTGAAGTGCACCTTGGGGCAAAACCTAATACTTGAAGTTACTTGGAGAAGTAATCAGTTGAAGAACCTACCTTAGATGTGCATGGGTGAGCTTGCCAAAGTCAGGCTCATGTGTTGTCTATTGGGTTCTAGTACCCACTAAGGATTTAAAGAATTCCTCGGATTAGAGATAGAGGCTACCAGTCCGAACAAAATAGTGGGAAGGCATTTAGACTAAAGTCCATATCTTTAGGTTAATAATTCAAATACACTAATAAGTTTTGGTTTTCCTTTCAGATGTCTTCCAACCTGTCACTCTGATCTCTTCTCGATAACGAGAAGCTCAAGGGTCCCAACTTTGATAGCTGGTATCGAAGGCTCAGGATTATCCTGGAGTGTGAACGGATCTTATATGTGATATCGGATCTGACACCTGAAACCTTGCTCCCAATGCTCGGGGTTCGGTCAGAGACACTTATCAGAAGTGGCTTTCTGACAGAACTACTGTCCAATGCATTATGTTGGCAGTGATGAACGACGAGTTCAGTCATAAATTTGAAGAAGCCCAACCAGAGGAAATCCTTCAAAGGTGAAGGAGTCTTTCGGCACACCAGATGATGTTGAAAGGTACAGGGTCTCTTATGCTATCTACAATGCACGGATGCATGATGGGGCCTCAGTCACTAATCATGTACTGTATATGATCAAGATGATTGAGCACCTGCACAAGCTCGGATGTCCCTTGCATGAACAGCTCAGTAAAGATGCAATTCTGAATTCCCTACCATGTTCCTATCTAAACTTTTTCGATCATTTTAGAATGAATAAGCCTGCAGTTATCTACCACGGTCTATTGGGGTTATTGCAGACTTATGAGAAAGACCACCAACAAAATAAAGGGATGGCAAATCTAGTGGGAGGATCTTCGATAGGGCGTCGTCCCTTTAAGAAAGGGAAAAAGAATAATAAAGAGAAAAGGTGTAGAATGCTTCTGGGCCCAGTTAGGCCAAGAGGGTGAAGCATAAGAACCAAGCAGAATGCTTTTTCTGTAAGAAGCAGGGTCATTAGAAGAGGAACTGTCCTCTTTATATTGCATCCCTTGACCCGAACAGGTCCAAGAAGAGAAAGCAGCAGGACAGTACTGGACAAGGTATTTATATGATAACACATTTTAGTTTCTCTATCTGCAATATTACTAACTGGATATTGGATACAAGAAGTCCAATTCATATTTACAATTCTTTGTAGGGACTTCAAGTTAGTAGAAGATTTGAGGATGGTAAGAGATTCTTGAACGTGGGAAATGGAAGCCAAGTTCCAGTCTTGGCATTGGGAGTCCTCAAATCAATTTTGAGTCTTGTAAAATTATTTTGAATGAGTGTCATTATTGTCCATCTTTCATCTTGAATATCATTTCTGTAGGCCATGTATGGTTATGAACTATCAATAAAGAATGACATTTGCAAAATCATTTGGAATGATTCTGTTATGATGAATGGACATATGAACGATGGCATTTATGTACTATCGTGACCTGTTATTGTAGTGTACACGTCTAGCAAACACCCTAGGATAGATAATGTCAGCGAAGCGTACCTATGGCATTGTAGGCTTAGGTCATATTAACAAGAACAGGATAAATAGGTTAAAAAGCAAGGGTCTCCTTGAGATTAGTGAAAGTGGTTCACTATCAAACTACGAGTCCTGTCTTCTTGGAAAGATGACAAAATCATCTTTTACTGGAAAAGGTGAACGAGCCAACGAGATTCTAAGTCTGGTATATACTGACATATGCGGACCCATGAATATTAGTGCCAGAGGTGGGTATAGTTATTTCATTACGTTTATAGATGACCTTTCGAGGTATTTTTATGTCTTCTTGATGAGACATAAATTTGAATCATTTGAAATGTTCAAACGATATCATAATGAAGTTGAAAAATAAACTGGAAGGTATACAAAATCCTTTGATCAGATCGAGGTGGTGAATATCTTTCCAGTAAGTTTTTGACATATCTTGAGGAGAATGGGATTATCTCTCAGTGGACACCTTCAGGGATATCTCAGTTAAATGGACTGTTTGAAAGGAGAAATCGAACCCTGTTAAATATGGTTCGATCCATGATGGGCTTTACTTTTCTACCGCTATCCTTTTGGGGATATACTTTGGAATTAGTCTGTTACCTTTTGAATAGGGCTCCGAGTAAGTCCATTAGAAAAACCCCATATGAGATATGGACTGGACGTAAGCCGACACTCTCACACCTTCGAGTCTGGGGTTGCTCGACTTATGTAAAACATTTGGAAATGGATAAACTTGGACCTAGGTCTGACCGATGCCTATTTGTTGGGTATCCAAAAGAGTCTAATAGGTATTACTTCACTTGGCTGAGGAATAAAAGCTGTTTGTCAGTCTTAGGGCTATCTTTCTGGAAAAGGAGTTCCTTAGTGAAGGAACTGTAGCCGCTAAGATTGAACTTAGTGAAGTTCAACAAGTAGAGGAATCGAAACACTTGAGGGATAATATAGAACCATTTGTAATTAGTTCACACCCAGAGTCCATACAAGAACCATTAAGGAGATCCGGTAGGGTACTGAGTTGACTAGATAGATACTACGATTTCTTGGTCCGGGATAGTGATCCCAATGAGCTCGATGAGAACAATGAGGATCGGATCTCCTATATGGATGAGATGTAAAGGTTCGACTCTTAGAAATGGCTAGGAGCCATGAAATCCAAAATGGAGTCTATAGAAATCAACAATGTATGGACATTGGTTGATCCACTTGAGGGGATAAAGCCCATTGGGTGCAAATGGATTTTCAAAAGAAAAAGGGATGCAGACAGGTAGTTAGAGACCTGTAAAGCCTGTCTGGTTGCCAAAGGGTATCGTCAACGTTATGGTATTAACTATGACAAGACGTTCTCTCCTATGGCAATGCTCAAATCTTTGCAAATGTCATTCTTTATTGATAACTCATAACCATACATGGCCAATTGGCCTACAGAAATGACATTCAAGATGAAAGATGGACAACAATGATACTCATCCAAAAAAAATTTACAAGACTCAAAAACTGATTTGAGGACTCCCAATGCCAGGACTGGAACTTAGCTTCCATTTTCCATGTTCAAGAATCTCTCACTGTCCTCGAATCTTCTACTAACTTGAAGTCCCTGCAAAGAATTGCAAATATAAATTGGACTTCCTATATCCAATATCTAGTTAGTAGTATCATAGAGGGAAAGCAAAACATGCATGCATGGTAGAAAAAATGTATTTAAAAATAATTTTAAAATAAGCATAGTGGAAGGCTTGGTAGATCGATCAAAACGATCTACCAATTTGCCTGCAATAGGAACAAGTATGATAATGTGGCATGCAAAAGATATCATAAGCAGAAAAAGAACCAAAAGGCATAAGGATACCTTACCGTTATATCTTAAGGAAGAGGTTGTAAAAAGCCCTCGAGCCATGCACATGTTTGGCCTCTATGGGCAGTTCACACCAGGGATCGATTCTGATCATCTCCCTCAGAGTCCTAGCTCCTTGGGATCCTTGAGACCGATCTACTTTTTCTTGGAAGACAAGGAGGAGAGATGGAACCCTTCCTAACTAGCTCTCTTCCCAAGACCTAGCTTGAGTGCTAGGTAGTCACACACCCAAAATCCTAGTCCTCTCAAGCCCCTTTTCTTTTCTCTCTCAGAATTTCAACAATCTCATTCAACAAGAAAACTCCTTTTTTTTTCTCTCTTCTTCAACCGGTAGCCCCTAAAACAATCCTTATTTATAGAGGCAGCCATGAGAGGGAGAAAGAGGAAGGAGGAGTATTGGGGGAGAAGGTCAAGGGCCATACTAAATTGGCTCTAAGCTTATAAGGCAAGAATGACCATCATTCCAAGAAAGCTTGGAGCCAAAACCAGCCAAAATTTGAAATTCGAATTGAGGTCAAAACTTTCCAAAAATTCTTTCCAAAATTTTTGCTTGCCATAGCCAAGTATCTACACTTCATAGTGTATACTTTCCAAGTATCGACACTTGCGACACATGGAAGTATCGACACTTGGAACATGGTCAATCATATTGACCTCCAATGATGATGGCAAACGATTCTCAATCATCGATTAGCCTTTAGATCAGATAGAAACTCCTATGGTGTGTGATCCCATAGATTCGAGCACTAAGTCGAAAGCACTGGAACACTTGCAGTACCAGTCAAAGTCATCATCTAGCAATGATACCCCGGATAGGTCGAAAATTATAGAGCAACTTTCTAGAACCTCTGACATATGGTTATCGAATAATTCATCCCTTTGACCTCAAAATACTCAGGATGACCTAGGGCTTGACTACCAACCCTAACCTGGTACATCCAGATCATGTCTCAACCTTATAATGATGCGAGACAAAAATAAAATGATGGATGGAGAGTTTTAGCAAGCTAACCAGCAAGCAAACTTGAGCAATTAATTATCAAATAAATAGGCTAAATTAATTCGAAGAAAGAATTTTCATAAGGAGACTAGTAGATCTAAGTTATAATACCCGCAATGTAGATCTTGTTCAAAACAAAGATTAGGATCTTCATGGCTAGGAAACCATCACTACCAGGACAAGTTAACATTTAAATGATTGGATCTAATGAAGCTTAGGAAGAGTTTTCCTACAAACAATGATGGCTAAAATATTTTAGTGGAAAAGGGTTCACACAAACTCTAGGAAAGAGGATTAGATGGTAAGACTAGAACTCCTTCAACTTATGAACTTATCTTGCACTTGGATCATGGCAAGAAACCTTCATCATCAACTCAAATCCTTGAGAGAATCTGCAATGAACCAGCAATAAGGGCATGGAAACAAAGATGGAAGGAAATAAATCAAAGGAAAATAAAGGAAGCGAAGTTTGGGAATGGCTTGAAGCTAGTTGGCAAGCTCTTCTCTTCTTCCTCTTGGTACACGCCTCAAAGACCTTGGAAGGGATTCTTTGAAGTTTCAAATGGGCCTCTCACCCTCTCCCTCAAGGAGTGACCTAGCTCTAGGACTAGTGAATGAAGAAAACTAGCTAGATTAAAGGGCATCTCATCCTCTCCACATAAGGAAACTAGACTAGAATTCAAGAAGAAAACAAAACTCAATATCATCTCAATTTCATTTCTAAATGGAATGAATACAAGAGGGGAGGCTTGGCCCTATTTATAGGCCAAGGAATTTCCAGAAAATTCATTCCAAAAAATATAAAATATAACTGATCCAAGGATTAGTTATGCTATGCACTAGATTAGGTTGCCTTAACTAGAATTGGTTATAACTTCGAACAAGAAATAGTTAAAAATAAATTTTGGTTGCAACAAACTTCCAAGTGGTGCCTTCTTAGCTTGCCATGTGTTATCAAGGGATTCTTCTATGTGTCTTCAATAAAAGTGATCTTCCAAGTGGCGGCATGAGATGTTTCCACATAGCATCCAAGGATGCTTCCAAGTGTAATCAACATGGAACTTCCAAATGTCATAAGGGATGGAGTCCAAGACTCTTCAAGTATGCTTCAAGTGGTGCTCCAATAAACTTTCAAGTGGCAAATAAAAAAGGCTTGATGATCTTCTGAGTGGCATGGAAAAATTGCTTGACAGAGGGGTAGTGTCGTCTCAAGGACAGGTTGAGTCAACTCAAGGTGCATGAGTCGACACTTGACAATTGGGGCTCTCCTTCTTGAGTCGGCTCATGGAAGTAGCTTCTTTAAAAGTGAATTGCTTGAGTGCTGGGGCTTTCTTTTAACCATGTTTTAGCTTCCATGAGGTGGACTTTGGTGTGGGCACCAAGATTAGATAGAGGCTCCTCAACCCTCTATGGATCTCAGATTAGGGTATTAAACTTTTGGATCCCGTAATAAGGCTTAAAGCCTGAATAATTTGCTTTCAAATCATGTAATTAGTATCTAGTTGGTTTCAATTTTTGGTTTAGTCTTGTAATTTGGCCAATTTGGTCAAGTTAGGGTCAATTGGTCCTGTAATTAGTCAAGTTGGTCCACAAGCTAAAACCAATTTGAAGATAGACTCAAGCTAGTTTGAAGATGGGTTCACAAGTGGGCATTCAAGTCAAACCCAATTGAAGATGAGTCAAGTCACCTCTCCACACCAAGTTAGGAGTGCCAACTCATGAGGAGTACTACATCATCAGTGCCACATGGCATGGGGAGGTGCCACTCCACCAAGCTCCATTAGGCGACCAAGATAAGATGGAGAAGTTCGAATTCAAATTCCATGTTGATGCCCATTAAACTCCCCTTGATCCAAGCCGACCACCTCCCCACTCCACTCCACTCCCCTAAATCAAGCCATTCGACCAAAGAACAAGCCAAGTCAAGGTCGGCCAAGGTTTTATGAAGGAGGAATTCAAATTTAAAATGGGCACCCCTTGATTCATGAAGACAACCCACCCCTTTTCCCTCCCCAAATTAAGTCTAGTAACCCCCTGTTTCAAATTTGATTTCAAATGTTCAAAAATGAGGACTTGGGTGCTTATCAAAAGGGCCCTAACCCTCTTGTAAATTAATTTTGATGAATAAAAAAAAAATCTAAAATTTTCTTTCTAGCCCTTGTCTTGAGACTTGGAACTCTGTGAGAGAGTGTGCCTTTGTCCTTCGAGACATCGAACGGTGAGAGGCCCTAGTTACCTTCTTCCTATGCAACCCACCAACCTTTCTTTCCAATCTTGGATGCCCCCTAGAAGATCCTCTTGGATGCCCAACAGGAAGAGCCTTCCTTGATCGCCACCTTCTCTCACCATCCCTTATTTCATTGCCTTCCCCTTCCTTCTTGCTATTTTCTATCTTGTCTCTAGGTTGCTCACAGGTCCTTCAGGTACCACGGATAAAGGAGTCTGCCTTCCTTGCCTTCAGGACCATCTAACAGAAAGCTAGCAAATCCATAGGGTCGAGGGTTTGATCTTCCAGGCCGCATCCGTGAGTATGAGCAAACTCGGCAATGGGCACTTTAGAGCTTTAAGAGGTTTGCACTCCCTAGTCTCCTAAGTAGGATATTGATTTAGAGCTAAGTCCTGCCAGGATTTCTCAATCCCGGGGTCCTTTCTTTATCACTATTTAGGGGCTATGTCTGCATGCTAAGAGTTTCTTGTCCTTATACGAATCTCTAGATCCATTCTTAGCTTGATTTCGGGAATCGATCAATCCATTAAAAACATAAAAAAATAAAAAGAAATCACCTACATGCATCCTAGGTCCCGCATCATGTTTGGTATCAAAACATGGTTAGGACTTAGTTTCTCTTTAAGTACTCGAATCGGGTACTTCACCATGACCGTCCGGTCATAGGGAAAAGTAGGGCTGCAAGACCCCTCACATCCCATTCAAACGGGATTTTCTATGGCGTGTAGGGGTGCCGATGTGATTGACCCTTGAATAAGAAAATAAGGAGATAGGTATCTTAGGTCCTAAAGAAGATTTTTGCATAATTAAATTCAGCAACATTAGATTTCTGCATCATGTGTACATGGTTGTTGTTTTAATTATTTCTATATGTAGAAAATTCAAAAACTACTGATTCTTGTTTTACTGGATTCCTTGTAACTGATAGTATTTTTTAGAGTTTTCATAGAATTTATTTCGATCAATAAAACTTCTTCATGCCTAATTTTTGTCTGAGAACAATTCTGTCCTAAAATTTCTACAAGTCTAATTTCAGCATGCTTTTATTTCCATATACTTAGGAGTTAATTACATGATTTTTGCATAGCTTAATTTTTGCACTTCATTAGATTTCATGTGTATGCCTTTATATACATATCTTACTTTAAGGGCGACAATATCATAAGATAAGGGAAGGAGGTCATTATCTTTCCTTGGCCTGAAAACCACCACCTTTACATCTCGAACCTAAGCCTAACTTAAAATCTATTTGCAACCTAATAGCTTAGGGACATCAACAAGTCGGGTTTAACCATTGTGGAAAGCTAATGCATGCAACCCTGCAATTAGTACTGGGAAGCTGGTGTCTAAGGCAAGAGGTTTAGTGTCAAACGACCTAAGCGATATTGTGGTTCCTTAATTGGATCCGTGCAAAAGCAGGGGGCCCTCCCACACTCTCACCTCTTATCTGGCCGATGAAAGGGCTAGTTGTTGTGCTGTCTGTCATCTAAGTTGACCCATTCTATTTGAACTCATAGGTGTTGGGTTTGTTGACCAAGGCGGAAATATAGATTTCAAAATTTTTATCTTATGAAATCTATACCAAACCCCTTAGCCCTAGATCTCCTTAAAAAATTAAAAATATATATCATTCATATACATGATTTAAATATATATATGTAAGTACTAACCTGTACCATAATATCCAAAATGCAAATCTCCACCAGGTTCCCAAATGTTCACCCTCCAATGGTGATCCACACGGAGAAGAGATGAAGACAACAACTTCTTGATCTTGGATCCTCTTCTTGAATTCTTTTTCAAGAATTCAATTCTTGGACTTATAGGCTGGATTTTCTTTCATGAAAATTCCCTTTCTCCCTTCTTTCCTCTTCTTGATCCTTTCCTCAACTTCAATCCTTGTAGAAATTCTTATTTGAAGTGGAAGAAAAATTAAGACAAGTAATGTCTTAATTCAAGAAAGAAAAGAGACCCTTCCTATTTCTTTCATTTACCATTCAAGACCTTCCTCTTATTCTTGTTTAGGGTCAGAGTTTCGACAGAGGATACCTCTGTAAGGGAAACAATATCCAACAAGAACAAGGGGAAGGAGTATTCTGGAGAGGAAAAAGGGAATATGATCTCTGAATTATCTTACATGAAAATCCCCGAGAACCCAACCCTATTTATAGATATCAGAGGGGTGTCTTTTCAAAACAACGCAATCCTCTGCTATCCCAAGAATCAAGGTTCTTTCCATCCTCACGCGTCCCCTCAGATTTTTCACACCTTTCCTGATTTATTTCAAGATTTTTCGATGAAGAAAAATCTCGGAAGAAACCTCAGAAAAGTCGCGATGTTCTGAGATGGAGTTGCGACCGAAAAGCAACGGATTTCTTTTGGCCATCTGATCTTGATCCAAGGGACTCCAGATGAGACACCTAAAGAAAAGATTTTTGCCCCCTCCCATCTGGTTTTCATGGAAAAAGAAGTCCCCACGCATGTGAAGAGGAGTCCACGCGCGTGGACTCTTCCTTTGGTGCGCACACATGGGAAAGATGGCTTGGGCGGTCTTGGAAAAAGGGTTTTAATTGATTTTTAATCAATGGGTTCAGCCACGGGTTAGCCCAAAGTCCCAAAATTTAAATTAAACTCTAATTAGGTTCAATTAGAACCCAATTAAGCCCATTCAGAACCAAGTTCGAATCCAATTCGAATAGAAGTTGGGTCTGCAACACATGCTAGTGTGTTTGTCCTGTAAACATGATTTAATTCTAAATTAAATCCCTCATCGACTCTCTTTTGTGTGTGACTCATTGGGTTCCACATCTAGCCTGCAGTAGGTTCGAGTGCTATTTGACTTAATTTGGTTAGATCTCAACTAAACCGATTTAGGTCAACTCAAGCTAGCTCGACTTGGTCAATTAGAATTTAATTCTAATTAACTGATTTAAATTATCATAATTTAATCATTTCCCTACAAGACAAGATTTTGACGTCTAGCAACGTATCATGTCTACCCGGAAGATGTGGAATTTTGATGGAATTACCAAAATACCCTTCAGTGGTGAGTTACCAGGCAATTCAGTCTTTTGATCAACTTGCATCCTGAATATGATTATGGATATGGATACCTTGTCAAATCCAATTTCATATTCATCCCTAGCTCAATCTTTTTAATGATGATTCATTAATGAACTATTAGAAACTACTTCTAATGTTCATACTTTGATCAAAGATTTCCCGAATCATCATTTGATCAAAATTGGCTGGATGCAATATCCTCTTACTAGGGCTGATCAATTCCTTGTTGACCTACTCACAACCTTCATACAATCCACCATATCCAGTATCACCTCATGCATAACTCAGTGTTATGATTGAGTGTGAACCAAAATGTGGATTCATGTATATAAGGTACCATGGCAGTCTCAGGTCAAAGGACCACATGCACTACCCCACTATGAGAAATATCTATTGACAAACAGATAAGGTTCCATTAGATATTCTCATTCTGGATCTATTCAGTGAACTCATTCTCTAATGAGCACCCACATCCTAGTATTAGTGTCAAACACAAGTGACTGTGAGATCAGTCACCCTCATACATAGGAAGTGCTGATCTTTACCAGAAACATTGATCCCCTACTCAATGTCCCATTGACCAGGAATATTTTAGATTAGGGTTTTAAGGCTTTAGGTCTCACTGGTATGATCTCATCATAACCCTAGAAACCATAGCTTTAATCTATGGAGTTCATCATATAATAATTAAGACAGCGTATGATGAAAATAATGCCTTTATTGAATGATAATGTCAATACATTGATTTTTGGGATGGATAAGGAAAAATCCCAACAAAATATAATATTTCGATTGGCCTTTAGGGCATAATCCTTTCAATAGGTATAGCAAAACTGTATTACCTTCCTTTGTGTGTTGCATGTCAACTAGATTAGGAGTCCAGTATCACCCACATCACTCTCAGTCAGGTGAACCCATGGAGAACAACCTCAAAAATCAAATTAGAATCCTTGATGAGCAGATTACCCAGTTGAACCAAAAGATGACCCAAGTGGAAACAAGGGTAGAAGCCCATATGGCCCATGCTAAACGTAAATCATCTAGGCCCAATTCCCTTGATCCAAGAGCCTATTATCATGATCTTGCCCCTAAGTCTAACCCTAGATGTCCAAACCCATACTTGGTTGACTCTAAGGAAAGACCCATTAAGAGCACCCAATCTTATGCACCCCCTTTTGATAGAAGCCAAGATCCTGAGGTGTATATTGATTGGGAGGAGAGAATGGATTGGTATTTTGAGTACACTAAGATGTCGGAGTTAGAAAAAGTTAGATTGGCCAAATGTAAGTTAACCCGACATGCTAAGTAGCATTGGAAAGTTATTGAGGACCAATGTTATCTGAGGGGAGACAAGATAAGTACCTGGAGAGCCATGAGAGGTAAGTTGAGAGAAAAGTACCAAGGTAGATTTTATGAAAAAAGACTTTTAGACCAATAGTACATATTGAGACAGAATAATAAAACTATATCTGAATACATTGACCAATTTAATGAGTTTATTAGGAGATGTAATACAGTTAAGTCTGAGGCTATATCATATCTAGGTTTCGAGCTGGCCTACATAGGGACATCCAGTGGGACTATTCCAATGGAGAATTTATGACTTGGATGATGCCTATCTACTTGTTATAAAATTCGAGCCAAGTCAGTGGGAACCCATGAACTATCGAGTTAAGCCCAGCAGGATTAGTGATGCGCGATTAAATATGCATGCAAAGTATTTTTTCATGATTAAGCATTAAGTTAAGGTTTTAGATCCCGAATTTCAAAACAAGATTCAAAGTATAAAATTCTATGAAAATTCTGGAAGTCATGCATGCAAAAATAAATCCTAAAGTAATAGATAAGCAAGATAGCCAAGGTTAAGAAACCCTAGTTAGGCTAGCTTTCCTATAATATCACTACTGATGAATCAAGGGGTGTACCTGGCAATGGTAGAAGCGCCTACTAAATCGTTACATGAAGAGATCACTCACGCTCCCAGATGTGGCCTAGAAGAACAAGCTTCTGACCCTACAGATTTATGGCTTTCTGCTTGGTGATCCGACAGCTGATCGAAGGTATCCTCAGACTCGTGGAACTGAGGGACCTGCAAATCACCATCTGGGATTAAAAAACTAAGAGTATAAAGACTGAATAATTGAAAGAAGGGAAAAGAAAGGCTCTTGGATGATGGCGGCCAAGGGTTGGAAGGAAGGGGCGCTAGGGTTTTGATGTTGTAGATGGAGGTAGGGCACAGGAACAAGAAGAACTCACAGTTCGCACAGTTCGCACAGCATGCACACAGCAAGAGAAAACTCAAATTTAATTCATCAATATTCTGCAATTACATGAGGAGGGGAGGCCTTTAAATAGGCTTACAAACTTGGAGCTCAAGTAAGGGTATACAAGTAATCTCCATAGTCTTTCCCTAACCTATACAAACTTTCCTCAAGTCCTCTCCAAGTCAGGCTGGGGCTCTCTCTCTCCCTCTCCTTCTCTTGGTCGGCCAAGGGGTGACTCTAAGTGGCTGCCCAAAGAAGGTGACCATAAGGGTTGGCACCCCTCTTGGAGGGCTTGGAGCTGGGCAGGCGCCAGGGTCCTTCAGGCTGCGATCCAAAGTTCCAGGGCCTCCAAAGTCTCTTACTGGATCTTCCATAGCCTTCTAATATGGTTCCATGACTTCAAGTTGGCTAGGTTTTCAATTATCTTGAGTTTTCTACTTGCAAAATTGACTGGACTCACTATAAAATTTACAGGATTCAGAAAATAACTAGCTCAACATGAGCTGACTTGACCGATAAACTTCAAAACTTACGAGACTCAAAACTTGACCTGACTCAACTAAGTTGGCATTCTAAATACAGGACTCAAGTATGGATAGGACTCCAATGGCTTACTCACAAAACTCAAATGAACTCACTCAAATTAACTAAACCCTAATTACAAATTGAACAAAACATAAACTCACATCCTAAACTCTAATTTGATAACCACAGAGGGTTGAAATGTCTCTGCCAAAGTCTAGGGCCTCTGATGTCCCCATCAATTCTCCCAGGTGGGAGGAACTCGACCCCGTCGAGTAAGGATCACTGAACCTGGTGCCTCTCAAGAAGGTCTGAGTGGAGGTGCAGCAAGTCCTCTCGAGTATCCCACGAAGCATCGGATCCTGGTAGACCTTGCCAATGGACCAGGTGGCGTTGAAAATTGCTATCCTGGGTCATGGAAGCTCGATCGTCCATGACATGCTCAATCCGTATTCCTCTCTTAGGCCAAATATAGGTGGATACTTAGGATCAGGCTCACTCTCAATAGATAGGGTAGGTTCAAAGACCTCACTAGGAATCGCTCTCGGTTTCCTAGACTCAATCAGGTTAGCGATATTGAAGGAAAAGCTAAAGCCAAACTCCAAGGGTAGATCATGTACATTAGGTCCTACCTTCTCTATCACTTCTAAGGATCCAGCTTTGCAAGCATGAGACTTCTTTTTAGGCCTAAGCCTAATCAAGATAGAATTCCCTACATTGAATCCATTGGCTCTTATTCGAGAATTAGCCAGTTTGTTAGATGTTTCATTACTTAAATTACTCTTATAGCTAATATCTGGATGCATATGTTGTGCGGTGTTCAGTGCAGGTATGGACAGTTTAACTGGGTTTATGGACTCCTAACAGGTGATGCAAAGGACTCATGCTAACACCTAATAGACTCGACTATGCATTCCTATCAAAAGAGGTTTATTAGGTCTTAACTACCACTTGGGCATGGGGCATGAGTCATGGTTGATTGGTGACATGTAGGAAGCTCGATCGTCCATGACATGCTCAATCCGTATTCCTCTCTTAGGCCAAATATAGGTGATACTTAGGATCAGGCTCACTCTCATAGATAGGGTAGGTTCAAAGACCTCACTAGGAATCGCTCTCGGTTTCCTAGACTCAATCAGGTTAGCGATATTGAAGGAAAAGCTAAAGCCAAACTCCAAGGGTAGATCATGTACATTAAGTCCTACCTTCTCTATCACTTCTAAGGATCCAGCTTTGCAAGCATGAGACTTCTTTTTAGGCCTAAGCCTAATCAAGATAGAATTCCCTACATTGAATCCATTGGCTCTTATTCGAGAATTAGCCAGTTTGTTAGATGTTTCATTACTTAAATTACTCTTATAGCTAATATCTGGATGCATATGTTGTGCGGTGTTCAGTGCAGGTATGGACAGTTTAACTGGGTTTATGGACTCCTAACAGGTGATGCAAAGGACTCATGCTAACACCTAATAGACTCGACTATGCATTCCTATCAAAAGAGGTTTATTAGGTCTTAACTACCACTTGGGCATGGGGCATGAGTCATGGTTGATTGGTGACATGTAGATGAAGATTTGCCAGGAACTCCTAATAGATGCCAGAGGGTCTTCCAAAAGTAGGTAGCAAATGGGATGGGCTCTAAGGATTCATGCAACCTGATAATCTCAACAAAATGTGACCTAATTTTCTAGATACATGAGATGACTCAAGGAAGGGTAGAAAATAGGAAGGGGATTCCGGGATTGGTTTTAGACTAAAGAGACTGACGTTAATGTATGAACATTGGGTTATATATCTAGGCAAGAAATTGTCCATGCTATGGAAGGACGGGTTAACATTTTTGGAAGAGATCCTCAATGGAATTATGGGAGGGCATTCATCATGAGGGTACTGAATTAAAGTGATCATGTCCTTATTAATTCCTTGGGCTCTCGAATTTTAGGATTATGCTCTAAAATTAGGCTTTCCTCTAGTGGCTCCTCAGGCATGATTCTAATAGTAGGGTCAGGTTCCTCATGGTCCTCTTGCTCTAACTGTTCTTCCAAGATGGTTTTGGTTTGGATGGGTAGGGTCAGTTAGCTCTAGATTGGCTTCTACCTGGGTACCTACGAGGTCAACTAATTCTAGGTCTTCTAGAGATGTCTCCTCTTCTTCTCCCTCGTACTCATCCACTAAGCTCACATCAGCTTCATACACTTTCACTTTAATGTCATTCTAGTGAACTAGGGGTGGTAGGAGGGGTTTTGGTAGGAGGGGTTTGGTTAAGGGAATACTAGCTAGTGACTGGGGTAGCTGAGGTGGGTCGACTAAGTGATACCTGACCAGTATCTAGGTTCATAACTATGGGCACTGATCTTAGTGGGTTCAAGTTGACTACGGGGAAGGGGGACTAGTACTAGGCTCAACTATGGGTACTAATCCTATGGGATTCAGGTCGATGGCCTATGGGTTCATTATGCTCATAGGTCATGGGAATCTATAGGTTTGGGTCTACTGAGCTTATAGGGTGTGGGTGCATAGGATCTATGGTCATAGGATCTAGAGTCATAGGATCTAGGTTCATAGTTCTGGGTTCATAGGACCTGGGTAGTGTGGGTAAAGGTGGCTCAGGTTTGGATCTAGTCTGGGTCCTACGAATTTTCTCTAGGATTCCTAGCCAAACATCTGCTTGGTCAAATCTATGAGTCAATTGGGCATTTGATTGGGTTATTGGTCATCCATTTGGTCTAATCGGGTGTTCAATCAAGCCATTTGGTCACTCAAGGTCTTTAGGACAGCATCAAGGTGGGATTCCATGGGTTCAGCTGATTATGGAGGTGGTGGATGATATGAAGCTCCTGATCTAGTTCACATGCAAGACTCAAACAAATCGACTATGGGTACCTAGACCTAGAGCCCAAATAGAATGGGTCGACTCAACTTACACACAACTCAACCCCTAATCCTTCCACTGGCCAGGTAAGAGGTGGGATGGTGGGAGGTCCCTCTGCTTAACACAGGACCCAATTAAAAAACCATCAATCCACTTAGGTCATTTGACACTGTACCTCTAGCCTAGACACTAGTTTCTAGTAATAGGAGATGAATTAGGTACACTAGTCTTCCCACAATGGTTGAACCCGACCTGTTGATGTCCTTAGCTCTCTAGAGCAAATTGGTCTAATCAATTTTAGTTAGGGTTGGGTTCAGATACAAGGATTGTGGTTTTGGGCTAGGTGATCAAATCCTTCCCCCATCTGACATAGTAAAAGTGCCCTTAAGGTAAGTTACGTAGATGATGGCACATATATGAAATGCAAATTAAGGTTTTATAGTTTTGGTATTTTTTGATTTTGAATATTATTTTTATCTTTATATTTGGTAGGAAGAAAAATATGCAGAAAAGCACCTAATACGCAGAAAATATGAAAAAAATTAAAATATGGAAAGATTATGTAAGAAGAACCCTAAACATACTAAAATTTATCTTGCTAAAAGATAGAGCAAAATTGTTCTCAAGAAGTATTCCGGCATACAAAAAATTCACAGATCGAATTAAATCATGAGAAAACTAAGAAAAATACTTTCAATTATAAGGAATCTAGAAAAATAAAAATCAAGATTTTTGGATCTTCTTACATGTAGAAATCATAAAAATAATAGACTATATACTGAGATGATAGAATGCAGAAACTAGCCTTAAACTATGCTCTGATACCAAATGATGTGGGATTAAATATTCATGCAAAGTATTTTTCCTGATTAAGCATTAAGTTAAGGTTTTAGATCCTGAATTTCAAGCCAAGATTCAAAGTATAGAATTCTATGGAAATTATGGAAGTCATGCATGCAGAAATAAATCCTAAAGTAATAGATAAGCAGGATCGCCAAGGTTGAGAACCCCGGTCAGGCTAGCTTTCCTACAGTACCACTACTGATGAATCAAGGGGTGTACCTGGCAATGATAGAAGTGCCTGCTAAAGATCATTCCATAAAGAGATCGCTCACGCTCCTAGATGCGGCATGGAAGAACAAGCTTCTGATCTTACGGATTCGTGACTTTCTGCTCGGTGATTCGACGGCTGATCAGAAGGTATCCTCGGACTCGTGGGAACTGAGGGACCTGCAAATCACTATTTGGGGTTAGAAAACTAAGAGTATGAAGATTGAATAATTGAAATAAGGGAAAAGAAAGGCTCTTGGATGATGGCGGCCAAGGGTTGGAAGGAAGGGGTGGCTAGGATTTTGATGTTATAGATGGAGGCGAAGTGTAGGAACAAGAAGAACTCGTACACAGCTCGCACACAGCACGCACACAGCAAGGGCACATAGCAAAGAGAGAAAACTCAAATTTAATTTATCAATATTCTGTAATTACATGAGGAGGGGAGGCCTTTAAATAGGCTTACAAACTTGGAGCTCAAGTAAGGGTATACAAGTAATCTCCATAGTCTTTCCCTAACCTATACAAACTTTCCTCAAGTCCTCTCCAAATCAGGCTGGGGCTCTCTCTCTCCCTCTCCTTCTCTTGGTCGGCCAGGGGTGACCCTAAGTGGCTGCCCAAGAAGGTGACCATAGGGTTGGCACCCCTCTTGATGGGCTTGGAGCTGGGACGGCCCACTTCAGTACTGGGCAGGCTCCAGGGTCCTTCAGGCTACGATCCAGAGTTCCAAGGCCTCCAAAGTCTCTTGGTGGGTCTTCCATAGCCTTTAATATGGTTCCATGAATTCAAGTTGGCTAGGTCTTCAATTATCTTGAGTTTTCTATTTGCAAATTTGACTGGACTCACTATAAAATTTACAGGACTCAGAAAATGACTAGCTTAACATGAAATGACTTGACTGATAAACTTCAAAACTTACAGAACTCAAAACTTGACCTGACTCAACTGACTTGGCATTCTAAATACAAGACTCAAGTGTGGACAGGATTCCAATAGACTTACTCATAAAACTCAAATGAACTCACTCAAATTGACTAAACCCTAATTACAAATTGAACAAAACTTGGACTCACATCCTCAACTCTAATTTGATAACCATAGAGGTTGAAAAGCCTCTACCAAAGTTTGGGGCCTCTGATGTCCCCATCAATTAGTACCTCTGAACCAAAACCCACCTTAACCCGAGTCGACTCAACCCTAACCCGAGTCGACCCACCCCTACTACCTTATGTGTTCACCAGGATGACATTAAAGAGGAAGAATATATTGTAGACCTGGAATTGGTTGACCTAGAAAACACCCAAACTGAAGCTATATTGGAAGGACCCTAGAAGAAGATCCTAAACCCACTAGTGAGCCTGAAGTAGAAGTGTATGAAGCTGAAGCACACTTAGTGGATGAATATGAAGAACAATTAGAGGGAGAAAGCCATGACACTGATACTACAATGGCTTTACCTGAGGAGACACTAGAAGAGAATCTAATTACCGAGCCTAGTCCTAAAATCCAAGAGGGAATTATTGAGGATATGGCCTCTTTAATTCAGTACCCTCAGGAGGAGCTCATCCCTTCAATCCTAGTTCAAGATATCTTCCCAGAAATTGTTGACCCATTCTTCCATTATGCAAATCCTTTAGATATACCTCAACCCCATAAGGTCAACCTCATTAGTCTAGGACTAATTCTTGAAACCCCTTCTTGTATCTTGTTCTTTCTAATCAACCCTGAACCCTTTTCTTATTTTCTATCCTACCAGACTAACCCTGAATCCACCTCTTACTTTCTGCTCTTTTCTAAAACTTCTTATGCTTCTCTGACTAATAGATTGCATTTTGAAGAAGTAAGCATTTATACATTCATTGTGCATGTTAGATTTGTATCTTACTTTGGTTTACCTTTTGACATTTGCTAGGAATCCATTGTAAACTTTCATGTGCATACCAAACCAGGGTCAAACCTAGAGTCTGTTAGGTTTAGGGCCCAAAGAGTCCAATAAAATTCCTCTTAATAGGAATGCGTAGTTGAGTCTACATTTTGTTAGGTGTCAATACGAGTCTCAGAGTCCGTAGAGTCATTCGCATAGCATGCATAAAGAAATTAGCCAAATATCAATCTAAGTAATAATACATACAAGAAATTGGCTAATTTTTGAAAGCGAGCCAAAAAAATTTGAAATAGGAGATTCTGTAATGATTAGGCTTAGGCCTGAACGGTTCCCACCAGGGACCGTTAAGAAATACATGCTCGTAGAGCTGGCCCCTTTAGAGTGATAAGGAGAGTTGGCCCTAATGCCTATGTGCTTGAGCTACCCTCGGATTATGGCATTAGCTCGACTTTCAATATCTCTGACTTAGTCGAGTATAGGGAGCCGGCAATGATACCCAGCAAGCTATTTGGGCCTGACCTATCCTTTGAGAGTGAACTCGATGCTAAATGTCCTCCAATTTTACTTGAGAGAGGAAAATGGATTGATCGTGTGTTGGACAATCAAGCTATCACAATCCGGGGCAAAGGCTATCAATGTTACCTGGTCCATTGGCAAGGCCGGTCGGAGAGTCCGGTGATTCGTGGATTACCTGAGAGGACTTGCAGCACCTCAATCCTGACCTTCTTGAGACATACCAGAGCCAAACCAACCCTTACTCGACTGGGTCGAGTTCCTCCCACCCTGGGAGAATTGGTGTGGGCACTAGGATTAGGCAAAGGCTCCTCAAATCTCTATGGATCTCTGATTAGGGTTTTAATCTTTGGGTCCTGTAATAAGGCTTAAAGTCTGAATAATTTGCTTTTGAATAATGTAATTAGTATCTAGTTGGTTTCAATTTTTGTTTAGTCTTGTAATTTAGCCAATTTGGTCAAGTTAGGGTCAATTGATCCTGTAATTGCTAAGTTGGTCCACAAGCTCAAGTCAATTTGAAGATGGGCTCAAGCTAGTTTAAGATGGGTTCACAAGTGGGCAGTCAAGTCAAGCCCAATTGAAGATGAGTCAAGCCACCTCTCCATGCCAAGTTAGGAGTGCCACATCATCAGTGCCACATGGCATGGGGGGTGCCACTTCACCAAGCTCCATTGGGCAGCCAAGACAAGATGGAAAAGTTCGAATTCAAATCCATGTTGACACCCATTAAACTCCCCTTGATCTAAGCCGACCACCTCCGCACTCCACTTCCCCAAATCAAGCCATTCCACCAAGAACAAGCCAAGTTGATGGGGACATCACCAGCACTGATCCCGAAGAAGCATAGATCCCGGAGCAGCAAATATTTCAATAAATTCAAATTCAAAAAAAATTAGTTGATTAGGATTGGTGTTTGAAATTTAATTTAGGATTTGGTTGGTTAGGATTGAGATATGGATAGGCCTTATCTTGTATTTGAATTTGAACCATCGTTATCTTTTTATCTTGTATTCAAATTCAAATGAGGGTTGGAAGGTCTATAAATACCACCCTAGAGCTGCCCCTTTAGAGTGATAAGGAGAGTTGGCCCTAATGCCTATGTGCTTGAGCTACCCTCGGATTATGGCATTAGCTCGACTTTCAATATCTCTGACTTAGTCGAGTATAGGGAGCCGGCAATGATACCCAGCAAGCTATTTGGGCCTGACCTATCCTTTGAGAGTGAACTCGATGCTAAATGTCCTCCAATTTTACTTGAGAGAGGAAAATGGATTGATCGTGTGTTGGACAATCAAGCTATCACAATCCGGGGCAAAGGCTATCAATGTTACCTGGTCCATTGGCAAGGCCGGTCGGAGAGTCCGGTGATTCGTGGATTACCTGAGAGGACTTGCAGCACCTCAATCCTGACCTTCTTGAGACATACCAGAGCCAAACCAACCTTACTCGACTGGGTCGAGTTCCTCCCACCCTGGGAGAATTGGTGTGGCACTAGGATTAGGCAAAGGCTCCTCAAATCTCTATGGATCTCTGATTAGGGTTTTAATCTTTTGGGTCCTGTAATAAGGCTTAAAGTCTGAATAATTTGCTTTTGAATAATGTAATTAGTATCTAGTTGGTTTCAATTTTTGGTTTAGTCTTGTAATTTAGCCAATTTGGTCAAGTTAGGGTCAATTGATCCTGTAATTGCTAAGTTGGTCCACAAGCTCAAGTCAATTTGAAGATGGGCTCAAGCTAGTTTAAAGATGGGTTCACAAGTGGGCAGTCAAGTCAGCCCAATTGAAGAGAGTCAAGCCACCTCTCCATGCCAAGTTAGGAGTGCCACATCATCAGTGCCACATGGCATGGGGGTGCCACTTCACCAAGCTCCATTGGGCAGCCAAGACAAGATGGAAAAGTTCGAATTCAAATTCCATGTTGACACCCATTAAACTCCCCTTGATCTAAGCCGACCACCTCCGCACTCCACTTCCCCAAATCAAGCCATTCCACCAAAGAACAAGCCAAGTTGAGGGGACATCACAGCACTGATCCCGAAGAAGCATAGATCCCGGAGCAGCAAATATTTCAATAAATTCAAATTCAAAAAAATTAGTTGATTAGGATTTTGTTTGAAATTTAATTTAGGATTTGGTTGGTTAGGATTGAGATTGGATAGGCCTTATCTTGTATTTGAATTTGAACCATCGTTATCTTTTTATCTTGTATTCAAATTCAAATGAGGGTTGGAAGGTCTATAAATACCACCCTCAGTCCATTGTAAAAAAATAGTTTGGGTGAATAAAAATGAGTTTTTTTTTAGAAAAGAGTGATTCTTTTCTTTCGCTCTATAAGGAGAGGGTACGAGTCCCAATCCCAGGACTTGATGATAGGTGATGTCTAGTTATCCCCTTCTTTGATTCCATCTTCTTTACCCTCCATGTCCTTTGAGGTTCATCCTAATGCCTCGAAATATCGAGGTGGGTGGAATGCCGTAGAGGTGAGAGGTCTCTTCGTTATTGTGAGTCTCAAAGTTCATTAGTTCCAAATTTTAAGTCTTCCATCCCCATTGTTACTGCACCATCCCTAGAAAAAACCCAAAAAAAAGTAGTACCCTAATCTTGTTGACTTCTAGGCTCACAGATGATCCTACCACCCAATCTGTCCAACATCAAATTGGTATTAGAGCTAGAAAATTATGGTACAATTCATCATCCCAATCCCCCTCATTAGCCCACCATTTTTTTTTCTCCCCTGTTCTTGACCATTGCCCTCCTCTTTGGCCACCACCAATCTAGATCTGATCGACAATGCCCTACTAGTCTCCGCCTCCAAAACCACCATCCTACTGATCGAAAATCTCCCTCCAGTCCAGTGCTCTTCAGCCGCCCTCCATCCCTTTCCCACACAGCTGTGATTCCCTTCCGATCATCATCCCCCAAAACCACTCCCTGTTGCTGTGATGCCCATTTCTTCCATCTACCTTCACCGGAATGGAATCGTCGACCGTCAAGCCCTTGCAACAGAGCCTCTCCCTACCCAAATCCAAAGCAGCCAATGACCATGCTCCAGCCACCCGATCCCGAACATCAGCATCTCCACAGCCACCAAAGACTCCACGATCAGCCCTTCTGTGCCAAAGACCACCTCCTCTCGTGAAGCCTGATCTCCTCCCTACTGCTCGCAACCACTGCCATCGACCACTCGTTGTCGTGCCATTGCTTGATCATCACCAAAATCATGGACCTTCATCATCGCATCATCTCCCTTGTCGTTGCTGCCGTTGCCACTACTGATCAGTGGAAAAATGGTTGCGGATCGCAACGCCGAGCCCCTATACTGTAGACCTCCATGAGATGCCTCCAACCGGGACTCCTCTCTTCAGCCGATCTCACTGGAGACATCTTCATCCCAGAGAAGAACCTCCACTGCAATGCCCGAATCCCACCTCCTCTTCCATTCGCTGCCTCCCGTGAAGTCTCCTTAGCCACCGGCCTTCATCCCCAATCCTAGTCACCAGTCGAGGAAGAAGAAGCTCCGACGTCCTCCTGTCGAATATCCTCCGGATCTGCCTGTTCCTCCGGCATGCTCGATCCCCACACCACCGATCATCTTCTCCATTCCTAGATGATGCCAACCCCCCAACGGTCGAACTCCTTCTTCCTCTCCCAGCATTTATGCTGCCCACACCCATGTTGCAGTGCCACCATGCCAGCCTTCCGCCCGTTCATGCCGTTGTTTCCTTCCAGCAATGTTGCTGAAGAGCACCACCGGTGAACCCCTCCACAAAGTTCCTCCCATGTTCTAGTTTTGGTCCATGAAGATGAAGAGGGATTGCACAAATGTGAATGCAATTCCCCCCTTGCTGCCGACTTCACTTAAGGGAACCACACGCTTCTTAAAGCAAGGTGCCATCCCCTATTGCCGATTTCAAATTCTGCACACTCCTCAAAGCTGCACAATCCTCAATGCTACTACATGCTCTTCAAAGTTACGTGATCCTCAAAGCCACATGGATTTCAAAGACATGGATTTCAAAGCAATCCAAGGATTTATGAGCATAATTTTCAGAGCAAGCCTTTTTTGTTTGGATTCGGTTCCATAGAGCCCCGCAAATCCAAACTCAATGGAGTCGAGTTCTCCCCACCTTAGAGGAATGATGGAGACATTTCCAGCACTGATCCTGGAGTAGCATAATCTCGAAATAGCACTGATCTCGGAGCATCATAGATTTCAATAAAATCAAATTCAAAAAAAATTAGTTGATTAATATTGGTTGTTTGAAATTTAATTTAGGATTTGCTTAGTTAGGATTGAGATATGGTTAGGCCTTATCTTGTATTTGAATTTGAACCATCCTTATCTTTTTATCTTGCATTCAAATTCAAATGAGGGTTGGAAAGGTCTATAAATACCACCCTCAGTCCTTTGTAAAAAAATAGTTTGGATAAATAAAAATGAGTTATTTTAGAAAAGAGTGATTCTTTTCTTTTGCTCCGTAAGGAGAGGGTGCGAGGCCCAATCCCAGGACATGATGATAGGTCATGTCTAGTTATCCCCTTGCTTGGTTCCATCTTCTTTAATCTCATGTCCTTTGAGGTTCACCCTAACGCCTCCAAGTATCGAGGTGGGTGGAATGCCCTAGTGGTGAGAGGTCTCTTCGTTAGTGTGAGTCCCAAAGTCCATAAGTTCCAAATCTTAAGTCTTCGATCCCCAATGTTCCTACACCATCCCTAGAAAAAATCCAAAAAAAAGTAGTACCCTAATCTAGGAGACTTCTAGGCTCACCGACGATCCTACCTCTTTTCCTCCCCAAATCAAGTCTTGTAACCCCCTCTTTCAAATTCGAATTCAAATGTTCAAAAATGAAAACTTGGGTGCTTATAAAAGGGAGCTAACCCTCTTGTAAATTAATTTTGATGAATGAAAAAATCTAAAATTTTCTTCCTAGCCCTTATCTTGAGACATGGAACTCTTTGAGAGAGTGTGCCTTTGTCCTTCGGGACATCGAGGGATGAGAGGCCCTGGTTACCTTCTTCCTATGCAAGCCACCAAACTTTCTTCCCAAGCTTGGATGCCCCCTAGAAGATCCTCTTGGATGCCCAACAAGAAGAGCCTTCCTTGATCATCACCTTCTCTTCACCCTCCCTTATTTCATTGCCTTCCCCGTCCTTCTTGCTATTTTCTAACTCATCTCTAGGTTGCTCGCAGGTCCTTCAGGTACCACGGATAAAGGAGTCGGCCTTCCTTGCCTTCAGGACCATCTGACGGAAAGCCGGTGAATCCATAAGGTCGAGGGCTTGATCTTTCAGGCCGCATCCATGAGTATGAGCGAACTCGACATCGGGTGCTTCAGAGCTTTGAGAGGTTTGCACTTCCTAGTCTCCTAAGTAGGGTATTAATTTAGAACTAAGTCCTACTGGGGTTTCTCAATCCCGGGGTCCTTTCTTTATCACTGTTTAGAGGCTATGTCTGCATGCTAAGAGTTTCTTATCCTTATGCGAATCTCTAGATCCATTCTTAGCTTGATTTCGAGAATCGATCAATCCATTAAAATATAAAAAATAAAAAGAAATCACCTGCATGCATCCTAGGTCCCGCATCAAACTTGCTTTCTCTATGGGTATGTTGATTAGAAGACCTTTATAGCTACAAGATTTGCTTAAAATCTATTTGCCTTTGCTTGATGTCCCCATCATACAAGTTCTATGACTCCTCACAAGAACTACCTTGGCCAAGGTTTTGTTAAATTAAGACATAGTGAGTTATTCACTCCAAACCATTTGAAGGGATCAATCCCATCTTGATTCACCACCGGTCCATAAGTACTTGACTGTACGTTGAAGCTTTTCATCACAAGATTAGAAATCCAGGTAGTCTGGCACCAAGGTATAGTGAGTTGCTTGCAAGCTACCATGGTGACCTCAAGTTTAAGGGACACATATACCCATATCCCTTTGCGAGCAACCCTTTGGCAGAAGGGAGCTCCGTAGTTGTTCATGTTCGGTGAGATGTTATACATTTCACCTGTATGTCACATCAGTGTCTCGCACTCCTTGGTGAAGAGGACAACCAACAAATATGACATATAACAACCTACACTTAATATATCACCGTCCTATAATAATGTATCCTATGGTTGTGAACCAATTTAAGAACTACTCAATATATCATCTCTATATCAAATATAATGTAGTTCTAAGGACTCCATCACACAAGAGTTCTTTTTAGAAAAATGCATATGTGATGAACAGCCAAAAGAACAACTTTTATTCATTAAGAAATTCATATACAATTACAAAATAGCATAACCGTCTACAGTCTAGACGATTGGTTTTGGGACATAATTTTCAACAACTCCCACTTGGACTTAAGCCAATCAGTGCAAAATGTTATTCCCATTTTCTATTTATAACTATCAAACTCTTGAACTCCGATGGCTTTAGTAAAGGGGTCGGCCAAGTTGTCCTTTCCATCAATCTTCTAAAGGTCAATGTCACCTCGTTCCATGATCTCTCATACAAGGTGATAGTGCTGCAGAATGTGTTTTGTGCGATGATGAGACTTCGATTCTTTGGCTTGTGCAATGGCTCCAGTGCTATCATAATATATCGTAATAGGACCATCCAAGGAAGGAGCCACTCCCACCTCACCAAGGAACTTTCGTAACCACACTGCTTCCTGTTGGGGGATGGATGGGGGATGGATCGTTGGTGAGCTTAGAAGTCACTAGATTAGGGTACCACTATTTTTTCTTCTTTTTTTTTTTTTGTAGAGAGGTGGTGAAGCAACAATGGGGAAGGAAGAAATGGATGGTTGGAGGATGGGGGATGGAACGTTGGTGAGCCTAGATGTCACCTAGATTAGGGTGCCACTATTTTTTTTTCTTTTTTTTTTTGTAAGGAGGTGGTGAAAATAAAGATAAATCCTAAACATCTAATCTTCGAATTTAAATTTATTTGATCAAAATCTATGTTGCTCCAGGATCTGTGCTACTCCAAGATTCGTGTAGGTCAAAGTCCCCATCATTTCCCTGAGGTGGGGAGAACTTGACTTCATCGAGTCAGGCTTCAGCAATCTTCTGGCTTAGCTCTTCTTTGAAGATCTATGCAGCTTTGAAGATTGTATAGCTTTAAGGATGGTGAGCTTTGAGGATCGTGCATGCTTGAAATCAATAATGGAGGGAAACGACTCTGCTTTAAGGGATGTGCTGTGCATGATGTCAGCATCAAAAGTCAATTTAGCTTTCATGTTCATGCGAGCTTTCCTTCCTCACGGACTGAATAGGGGATGAGTCTTCCAGCTAGGAATCATCGACGATGGCATTGGGCGGAGTTGGCAGAACAGACGGGATGATGGCCTGCACAGACGAGAAGATCCCAACACAGAGATTATCTCGGTCGATCATGGGTTACTCCGATCGAGAGGAAGGCAACGATGGATGGGGTTCTGGCAGCTGGCAGCAAAGGAAAAGGGTGGATCATAAGGGAGGAAGAAGTTATGATGGCTGGTAACTCAATCGATTATGGAGGCATCGATCGAAGGTGGGAGTGGTGATCGACAATCCTGTTGATCATGGTGGCAAATGCGATGGCTAGAGTTCAATGAGATGGAAGAAGTAGCTTTGGGGCTCCAGACAGGGGGGCAGCGATGAACGACGACTGGACAGTGGGAGGGAGGATCCGATGTTGAAATTGGCCTCGTAGTGGATGGTGACGGGGTCACCGACATCATGGAAGGTTCGATAACTGACCTGAGATGCAGGCATGATCGTGATGGTCGTTGGATGGGAGAGTGGTCGAGGTGCTCTGGGGATGATGGCACAATAGTGGGTTACACGATCTGACGATGGTAGATGGATATCATTCGATAGTGGAAGATGGCAGTCGATGGTGGCTAGCAGAGGAGCGGTGGATGGGGTTGATCGGTCAGTGATGAGGAAGACCGAGGTAGTCTTCTGATGGTGGCAGTGGATCGTTGATGATCGTAGTACGGATGGGAGGGAGGCAGAAATCTTGGCAGCAATGTTGAAAAAATCGGAGGGAGGGAGGTCCGGCCTTGGGTTTGGGCAGAGAACAACTGAAGGCTGTAGGGGCTAGGGGGAGATCCGATGGGGAAATCCGATGGAGATGCAGCGATCGGATCGATAAGATGTTGGGAATGATTGAAATGGCACAGGCAGAGATGCGATCTGCAAGTTGATGTGGAAGTGGAGGAGTTGGAGGTAGTCGAGCATTTCAAGCCGCTAGAGCTTACAAGCCACTAAGAGGATCTGGGCCATCGTCAGACCGAACTTGCCCTCCTTGTCGGAGGTCGACCTAAAGTGGCCAGAGTGCCACGTCCATAGCTTTGCCCGGAGATGATAACCGGTCGGACGCCGAGCCACTAGCTGGTCTCCACTATCGCTTGTACTCTTGCTCAAGAATAATCATGGCATTCAGATCCAAAGTCTATGCGAGGAGGGCCAGGGCGACATACTCCTGGTCCTTGTAGCTATTACAGATGAGAAGGGGGGGCTTGGCCTGGGTGGAGGTTGACAGACATTTTCTGATGGGGCTCTCTGGTTAGGAAGGGCAGCGATCGGGCTCTAAGATTTATATCTGGTTGGATCTGGCTTGGTGGTGGGCCAAAGAGGGGGGCAGTGGAGCAAGAATAGGGGAGATAATGGCGAGGCTGGTGAGGGAGAATCTGGGATGATAAGAACCATACCCTAATTTTCTAGCTCTGATACTAAATTGATGGGGGATGGGATGGGGGATGGATCATTGACGAGCCTAGAAGTCACCTAGAATCACCACTATTTTTTCCTCTATTTTCTTTTGTAGGGAGGTGGTGAAGGAACAATGGGGAAGGAAGAAATGGATGGTTGGATTTTGATAACTAGGGCCTCACACCCCACGATGTTCCGAAGAACAAAGGCAAACGAGGAAATCACGTTCTTTCCATCCTCACGCGTCCCCTCAGATTTTTCACGCCTTTCCTGATTTATTTCAAGATTTTCCGATGAAGAAAAACCTCGGAAGAAACCTCAGAAAGGTCGCGATGTTCTGAGACGGAGTTGCGATCGAAAAGCAATGGATTTCTTCTGGCCATCTGATCTTGATCCAAGGGACTCCAGATGAGACGCCTAAAGAAAAGATTTTCTCCCCCTCCCATCTGGTTTTCACGATAAAAGAAGTCCCCACGCGCGTGAAGAGGAGTCCACGCGCGTGGACTCTTCCTTTGGTGCGCGCACGTGGGAAAGATGGCTTGGGCGGTCTTGGGAAAAGGGTTTAAATTGATTTTTAATCAATGGGTTTAGCAACGGGTTAGCCCAAAGTCCCAAAATTTAAATTAGACTCTAATTAGGTTCAATTAGAACCCAATTAAGCCCAATTCAGAACCAAATTCGAATCCAATTCGAATAGAAGTTGGGTCTGCAACACATGCTAGTGTGTTTGTCCTGCAAACATGATTTAATTCTAAATTAAATCCCTCATCGACTCTCTTTTGTGTGTGACTCATTGGGTTCCACATCTAGCCTGCAGTAGGTCCGAGTGCTATTTGACTTAATTCGGTTAGATCTCAACTAAACCGATTTAGGTCAACTCAAGCTAGCTCGACTTGGTCAATTAGAATCTAATTCTAATTAACTGATTTAAATTATCATAATTTAATCATTTCCCTACAAGACAAGATTGACGTCTAGCAACGTATCATGTCTACCCGAAAGATGTGGAATTTTGATGGAATTACCAAAATACCCTTCAGTGGTGACTTACCGGGCAATTCAATCCTTTGATCAACTTGCATCCTGAATATGATTATGGATATGGATACCTTGTCAAATCCAATTTCATATTCATCCCTAGCTCAATCTTTTTAATGATGATTCATTAATGAACTATTAGAAACTACTTCTAATGTTCATACTTTGATCAAAGATTTCCCGAATCATCATTTGATCGAAATTGGCTGGATGCAACATCCTCTTACTAGGGCTGATCAATTCCTTGTTGACCTACTCACAACCTTCATATACAATCCACCACATCCAGTATCACCTCATGCATAACTCAGTGTTATGATTGAGTGTGAACCAAAATGTGGATTCATGTATATAAGGTACCATGACAGTCTCAGGTCAAAGGACCACATGCACTACTCCCACTATGAGAAATATCTATTGACAAACAGATAAGGTTCCATTAGATATTCTCAATCTGGATCTATTCAGTGAACTCATTCTCTAATGAGCACCCACATCCTAGTATTAGTGTCAAACACAAGTGACTATGAGATCAGTCACCCTCATACATAGGAAGTGCTGATCTTTACCAGAAACATTGATCACCTACTCAATATCCCATTGACCAGGAATATTTTATATTAAGGTTTTAAGGCTTTAGGTCTCACTGGTATGATCTCATCATAACCCTAGAACCATAGCCCTAATCTATGGAGTTCATCATATAATAATTAAGACACAGCGTATGATGAAAATAATGCCTTTATTGAATGATAATGTCAATACATTGATTTTTGGGATGGATAAGGAAAAATCCCAACGAAATATAATATTTCGATTGGCCTTTAGGGCATAATCCTTTCAATCTCCCACTTGTACTAAAGCCAATCGCCTTTAAATTTTAACACCATACAATCAAGGTGGCAATCAAACTCTCGCTGTGGTCAGCCTTAGTGAACGGGTCTGCTATGTTGTTCTTCGTTTCAACTCTTTTAATGCAGACTTCTTATCTTTCCACAATCTCTCGAACAAGATGGAAGCATCTCAGATTGTGCTTTGATTTGTGATGGGCTCTTGGTTTCCTTTGCTTGAGCAACAGCCCCAGTATTATCACAGTAAAGTGGTACTGGACCTTCAATCTCGGGAACAACGCCCAACTCTGATATGAACTTCTTCATCCAGACAGCTTCCTTGGCAGCTTCACTAACAGCAATGTACTCTGCCTCAGTTGTTGAGTCAGCTACAGTCTGCTGTTTAGAACTCTTCCAACTTACAGCTCCTCCATTTAGGATAAAGACATACCCAGATATAGATTTGCTATCATCTGGATCTGATTGAAAACTAGAATCTGAATAAGCTTCTAATTTAAGATCAGATCCACCATATATTAGAAAAATATCCTTAGTCCTTCTTAAGTACTTAAGAATATTTTTCACAGCCTTCCAGCAGTGATCTTCTCCTGGATCAGCCTGAAATCTACTGGCTATACCTAAGGCATATGCCACATCAGGCCTGGTACATAACATAGCATATATAATAGACCCTACTGCCGAAGCATAAGGTATAGAATTCATTCTATTTCTTTCTTCAGGTGTCTTAGGAGACATCTTTTTAGAAAGATGTATGCCATGACCAATAGGTAAGTAACCTCTTTTACTTTCCTCCATGCTAAATCTTTTTAGCACTTGGTCAATGTACCTAGACTGGGATAAACCTAGAATCCTCTTGGATCTATCTCTATAGATTTTTATGCCCAATATATAAGATGCTTCTCCCAAGTCTTTCATGGAAAACTGTTTAGATAACCACACCTTGACTGATTGTAACATTGGGATATCATTCCCAATGAGTAGTATGTCATCTACATACAGAACCAAGAAAACTATGGCACTCCTACTAGTCTTCTTATACACACAAGGTTCATCCTCATTTTTGATAAAATCAAATTCTTTGAATGTCTTATCAAATCGGATGTTCCAACTCCTTGATGCTTGTTTTAATCCATAAATGGATTTCTTCAGCCTACATACATGATTAGGTCTAGTCTCCAAGACAAAACCTTCTGGCTGTGATATATAAACCTCTTCCTCAAGGAAACCATTGAGGAATGCGGTTTTTACATCCATCTGCCAGATTTCATAATCATGATATGCTGCTATAGCAAGCATGATCCGAATAGATTTGAGCATGGCAACAAGCGAAAATGTTTCATCATAATCTATTCCCTGTTTTTGTCTGAAACCCTTAGCCACTAATCTGGCTTTATAAGTTTCCACTTGGCCATCTGCCCCAATCTTTTTCTTATAGACCCATTTGCATCCAATAGGGTTAACACCCTCTGGTGCATCAACCAAAGTCTAGACTTGGTTGACATACATGGAGTCCATTTTGGATCTCATGGCTTCCAGCCATCTGTCTGAGTCACTACTCATGACAGCATCCATATAGGTTAGAGGCTCATCATTTTCAATGATTCGGGCTTCATTATTTTCAATAATGAACCCATACCTCTCAGGTGCATGTTGCATCCTATCAGACCTACGGATAGGAGTGGTGTGTTCAGGTTCTATACTAAATATGTTATGATTTGGTTGAGATGTACCTATTTGTTGAACTTCTTCAAGTTCAATATTTCTCCCACTGCCCTTTTGTAGGATGAATTCTTTCTCCATAAAAGTGGCATGCCTACTGACTAAAAAAACCTTTTGTTCAGTAGGGTGGTAGAACATATATCCTATACTATCTTTAGAATATCCTACAAATAGACACTTATCTGCTCTAGCATCTAGCTTATGTCCAGAATTTCTTTTGACATAAGCTGGACATCCCCATCATATCTTAAGATATTTAAGATTAGGTTTTCTTCCCCTCCATAATTCATATGGAGTGCTAGAAACAGATTTAGATGGTACTCTATTTAAAATATTAGGCACGATTTCCAAGACATATCCCTAGAAAGAAACAGGTAACTCAGTGAAGCACATCATGGACCATACCATATCAACAAAGTACGATTTTTCCTTTCAGCAACACCATTTAATTGTGGTGTATAAGGAGGAGTCCATTCAGAGATGATCCCCTTTTCTTTAAGGTGATCAAGAAACTCGGTGGATAAGTATTCACCTCCTCTATCTGATCGAAGGATCTTAATACTTTTTCCCGTTTGTTTCTCTACCATACTTTGATACTCTAGAAATTTTTCAAAAGCTTCGGACTTATGTTTCATTAGATACACAAATCCGTACCTTGAAAAATCAACAGTGAATGTGATGAAATATGAGTATCCACCCTTAGCCTGAGTTGTCATAGGCCCACATACATCTGTGTGTATGAGTCCTAATAACTCAGTTGTCCTTTCATTATATCCACTAAATGGAGTCTTGGTCATTTTACCCATGAGACATGATTCACAAGTTCCTAATGATTCATAGTCATAAGGATTAAGGAAATTTTCCTTATATAACTTGTTAATCCTTTGCTCACTAATATGTCCAAGACGACAGTGCCAAAGTAAAGTATTGTTCACATCATCTCTCTTTCGTTTGTTACTAACATGAAGTATATTGTCATCAGTAGATAGAGTTAAAAGACCATTGCAAAATATGCCATAAAATATTTTTCATTAGAAAAACTGATTGAGCAGCCACTGCTCATTACATTCATAGTATAACCTTGTTTAATTAACAAGGGTATAGATATGATGTTTCTAATGACCTTAGGCATATAATAACAACTTTTCAACTCTAAAATCTTCCCAGAAGGCAGCTTCAATATATAAGTCCCTACGCTTCTACTTGGATGGAATCTCCTCCAGCACCGTAGAGCTCGAAGTCTCCTTCCTTCAAAACTCTAATGTTCCGCAGTCCCTGTAATGATTTGCATATATGATGACCACAAGCGGTATCCAATACCCAAGAGTTTGAATTAGAAGAGTCTAATGACAAAATTGCATGTATCTCATACATACCTTTTGGTGCATCACTAGCACCAGGCTTCACACTTGCAAGGTAAACCTTGCAGTTTCTTTTCCAGTGACCCGGCTTGCCACAATGAAAGCAGGTCATTTGTCCGGAGGCCTTCTTTCCTTTCTTTTTCTTGATGCCTCCTTTAGGGTTCATCCTCCTCTTGGAACCCTTTTTGCCTGTTATCTTCTTGTTTATTCCATCCACAAGAAGAAGTGGAGCCTTATTTTTCTTTAAATGGCTCTCTGCCATTTTCAACATATTCAACAGCTCAGGCAAGGAAGAATTAAGTTTGTTCATATGATAATTGAGAACAAACTGTGAAAATGACTCTGGGATTGACTGCAGGATTAAATCCTGATTCAACTTCCCACCTAACAAAACCCAATTGACTTAATCGGGTGATTAGGTCAATAACCTTTAATACATGGTCTTGTACAGATGTTCCTTCTGTCATCCTTGCACGGAATAACTGCTTAGATATTTCATATCTAGCAGTTCGACTATGTTCTCCATAAAGTTCTTTTAGATTGAGCATTTGGAGTTAGTGTCCATGCTTTCATGTTGCCTCTGCAACTCATTGGTCATGGAGGCAAGCATTATACATTTGACAGTAAGTGAGTCATTTTGCCACATGTTATATGTGGTCTTTTCCTCTTGCGAGGCATCTTCCCCTAATGGTTCCAAGGTAGGGGTATCAAGAATATAAGAAAGTCTTTCTTGGCTGAGTACTATCTTCAGGTTTCTCAACCAATCAACATAGTTTGGTCCAGTCAACTTATTGGCATCAAGAATGCTACGGAGTGAGAGTGAAGAGGCCATTTAATCTACATTAACAAAGAACATTACATAAGCAAACAACCAATGTTGACAAAACATAATTAAATTAGGACTTTAACTTAATTATGTCTCCCACTATTTTATCAAGCATCATAACCCTCTATATGATGATCGAGAAAATCCTAATTGGTTTTCTTAGTGGGGTTGAGATCCTAATTCCTTATAAAAGACCTTGTGTGTACACAACAAATCTTATATAAGTTCAAAGTAGGAAAACTCTTTCCAATTGTAACTAATACAATTCTCAACTTATCTTGGCCTCTAAAATATTAATAGCCTTGTGTGTGCACAACAAACTATAATATTTTAGTTAAGTCAGACCCTTCATTGCTATATAGTCATGATATTAATTATAATACCCTTGTGTGTACACAACAAAGTATTATATTAAATCATGCCATAAACTTCAAATGCACCAAATTAAAATTATGTCAGTCACCATAAGAGGCCTTGTGTGTACACAACAAAACTAATATGAATCATAACATAATAATGACTTGGCATGAAGGAAGGCCACATGTAGTGAATATTACACTAAGCATATCAATCAATAATTAGTTAATCTTATCGCCCAGGTAAGTGGGAGAGTGGTGGGAGTCCCTCCGTTGCTTTCCTTAGACACCAATAAGAATTGGCCAAGTCAGTCAACGGAACCAATTAAAAACCATGTCCTCTTTACCGATCATGAACCACTTTTCCTAGACACCGAATGATCAATTAATCATATTGATTATTTCGCTTTTGGTATATGACACTACAACTTAATATAATTTGAAAGAGGGCTTTATTAAAACAAAGCACATTCTATATATATAACTAAGCAAATATGTGCCATGTGTGTCATCATACTAGGACAACCATTTACCACATAATGGATCCACCATTATGCCAGGGCAATCTTATTTCAGTATAATGACTGGAAGGCTAAACATATCTCTATACAAATTAAGGTTTGAGTGAAAACCTTAATTAGTGGCATACATCAAACATATATGCACAATTAACACAAATATGTGATTAGTGTATCATCATTCTAGGACAACCATTTACCACATAATAGATCAACCATTATGCCAGGGCAACCTTATTTCAGAATGATGACTGGATTACTAAACATATCTCTACAACAATTAGGGTTTAAGTGAAAACCCTAATTGGTGACAATACATCAAACACAAACCACATCATATGTAAATTATCTACATATGCCTATAAAAATCAGCATATATATTTTAATCTTGATAAGGAGGCTCTGATACCAATGTTGGGTTTGTTGACCAAGGCGAAAATATAGATTTCAAAATTTTTATCTTATGAAATCTATACCAAACCCTTTAGCCCTAGATCTCCTTAAAAAAAATTAAAAATATATATCATTCATATACATGATTTAAATATATATATATGTAAGTACTAACCTGTACCGCAATATCCAAAATGCAAATCTCCACCAGGTGCCCAAATGTTCACCCTCCAATGGTGATCCACACGGAGAAGAGATGAAGACAACAACTTCTTGATCTTGGATCCTCTTCTTGAATTCTTTTTCAAGAATTCAATTCTTGGACTTATAGGCTGGAATTTTCTTTCTTGAAAATTCCCTTTCTCCCTTCTTTCCTTTTCTTGATCCTTTCCTCAACTTCCAATCCTTGTAGAAAATTCTTATTTGAAGTGGAAGAAAAATTAAGACAAGTAATGTCTTAATTCAAGAAAGAAAAGAGACCCTTCCTATTTCTTTCCTTTTACCATTCAAGACCTTCCTCTTATTCTTGTTTAGGGTCAGAGTTTCGACAGAGGATACCTCTGTAAGGGAAACAATACCCAACAAGAACAAGGGGAAGGAGTATTCTGGAGAGGAAGAAAAGGAATCTGATCTCTGAATTATCTTACATGAAAACTCCCGAGAACCCAACCCTATTTATAGATATCAGAGGGGTGTCTTTTCAAAAACAACGCAACCCTCTGCTATCCCAAGAATCACGTTCTTTCCATCCTCACGCGTCCCCTCAGATTTTTCATGCCTTTTCTGATTTATTTCAAGATTTTTTGATGAAGAAAAACCTCGGAAGAAACCTCAGAAAAGTCGAGATGTTCTGAGACGGAGTTGCGACCGAAAAGCAACGGATTTCTTCTGGCCATCTGATCTTGATCCAAGGGACTCTAGATGAGACGCCTAAAGAAAAGATTTCTGCCCCCTCCCATCTGGTTTTCATGGTAAAAGAAGTCCCCACGCACGTGAAGAGGAGTCCACGCGCGTGGAATCTTCCTTTGGTAAGCGCGCGTGGGAAAGATGGCTTGGGCGGTCTTGGGAAAAGGGTTTAAATTGATTTTTAATCAATGGGTTCAGCCACGGGTTAGCCCAAAGTTCCAAAATTTAAATTAGACTCTAATTAGGTTCAATTAGAACCCAATTAAGCCCAATTCAGAACCAAATTCGAATCCAATTCGAATAGAAGTTGGGTCTGCAACATATGCTAGTGTGTTTGTCCTGCAAACATGATTTAATTCTAAATTAAATCCCTCATCGACTCTCTTTTGTGTGTGACCCATTGGGTTCCACATCTAGCCAATAGTAGGTCCGAGTGCTATTTGACTTAATTCGGTTAGATCTCAACTAAGCCGATTTAGGTCAACTCAAGCTAGCTCGACTTGGTCAATTAGAATCTAATTCTAATTAACTGATTTAAATTATCATAATTTAATCATTTCCCTATAAGACAAGATTGACGTCTAGTAACATATCATGTCTACCTGGAAGATGTGAAATTTTGGTGGAATTACTAAAATACCCTTCAGTGGTGAGTTACCGGGCAATTCAGTCCTTTGATCAACTTGCATCCTGAATATGATTATGGATATGGATACCTTGTCAAATCCAATTTCATATTCATCCCTAGCTCAATCTTTTTAATGATGATTCATTAATGAACTATATTAGAAACTACTTCTAATGTTCATACATTGATCAAAGATTTCCCGAATCATCATTTGATCGAAATTAGCTAGATGCAACATCCTCTTACTAGGATGATCAATTCCTTGTTGACCTACTCACAACCTTCATATACAATCCACCATATCCAGTATCACCTCATGCATAACTCAGTATTATGATTGAGTGTGAACCAAAATGTGGATTCATGTATATAAGATACCATGGCAGTCTCAGGTCAAAGGACCACATGCACTACTCCCATTATGAGAAATATCTATTGACAAACAGATAAGGTTCCATTAGATATTCTCAATCTGGATCTATTCAGTGAACTCATTCTCTAATGAGCACCCAGTATTAGTATCAAACACAAGTGACTGTGAGATCAGTCACCCTCATACATAGGAAGTGCTGATCTTTACCAGAAACATTGATCCCCTACTCAATATCCCATTGACCAGGAATATTTTATATTAGGGTTTTAAGGCTTTAGGTCTCACTGGTATGATCTCATCATAACCCTAGAACCATAGCCCTAATCTATGGAGTTCATCATATAATAATTAAGACACAGCGTATGATGAAAATAATGCCTTTATTGAATGATAATGTCAATACATTGATTTTTGGGATGGATAAGGAAAAATCCCAACAAAATATAATGTTTCGATTGGCCTTTAGGGCATAATCCTTTCAGGTATTTATAGACCTTTCCAACCCTCATTTGAATTTGAATACAAGATAAAAAAATAAGGACGGTTCAAATTCAAATACAAGATAAGATGATGTCTATCCCTATCCTAACAACTAGATACTCAATCTTAACCAACTAACAAATTTCAAAATAAAGATAAATCCTAAACATTTAATCTTCAAATTTAAATTTATTTGCATCGAAATCCATGCTACTCTGAGATCTGTGCAACTCCAATATTTGTGCAGGTCGATGTCCCCATCATTGGTGGGGATGGGATCAGGGGTAGGATTATTGGTGAGCTGAGAAGTCACCGAAGATTAGGGTACTACTAATTTTTATTTAATTTTTTTTTCTAAGGGGTGGCGAAGGAACAATGGAAATGGAAGGCAGGAAAATTAGACACTCTATGGACTTGGGACTTACATTCACGTAGAGACCTCTCACCTCTAAGGCATCTCACCCTCCCCACTGCATGTAGACTAGGGCATCCCACCCATTTCACTACATGCGGAGCCTAGGGCATCCCATCCAAATCACTACCTGGGGTCGTGAAGGAAAATCTCTATGACCATAGAGGGGACTCGACAGGGAAGGGGATAACTTGGGCCTCATGCCCCTCGATGCTCGAAAGAGAAGGCATAGGGTCTCACACCCCTCGATGCCCGAAGGCGAAGGTAAGACAGGCCTCATGCCCACTCATTTATGAAGGCAGAACGAAGAATCACTCTTTCCTAAAAAACTCATTTTCATTCAACAAAATTTTACAAAGGAAAGAGGGGGGTATTTATAGACTTTTCCAACCCTCATGTAAATTTGAATACAAGATAAAAAGATAAGGATGGTTCAAATACAAGTACAAGATAAGATAAGGTCTATCCCTATCCTAACAACTGATATCTCAATCCTAACCAATTAACAAATTCAAAATAAAGATAAATTTTAAACATCTAATCTTCAAATTTAAATTTATTTTCATCAAAATCCATGCTGCTCCAAAATTCGTGCTACTCCTAGATCCATGCTACTCTAAGATTCGTACAGGTCGATGTTCCTATCACTTCCTTTGCTGCATCTGATGCTATAATATATTCTGCTTCGCATACTGAGTCCGCCACAGTAGGCTGCATGGAACTTTTCCAGCAATCGCTCTTCCATTAGGTCAAAGATAAATCCTGATACACTCTTGCTATCATCCCTATCTGATTGAAAACTGGAGTCAGTATATCCTGCAAGTCTTAAGTTAGGTTCTCCATAAATAGCCATTGGTCCCTAGTATTTCGCAAATACTTAAGGATGGTCTTTACCACTTTCCAATGAGCTTCACCTGGGTCAGACTGGTATCTGCTCACTATGCCTAGTAGTGTGCCACATCCGGTCTAGTAAATATCATGGCGTACATGATAGAACCAACTATCGAAGCATACGTGATTCTACTCATATGCTCTCTCTCCTCAGGAGTTGTCGCACAATTCCTTTTGGAGAGAGCAATTCCAGTGTTTATCGGGAGATAGCCTTTCTTAGAATCTTCCATGCTGAATGCTTCAGTATTGTGCTGATGTACGTAGACTAGGATAGTCCCAAAAGCCTCTTAAATCTATCTCTATAGATCTTCATACCCAGTATGTAAGAAAGAGGCTTCATCCAAGTCCTTCATAAAGAGCTGAGATGACAACCAGATCTTTATTCTTTGTAGTGTTGGGATGTTATTCTTGATTAAGAGAATGTCATCCACAAACAACATAAGGAACACAATCACAGAACCATTAACCCATTTGTAAATGCAACGTTCTTCTCTGTTCCTAACGAAGCCATACGACTTGATACACTTATCAAATCGCATGTTCCAACTCCGTGATGCTTGTTTCAGTCCATAGATGGACCTTTGAAGCTTGCACACCTTGACTCCTCTGTGGATGTAAACCTTTCAGGTTATATCATATACACTTCCTCTTCCAACTCACCATTCAGGAAAGCTGTTCGGACATCCATTTATCAGATTTCATAGTCAAAATGTGCCGCCAAAGCAAGCATGATCTGAATGGATTTGAGCATTGCCACAAGAAAGAATGTCTCGTCATAGTCAATACCATAATGTTGATGATACCCTTTGGCAACCAGATAAGCTTTATTGGTCTCTACCTACCCGTCTGTGCCCCTTTTTCTTTTAAAAATCCATTTGCACCCAATGGATTTTATCCCCCATGTGGATCAACCAATGTCCATACATTATTGATTTCCATGGACTCCATTTCAAATTTCATGGATCCTAGCCATTTCTCAGAGTCGAACCTGTGCATTACATCCATATAGGAGATCGAATCCATATTTTTCTCATCGAGTTCAATGGGATCACCATCCTGGACCAAGAAGTAAAGCCCATCATGGATCGAACCATGTCTAACATGGTTCGATTTCTCCTTTCAGATACTCCATTTAACTTAGGTATCCTTGGAGGTGTCTACTGAGAGAGAATCCCATTCTCCTCAGGATATGTCAGAAACTCACCAGAAAAATATTCACCACCTCGATCTGATCGAAGAGTTTTGATATACCTTCCAGTTTATTTTTCTACTTCATTATGGTACCATTTTAAATGATTCAGATTTATGTCTCATCAAAAAGATATAACCATACCTCAAAAGGTCATCTTTAAATGTAATGAAATAACTGTACCCACCTCTAGTACTAATATTCATGGGTCCGCATACATCAGTATATACCAGACTTAGAATTGCTTTGCCGTGTTCACCTTTTCCAGTAAAAGGTGATTCTGTCATCTTTCCAAGAAGACAGGACTCATAGGTTGGTAGTGAACCACTTTCACTAATCTTGAGGTGACCCTTACTTTTCAACTTGTTTATCTTGTTCTTGTTAATATGACATAGCCTACAATGACATAGGTATGCATCGCTGACATTATCTATCCTAGGGCATTTGCTAGATGTGTACACTACACTAACAGGTCAAATAGTATATAAATGCTATTGTTCATATGTCCATTCATCACAACAGAGCCATTCCAAATAATTTTGTAAATGTCATTCTTTATTGATAGTTCATAACCATACATAGCTAATTGGTCTACAGAAATTACATTCAAGATGAAAGACAGATAATAATGACACTCATTCAAAATAATTTTACAAGACTCGGAAAATAATTTGAGGACTCCTAATGCCAAGACTGGAATTTGGCTTCCATTTCCCACATTCAAGAATCTCTCGCCATCCTCGAATCTTCTACTAACTTGAAGTCCTTGCAAAGAATTGCAAATATGAATTGGACTTCCAGTATTCAATACCCAGTTAGTAGTATCACAGATAGATAAACTACAAGGTATTATCATATAAATACCTTGTCCAGCACCGTCCTACTGCTTTCTCTTCTTGGACCTGTTCGGGTCAAGGGATGCAATATAAAGAGGACAGTTCCTTTTTCAATGACCTTGCTTCTTACAGAAAAAGCACTCCGCTTGGCTCTTATCAGCTTTCACCCTCTTGGCCGATGGGCCCAGAAGCATTCTGCACCTTTTTTTCTTTATTCTTTTTTTTCCCTTTCTTGAAGGGACGACATCCTGCCAAAGATTCTCCCACTAGATTTACCATCCCTTTGTTCAGTTGGTGGTCTTTCTCATAAGTCTACAACAACCCCAATAGACCGTGGTAGCTAACGGTAGGCTTATTCATTATAAAATGATCGAGAAAGTCTAGATAGGAAGAGGGCAGGGAATTCAGAATCGCATCTTTCCCGAGCTATTCATGCAAGGGACATCCAAGCTTGCCCAGGCACTCAATCATCTCGATCATATACAATACATGATCAGTGACTGAGGTCCCATCATGCATCCGCATATTATAGATAGCACAGAAGACCCTGTATCTCTCAACATCATCTGGTATGCTGAAGGACTTCTCAACCTTTGAAGGATTTCCTCCAGCTGGGCTTCTTCAAATTTTTGGCTGGACTTGTCGTTCATCGCTGCAAACATAATGCATCAGACAGTGATCTTGTCAAAGAGCCACTTCTAATAAGTATCTCTGATTGAACCCCAAGCATTGGGAGCAGGGGTTTCAGGTACCGGATCTGATATCACATACAAGATCATTTCATGCTCCAGGACAATCATGAGCCTTCGATACCATCTATCGAAGTTGGGACCCTTGAGCTTCTCGTTATCGAGAAGAGACCAGAGCGATGGGTTGGAAGACATCTAATAGGAAAACTAAAACTTATTAATGTATATGAATTATTAGCCTAAAGAAATGGACTTTAGTCTAAAGGCCCTCCCACTATTTTGTTCAAACTGGTAGCTGATGGGGACATCGGCCCGCTCGAATCTCGGAGCAACACGGATCCCGGAGTGGCATGGATCTTGTAGCATTTCTAGAATAAATTTATTTAGGATTTATCTTTTGTTTGAAATTTGAATTAGGATTTGGTTGGTTATGATTGAGATATGGATAGTCTTATCTTATCCTATCTTGTATTTGAAAAAAAAATACCAAAAAAAAATAGTACCATAATTTAGGTGACTTCTAGGCTCACCAATGATCCTACCCATCCGTCCCCCATCAATTTTGGTATCAGAGCTAGAAAATTAGAGTACCTTCATATCAATCCAGATTTTCCATCATCGGTCTTTTTTTTCCATCCTATCATCTTCCCGGATCCAAAAAAAAAAAAAAAAATTGTTTATCCAAGTCGCCTACAATTTTCTTCGTCCCCTCCTTCCAATCCCATTGCTGAGCATCTCTGTGCCAGCGCCCCACCTTCCTATGACTCCTCCCAAAACTCCTCTGGACTCCTCTCTACTAGATGGTGTTCGCATCAAGATTCAAGATTCAAGACCCTCTTTGCCCCTCACCCCAACATCCCATCTCATCCTCCACCACCGTCAGCTGGCCATGCCAACCTAGGGCTTTGCATCCAAGTTCCACTGCCATGCCTGCGTTGTCCGTTCTCCCCACCGTCTCCCTCTCTGCCATGATCGCCCGCAAGTGCCTCGACCACCACCTCCTCCCCTCCAAGTCCTAGCTTGACGACTATGGCCTCGAATCCAACTCCGACTCTGACGAAGCCCCCCCACCACTGCTCTTCCTCCACCCTTCTCTCCATGGAACCAAGCGGCGACGCCTCACCGCTAGACGTCGCCACCACCCCCTTCGTCCACGATGACTGCGACAGGGAGCTCATGATCCAGCAGTGCCAGTAGATGTCCTAATGCGGCCGCCCGACATCAACCTTCCCCTTTTGACCGAGCGCTCCCCACCACCGCCATCCTGGAGCTTCGACTCTTGTGACATCCTTGACGTTGGACCCGGTCCCCAGATCTCCGAGACCAAGGCCATCCTCACCTTCCCGAAGTCCAGTGGCAGCATCATTGCCGCTGCCGTTGCCAGTGCCCGGAACTGTGCCATGCCTCCCCGGAATCAAGCCATGGCCGCCTCCTTCCTCCTGCCCGATCTGGTTCCCTTCATTGATGCCGCCGCTGCAGGTGTCCCCGACAAGCAGCAGACCTCCACCGCCCCAGGAATCGCCTCCACTCCTCTCCCTCCTTCGCCCACAACGCCCGCGTTGCCCTCGACCTCGCCCCCGCTGCCACATTCCTCCTTGACCTTGGTGGCGTCCCCCTCCTCTCCGTCCAAGACATCTCCCCATGTGCCATCCATTGATAGAGTCTCCGTTTCCCAGATTGCAACAGATCTCCTATCCGAACATAGATATGCCAGGAGTCAAAGACAGTGAGTCAACACTTCAGGTCGACACTTCCAGTCCATGAGTTGACACCAAGTTCAAATATCTTCAATGTAGCTTTCTGGAATTCTCAGGTGAGTTGACACTTCTACTGGTGAGTCGACACAATGAATCGACACTTGACATATATGTGTCGACACTTCAGGCATATCTTAAACATCAGCAAGTTCTGTAACCCAAAAATCTCAAGTGATGAGCTGATCCATGTGCCAACACTTTGAGTCAACACAACACATACATGTGTTGACACTTCAACCGTGCCATCTGAAACTATCTCTGCATGCCGGCTTGTGTTGTTGACACTTCATTGTCATGTGTCAACACTTGAGTTGTAGGTGTCGACACTTTGAGTCGACACATCAATGAGATTCTCTCAAAAATATCTGAACTTCTGCTGAAACAAGTTTGTGTTGAACTCATGTATCCTTTCAAGCAATCTTCAATAATCGAAGTCTTCTTTAAGCAGATCTTTCATCTAAATTTGGGACTTCTTCAATCAAACAATTTTTATCAAGTTGATGAGCACATTTTTCTGTAAAAATGCATTTCAAAGAAATCATTAGTACTTAACTTATACTTAAGCATTTTGCTTATCATCAAAATCAATAACGGAGTCAACAAGGGTTTTATCCCAAAAAAATAAAACCCTAATAACAGTTGGTAAAAAGGGTTTATCCTAACTAAATCAAAATAACAGAATTTAAAATAAAATTTACATGGTAATTAGGGTTGGGTTCAGGGTTTTACTCATAGGTGATCCACAGGGATGTGGGTTTAGCCTGTCGATATCTTTTAGTCCTAGTGCCCGCACCACCTTCAATAGGTGGCCCAAAGGTCGATTGAAGTGCACCTTGGGGCAAAACCTAAATACTAGAAGTAACTTGGAGAAGTAATTGGTTGAAGAACCTATCTTTAGATGCGTATGTGTGAGTTGGCCAAAGTCAGGCTCATGGGTTGTCTATTGGGTTCTAGTACCCACTAAGGAATTAAAGTGATTCCTCAAATTGGAGGTAAAGGCTACTAGTCTGAACAAAATAGTGAGAGGGCATTTAAACTAAAGTCCATGTCTTTAGGTTAATAATTCATATACACTAATAAGTTTTGATTTTCCTTTCAGATGTCTTCCAACCTATCACTCTGGTCTCTTCTCAATAACGAGAAGCTCAAGGGTCCCAACTTCGATAGCTGGTATCGAAGGCTCAGGATTGTTCTGGATCATGAATGGATCTTGTATGTGATATCAAATCCGGCACCTGAAACCCCTACTCCAAATGCTTGAGGTTCAGTCAGAGATACTTATCAGAAGTGGCTCTCTGAAAGGACCACTATCTGATGCATTATGTTGGTAGTGATGAACTATGAGTTCAGTCACAAATTTGAAGAAGCCTAGCCGGAGAAAATCCTTCAAAGGTTTAAGGAGTCCTTTGACACACCAAATGATGTTGAAAGGTATAGGGTCTCCTGTGCTATCTATAATGCACGGATGCGTGATAGGGCCTCAGTCACTGATCATGTATTATATATGATCGAGATGATTGAGTGCCTGGGCAAGCTCAGATATCTTTTACATGAACAACTCGAGAAAGATGCGATTCTGAATTCCCTGCCCTCTTCCTATCTAGACTTTTTCGATCATTTTAGAATGAATTCCCTGCAGGTATTTATATGATAACACCTTATAGTTTCTCTATTTGCAATACTACTAACTGGGTATTAGATACAGGAAGTTAAATTCATATTTGCAATTCTTTGTAGGGACTTCAAGTTAGTAGAAGATTCGAGGATGGCTAGAGATTCTTGAACGTAGAAAATGGAAGCCAAGTTCCAGTCCTGGCATTGGAAGTCTTCAAATTAGTTTTTGAGGATTGTAAAATCATTTTGAATGATTGTCATTATTGTCCATCTTTTATCTTGAATGTCATTTCTGAAGGCCAATTGGCCATGTATGGTTATGAACTATCAATAAAGAATGACATTTGCAAAATCATATGGAATGGTTCTATTGTGATGAATGGACATATGAACGATGGCATTTATGTACTATCGTGACCTGTTAGTGTAGTGTACACGTCTAGCAAACACCCTAGGATAGATAATGTTAGCTATGTGTACCTATGGAATTGTAGGCTAGGTCATATTTACAAGAACAGGATAAATAGGTTGAAAAGCGAGGATCTCCTCAAAATTAGTGAAAGTGATTCACTACCAACCTGTGAGTCTTCTCTTCTTAAAAAGATAACAAAATCACCTTTTACTGGAAAAGGTGAATGAGCCAAAGAGATTCTAAGTCTTGTACATACTGATGTACGTGGACCCATGAATATTAGTGCCATAGGAGGTTACAGTTATTTCATTACATTTATAGATGGCCTTTCGAGGTATGGTTATGTCTTCTTGATGGGACATAAATCTGAATCATTTGAAATGTTCAAATAATATAATAATGAAGTAGAAAAATAAACTGGAAGGTATATCAAAACCCTTCGATCAGATCGAGGTGGTGAATATCTTTCTAGTTAGTTTTTGACATATCTTTAGGAAAACGGGATTCTCTCTCAATAGATGCCTCCAGGGACACCTCAGTTAAATGGAGTGTCTGAAAGGAGAAATCAAACCCTGTTAGACAGGGTTGGGTCCATGATGGGCTTTACTTCTCTACCGCTATCCTTTTGGGGATATGCTCTGGAATCAGCTTTTTATCTTTTGAATAGGGTTTCGAGTAAGTCCGTTAGCAAAACCCCATATGAGATATGGACTGGACGTAAGCTGACACTCTCATACCTTCAGGTCTGGGGTTGCCTGACTTATATAAAATATCTGGGAACGGATAAGCTTGGACCTAGGTTTGATCGGTGCCTATTTGTTGGGTATCCAAAAGAGTCTAAGAGGTATTACTTCTACTTGGCTAAAGAATAAAAGCTGTTCATCAATCTTAAAGCTATCTTTTTGGACAAGCAGTTCCTTGGTAAAGGAACTGTAGCCACTATGATTGAACTTAGTGAAGTTCAACAAGTAGAGGAACCAACACACTTAAGGGACAACATAGAACTAGTTGTAATTAGTTCATACCCAGAGCCCACACAAGAACCATTAAGTTAAGGGCATCCGGTAGGGCACCAAGTCGACCAGACAGATACTACAGTTTCTTGGTCCAGGATGGTGATCCCATTGAACTCGATGAGAACAATGAGGATCCGATCTCCTATATGGATGCAATGTAGAGGTCTGACTCTAAGAAATGTCTAGGAGCCATGAAATCCAAAATGGAGTCCATGGAAATCAATAATGTATAGACATTGGTTGATCAACTTGAGGGGATAAAACCCATTGGGTGCAAATGGATTGTCAAAAGAAAAGGGGGCACAGCCAGACAGGTAGAGACATATAAAGCCCGTCTGGTTGCCAAAAGATATCGTCAACATTATGTATTGACTATAATGAGACATTCTCTCTTGTGGCAATGCTCAAATCCATTCGGATCATGCTTGCTTTAGCGGCACACTTTGATTATGAAATTTGGCAAATGGATGTCCGAATAGCTTACCTAAATGGTGAGCTGGAAGAGGAAGTGTATATGATACAACCTGAAGGGTTCACATCCACAGACGAGTCAAAGGTGTGCAAGATTCAAAGGTGCATGTATGGGCTAAAACAAGCATCACGAGTTGGAACATGCAATTTGATAAGTGTATCAAGTCGTATGGCTTCGTTAGGAACAGAGAAGAACTTTGCATTTACAAATGTGTTAATGGTTCTATGATTGTGTTCCTTGTGTTGTATGTGGATGACGTTCTCTTAATCGGGAATGACATCCCAGCACTACAAGGTATTATAGTGTGAATAAAATCCATTCAACCCTGACACAACATCCTCCTTGGTGGTTGACGCAGCCACGTACTTCATGGGTATCTCCAAGTTTCCTATTAAAAGAAAACGGTGGGTCCGCTTGTTTTAAGAAGAGATTAGCCCCTATGGCAGCTAGGTCGGCACCTCGGCCCCACCTCGACCATGCACGGAGTCCTGCTTCATGGTAGTTTAGCTCAGTTCGACACCTCATCCGTGGTACACCCGTACCTCGGTCCACGTGCATGGGAGATGTGCACACTCCATTCTGGCTCTGCATGATCCAGCCCAATCCGCCCGCACGACCATGGTGGCTCCCAGCTTGGCATGCCCGTGGCATGACCACACCTGCTCCATGCCCCGGCACGCACACGACGGGCCCCAGCTTCAGCACCTCGGTCCAATTCCACCCATCTCAGTCTGGCTCCGTCCTCCCGCGATCTCATTCTGCCCAGCTCGGCACACTCGCGGCATCCCTGGCTCCGGCTCCAGCCCAGCTCGGCATGCCCAAGGCACACCCGTGGCATGCCCGTGGCAGTCCTAGCTCCGTCCGCACCAGCACTGCCCGCGGCATGCACGCGTGGAGTTTTTTCGCTCGCGGTCCTACTCCGTCCTCCCACGTGGTCCGGCTCTGACCGGGAGCAGTGCGTGGGTTCGCAACGCATGGGTTTGCACCCACGTGCATGGATCCTCGCACCTCGCCTCGATCAACATGCATGGAAATCCTCTACAGGCTTCTCTCGGTCCGCGTGCTCGTATGGCAACCTGGTATGTAAAGTCACTGTCTCCACCGCCTGTAATGGAGGACTACAATAAAACCTCCCAGGCCACTATTTACACTAATCAGGAAAGAGTGCCCCACTCGAGGCACTGCACTCCCTCACCAACTCTCTGAACCTCCTAGAAGAGGAAGGCTCACCAACCTATCCTAGTCTCTCAGGCCTGCAGAAGCCTCAAAGCCTATGCCAAGAAGACCAGCACGCCTTCCCAAACAACAAGAGTTGCTCGTCTACATAAAACCAGCATGAAGAGGTGAGGGGAGGTAAGAGATGACAAACTCTCTTGAGTCCTGCATTATCTTCCATTTATCTTCCATTTGTATCACCCTCTGGAAGCAGAGTTTCCCAAGCTCTCTACCTCCGAGGTCTTCTGTTCCTCTCGATCGTCCCACTGACTTGATTGTCGGAGTGTCTTCATCGGAATCCCCTGGTGAGGACGCATGAGCCAGGAAGAGAAAGCAAACCTTTTCCAATTCAATTTGGATCACCAATGAGGAAGTCCATGTGTTCTTCACAAAGAACACTCTAGTCCCAGTTGTTTTGAATTTGTAATCAGGTCAAATTGAGTTGTAATTTGATCAAATTGAGTGTAATTTGGTCAATTAGGGTTGTTGAGTTACCCAATTGAGTTCATTGAGTCCATCAATTGGTTTAATAGTCTTGTAAATAGCATTAATTTGCTTTGTTTGGTGAATTGTCTAATTTGAGTCCTGTAATTAGTGCTTGAATAAGTCAAGGGGTGTCATAAGTACCCAAGACCCAAGTCATCATCACCTTGGTGGATCAGTTCTAGGTCAAAAAGGGGTTGTCCAAATTTTTCATCAGACATCCGAACATCCAGACATCCAAACATCCGGACATCTAGACATCCAGACATCTAGACAACCGGACATCCAGACACCCAAACATCCAGACATTGGGACATCCGGACATTGGGACATTCAGACATTTGGACATCAAGACAAAGTCATCCTTATCCAAAGAGGCATCCTATCCCATTTATTTTCCATCGCCCATTTGAGATTTCAAGGAGGCGCCAATTAAGAGGAGTAAAGCAGAAGGACTCTATTTTTCATTTGGCATCCCCCCCTCTCATTGTCGCCATTCCACTCCAGATGATGCCCAACCATGGTTCATTCTAAAAGATTGTGCCCTGAAAGCCAATTGAAATATTGTATTTCGATCCAAAAATCAATGAATTGACATTATTATAATAAAGGCATTATTTTCATTATACGCTGTGTCTTTATGATTATATGATGAACCCCATAGATTAGGGCTATGGTTCTAGGGTTATGATGAGATCATATCAGTGAGACCTAAAACCTTAAAACCCTAATCTAAAATATTCCTGGTCGATGGGATATTGAGTTGGGGATCAATGTTTCCGGCAAAACCAGCACATCCTATATATGCTTTGTGATGAGGGTGACTGATCTCACAATCACTTGTGTTTGACACTAATACTAGGATGTGAGTGTTCAGTAGAGAATGAGTTCACTCAATTGATTTAGATTAAGAATATCTAGTGGAACCTTATCTGTTTGTCAATAGATAATTCTTATAGTGGGAGTAGTGCATGTGGTCCTTTGACCTGAGACTACCATGGTACCTTATATATATGAATCCATACTTTGGTTCGCAATCAATCATGATACTAAGTCATGCACGAGGTGATACTGGGTATGGTGGATTGTATATGGAGGTTGTGAGTAGGTTAACAAGGAATTGATCAGCCCTAGTAAGAGGGAATTGCATCCAGCTAATTTCGATCAAATGATGGATTCAGGAAATCTTTGATCAAAGTATGAACATTAGAGTTAATTTCTAATGGTTCATTAATGAATCATCATTATAAAGATTGAGCTAGGGATGAATATGAAATTGGATTTGACAAGTATCCATATTCATAATCATATTCGGGATGCAAGTTGATCAAAGGACTGAATTGCCCAGTAACTCACCACTGAAGGGTATTTTGATAATTCCACCAAAATTCCACATCTTCTGGGGTAGACATGATACGTTGCTAGACGTCAATCTTGTCTTGTAGGTATATGATTGAATTATGATAATTCAAATCAGTTAATTAGAATTAGATTCTAATTGACCGAGTCGAGCTAGTTTGAGTTGACCTAAATCGACTTAGTTGAGATCTAACCGAATTAAGTCAAATAGCACTCGGACCTACTGCTGGCTAGGTGTGGAACCCAATGGGTCACACACAAAAGAGAATTGATGAAGGATTTAATTTGGAATTAAATCATGTTTGCAGGATAAACACACTAGCATGTGTTGCAGACCCAATTTCTATTCAAATCAGATTCGAATTTGGTTCTGAATTGGGCTTAATTGGGTTCTAATTGAATCAGATTAAGGTCTAATTTAAATTTTAGGACATTGGGCTAACCCATGGCTGAACCCAAGTGAATCAAGTGCACTGAGACCCTCTCTCTAAGCCGCCCACTCCCTTCCTCACCTGCGCGCGCTAAGAAGAAGAGTCCACGCGCGTGTGGACTCCTCTTCACGTGCGTGGGAAGGAAATTCCATCGGAGAAAAATCAAGACAGGGGGCGATTTGGATGCTTGTCTGACATCCTTGGATCTGGATCTGATGGCCAGAAAAATTAAGGAAAAAGATCCATCATTTTTCGGTCGCAAGTCCGTCTCCAAAAGTCGCGATTATTCCTGAAGTTTTTTTGAGAGTCCTCCTCGTCGGAAAAATAAAAATTAAATCAGAGAATCATGATTTTTGGTTGAGGGGACGTGTGAGGAATGAGGGATCGTGATTCCTGGGGTTTCAGAGGGTTGCGATGTTTTGAGAAGACGCCCCTCTGAAATCTATAAAAGGGTTTGGGTTCTCGGGGGTTTTTCTGATAATCAAATTCAGAGATCATATTCCTCTCCTCCTCTCCGGAATACTCCTTCCCTTTATGCTTGTTGTGTATTGTTTCCCTTACAGAGATAATCTCTGTCGAAACTCTGACCCTAAACAAGAATAAGAGGAAGGTCTTGAATGGTAAAGGAAAGGAAAAGGAAGGGTCTGTTCTTCTTCTTTTCTTTCTTGAATTAAGACTTTACTTGTCTTAATTTATTCTTCCAATTCAATTCAAGAAAAGGAATTCAAGAAAGGGAATTCAAGAAAAGAATTCAAGAAGAGGAAAGAAGGAAGAAAAGAAATTTTCAAGAAAGAAAATTTCAGCCTAAAAGTCCAAGAATTGAATTCTTGAAAAAGAATTCAAGAAGAGGAGCCAAGAACAAGAAATTGTAGTCTTCATCTTTTTCTATGTGGATCACCATTGGAGGGCCTGGTGGAGATTTAAAGTTTGGATTTTAGCAATATAGGTTAGTACTTTAATTTGACTTTAAATCTTATATATACATGTTATACATTTTAATTATTTTAAGGAGATCTTAGATTAAGGGTTTGGTAAAGATTTCATAAAGATAAAAATTTTGAAATCTATGTCTCCACCTTGCCACTGAACCCTACAGTGGTATCAGAGCCTCCTTATTAAGATTAAAATATATATGCTAATTTTTAGATGCATATGTATATAAGTAACATATGATATTGTATATGTTTGATGTAATGTCACCAATTAGGGTTTTCACTCAAACCCTAATTATTGTAGAGATATGTTTTGACATCTAGTCATCATACTGAAATAAGTTTGCCCTGGCATAATGGTGGATCCATTATGTGGTAAATGGTTGTCCTAGTATGATGACACACTAATCACATATTTGTGTTAATTATGCATATATGTTTGATGTATGCCACTAATTAAGGTTTTCACTTAAACCTTAATTTGTATAAGGATATGTTTAGCCTTCTAGTCATCTTATTGAAATAAGGTTGCCTTGGCATAATGGTGGATCCATTATGTGGTAAATGGTTGTCCTAGTATGATGGCACACTATGGCACATATTTGTTAGGTTATATAAAGAATGTGCTTTGTTTTAATAAAGCCCTCTTTAAAAACATATTAAGTTGTAGTGTCATATACCAAAAGCAAAAATAATCAATATGATTAGTTTATCATTCGGTGTCTAGGAAAAGTGGTTCATGATCGGTAAAGAGGACATGGTTTTTAATTGGTTCCGTTGACTGACCTGGCCAATTCTTATTGGTGTCTAAGGAAAGCAACGGGGGGACTCCCACCACTCTCCCACTTACCTGGCCGATAAGATTAACTTAATTATTGATTGATATGCTTAGTGTAATATTCACTACATGTGGCCTTCCTTCATGCCAAGTCATTATTATGTTATGATCCATATTAGGTTTGTTGTGTACACACAAGGCCTTTTATGATGACTAACATAATTTTGGCTTGGTACATTTGATGTTTATGGCATGATTTAATATAATACTTTGTTGTGTACACACAAGGGTATTATAATTAATATCATGACTATATAGCAATGAAGGGTCTAACTTAACTAAAATATTATAGTTTGTTGTGTACACACAAGGCTATTAATATTTTAGAGGCCAAGATAAGTTGAGAATTGTATGAGTTACAATTGGAAAGAGTTTTTCCTACCTTTGAACTTATATAAGATTTGTTGTGTACTCACAAGTTCTTTTGTAAGGAATTAGGATCTCAACCCCACTAAGAGAACCAATTAGGATTTTCTCGATCATCATATGGAGGGTTATGATGCTTGATAAAATAGTGGGAGACATAATTAAGTTAAAGTCCTAATTTAATTATGTTTTGTCAACATTGGTTGTTTGCTTATATAATGTTCTTTGTTAATGTAGATTAAATGGCCTCTTCACTCTCACTCCGTAGCATTCTTGATGCAAATAAATTGACTGGACCAAACTATGTTGATTGGTTGAGAAACCTGAAGATAGTACTCAGCCAAGAAAGAATTTCTTATATTCTTGATACCCCAACCTTGGAACCATTAGGGGAAGATGCCTCGCAAGAGGATAAGACCACATATAACACGTGGCAAAATGACTCACTTACTGTCAAGTGTATAATGCTTGCCTCTATGACCAATGAGTTACAGAGAGGCAACATGAAAGCATGGACACAAACTCCATATTGCTCAATCTAAAAGAACTTTATGGAGAACATAGTCGAACTGCAAGATATGAAATATCTAAGCAGTTATTCCGTGCAAGGATGACAGAAGGTACATCCGTACAAGACCATGTATTAAAGGTAATTGACCTAATCACTTGATTGGGTCAATTGGATTTTGTTATGGATGGGGAGTTGAATCAGGATTTAATCCTGCAGTCACTCCTAGAGTCATTTTCACAGTTTGTTCTTAATTATCATATGAACAAACTTAACACTTCCTTGCCTGAGCTGTTGAATATGTTAAAAACAACAGAGAGCCATTTAAAGAAAAATAAGGCTCCACTTCTTCTTGTGGATGGTGTAAACAAGAAGAAAATAGGCAAAAAGGGTTCCAAGAGGAGGTTGAACCCAAAAGGGGGCATCAAGAAAAAGAAAGGAAAGAAGGCCTCCAGACAAATGACCTGTTTTCATTGTGACAAGCCGGGTCACTGGAAAAGAAACTGCAAGGTTTACCTTGCAAGTGTGAATCCTGGTGCTAGTGATGCACCAAAAGGTATGTATGAGATACATACAATTTTGTCATTAGACTCTTCTAATTCAAACTCTTGGGTATTGGATACTACTTGTGGTCATCATATCTGCAAATCATTGCAGGGACTACAGAACATTAGAGTTTTGAAGGAAGGTGACTTCGAGCTCTGCGGTGCTGGAGGAGATTCCATCCAAGCAGAAGCTGTAGGGACTTATATATTGAAGCTGCCTTCTGAGAAGATTTTAGAGTTAAAAAATTATTATTTTATGCCTAGAATCATTAGAAACATCATATCTGTACCCTTGTTACTTAAACAAGGATATATTATGAATGTAATGAGCAGTGGCTGCTCAATCAGTTTTTCTAATGAAATAATATTTAATGGCATATTTTGCAATGGTCTCTTAACTCTATCTTCTGATGACAATATACTACATGTTAGTAATAAACGAAAAAGAGATGAAGTAAACAATACTTTACTTTGGCACTATCGTCTTGGACATATTAGTGAGCAAAGGATTAACAAGTTATACAAGGAAAAATTCTTTAATCCTTATGACTATGAATCATTAGGAACTTGTGAATCATGTCTCATGGATAAAATGACCAAGACTCCATTTAGTGGACATAATGAAAGGACAACTGAGTTATTATGACTCATACACACTGATGTATGTGGACCTATAACAACTTAGGCCAAGGGTGGATACTCATATTTCATCACATTCACTGATGATTTTTCAAGGTACGGATTTGTGTATCTAATGAAACATAAGTCCGAATCTTTTGAAAAATTCTTAGAGTATCAAAGTATGATAGAGAAACAAACGGGGAAAAGTATTAAGATCCTTCGATCAGATAGAGGAGGTGAATACTTATCCACCGAGTTTCTTGATCACCTTAAAGAAAAGGAAATCATCTCTGAATGGACTCCTCCTTACACACCGCAATTAAATGATGTTGCTGAAAGGAGAAATCGTACTTTATTAGATATGGTACGGTCCATGATGTGCTTCACAGACTTACCTATTTCTTTTTGGGGATATGCCTTGGAAACAGCGGCTAATATTTTAAATAGAGTACCATCCAAATCTGTATCTAGCACTCCATATGAGTTATGGAGGGGAAAGAAACCCAATCTTAAGTATCTTAAGATATGGGGATGTCCAGCCTATGTCAAAAGAAATTTTGGACATAAGCTTGATGTTAGAGCAGAAAAGTGTCTATTTGTTGGATATCCTAAAGATAGTATAGGATATCTGTTCTACCACCCTACTGAACAAAAGGTTTTAGTCAGTAGGCATGCCATTTTTATGGAGAAAGAGTTCATCCTACAAAAGGGCAGTGGGAGAAATATTGAACTTGAAAAAGTTTAACAAGTAGATACATCTCAACCAAATCATAACATAGTTAGTATAGAACCTGAACACACCACTCCTATCCGTAGGTCTGATAGGGTGCGACATGCTCCTGAGAGGTATGGGTTCATTATTGAAAATAATGAAGCCCGAATCATTGATAATGATGAGCCTCTAATATATACGGATGCTGTCATGAGTAGTGACTCAGCAGATGGCTGGAAGCCATGAGATCCAAAATGGACTCCATGTATGTCAACCAAGTCTGGACTTTGGTTGATGCACCAGAGGGTGTTAACCCTATTGAATGCAAATGGGTCTATAAGTAAAAGATTGGGGCAGATGGCCAAGTGGAAACTTATAAATCCAGATTAGTGGCTAAGGGTTTTAGACAAAAACAGGGAATAGATTATGATGAAACATTTTCTCCTGTTGCCATGCTCAAATCTATTCGGATCATGCTTGCTATAGCAGCATATCATGATTATAAAATCTGGCAGATGGATGTGAAAACCGCATTTCTCAATGGTTTCCTTGAGGAAGAGGTTTATATGTCACAGCCAGAAGGTTTTGTCTTGGAGACTAAACCTAATCAGGTATGTAGGCTGAAGAAATCTATTTATGGATTAAAGCAAGCATCTAGGAGTTGGAACATCCGATTTGATAAGACAGTCAAAGAATTTGACTTTATCAAAAATGAGGATGAACCTTGTGTGTACAAGAAGACTAGTGGGAGTGCCATAGTTTTCTTGGTTCTGTATGTAGATGACATACTCCTCATTGGGAATGATATCCCAATGTTACAATCAGTCAAGGTATGGTTATCTAAACAGTTTTCCATGAAAGACTTGGGAGAAGCATCTTATATACTAGGCATCAAGATCTATAGAGATAGATCTAGGAGGATGCTAGGTTTATCCCAATCTAAGTACATTGACCAAGTGCTAAAAAGATTTAGCATGGAGGAAAGTAAAAGAGGTTACTTACCTATTGGTCATGGCATACATCTTTCTAAAAAGATGTCTCCTAAGACACCTGAAGAAAGAAATAGAATGAATTCTATACCTTATGCTTCGGTAGTAGGGTCTATTATGTATGCTATGTTATGTACTAGGCCTGATGTGGCATATGCCTTAGGTATAGCCAGCAGGTTTCAGGCTGATCCAGGAGAGGATCATTGAAAGGCTGTGAAAATATTCTTAAGTACTTGAGAAGAACTAAGGATATTTTTCTAATATACGGAGGATCTGATCTTAAACTAGAAGCTTATTCAGATTCTAGTTTTCAATCAAATCCAGATGACAGCAAATCTATATCTAGGTATGTTTTTACCCTAAATGGAGGAGCTGTAAGCTGGAAGAGTTCTAAACAGCAAACTGTAGCTGACTCAATAACTGAGGCAGAGTACATTGCTGTTAGTGAAGCTGCCAAGGAAGCTATCTGGATGAAGAAGTTCATATCAGAGTTGGGCGTAGTTCCTGAGATTGAAGGTCCAGTATCACTTTACTGTGATAATACGGGGGCTGTTGCTCAAGCAAAGAAACCAAGAGCTCATCACAAATCAAAGGACATTTTGAGACGCTTCCATCTCGTTCGAGAGATTGTCGAAAGACAAGAAGTCTGCATTAAAAGGGTAGAAACGAAGAACAACATAGCAGACTCGTTCACTAAGGCTATCACAGCGAGAGTTTGATCGCCACCTTGATTGTATGGGGTTAAGAATTAAAGGCGATTGGCTTTAATTCTTAACCTTTTCAGGAAACTACGTACTTCATGGACACTAATATTGGCCACTCTACTATAGATCTAACCTTTTCAGGATCAGTTGATACTCCTTCAGGGGTCACCACAAATCCTAGGAAGATAACTCTATGGGTCATAAAATCACACTTCTTTAAGTTGGCATAGAGACCCTCCTTCCTAAGGGCCTGGCAAATTTGTCTTAAGTGATCCAAGTGGTCTTCCTTAGTCCTACTGTAGATTAGGACGTTATCAAAATAAACCACTACAAATTTTCCTATGAATATCCTTAGGACTTGGGTCATAATTTTCATAAAGGTGCAAGGGGCATTAGATAACCCAAAAGGCATAACAACCCATTCATACAGACCATCCTTGGTTTTAAATACAGTTTTCCACTCATCCCCAGGTCTGATTCTAACCTAATGATAGCTGCTCTTAAGGTCAATTTTTGAAAATATGGTTGCATCAGCCATCTTATCTATCATAACATCCAATTGGAGGATGGGAAACCTATACTTTATAGTGATTTTGTTTATGGCATGGCTATCGACACACATCCTCCACGTGCCATCTTTCTTAGGGGTTAATAGGGCTGGTACAGCATAAAGACTTCAGCTCTCCCTAATAAACCTTTTTCTAAGGAGTTCACCTACCTGTCTTTGTAACTCTAAATGTTCAGTTGAGTTCATTCTATAGTGGGGCAGATTGGGTAGGGTGGCTCCTGGGACTATAACTATAACATGTTCGATGCCCCTTAGTGGTGGTAGCTAGTCAGGTAAATCATCAAGAAATATATCATTAAATTCACTTAAGGTTCCCTTGACCTCCTGAGGGTACTCTTTATCATATTGATAAGGTATTTCCTTTACAGCTAACATCTAGACTATAGTTCCCTCAAAAATCTCCTTCTCTAGCTCTTTAGCAGTGATTAAATTAACTCCAAACTTCTTTTCTTTTAGTGAGCAAGATCCTCTTTTAACTTTATCTTGAGGTTGGGTGGGATTAATTATAATCTTCTTCCCATGAAAGCTAAACATACATGCATTAGACCAGCCATATAGGGTAGTGTCATGGTCATAAAGCTAGGGTCTACCTAAAATTATACTGCTAACTCCCATGGGCACCACATCACACCACACCTTATCTTGATAAGATTGAAGCTGGATCTGGACTTGGCATCTGGACTTAATGGGTATGGATGTGGAGTCTATCCAAGAAACCTTATAGAAGCTAGGATGGGAAACTAGGCTTAAGCCTAGGGTTTTGACTACCTTAAGTGAGATGGCATTCACACAACTCCAACTATCTATAATAATTTTGCATACCTTATCCCTGATCTTCACAAAGGTTTGTAGGATATTAGTCCTACGCCGATCTTCCTATGTCTTGGTTTGGGCTAGGATGCATCTAACTAACCCAACTAGGTCAGACAGATCAAATTCCTCCTCATCTCCCTCATATCATCAATCAAGTCTACCTCAGCTTCATAGACCTCTTCTCCCTCTTCATCATTGGGTTCAAGCTCCTCCTCCTCAAGTTCCCCTATGTGTAAAGATCTGGTTGGGCATTGGCTAGCATAATGACCTACCTTATTGCATCTAAAGCAAGCATTAGGGCTGGGACTTGGAGCTTTCTGAAACATGGGTGCCTTACTTATCAGTCCTAAAAGGTGCGAAATTGCTAGAACTGGATTGACTCAGGCTAGGGTTGGGTCAAAGTGGGTTACGGTTGGGACGAGTTGGGTTGGGATTGGGTTGAGTTGGGTTAGGGTTAGGTTGGACTGGATTAGGGTTGGTTCAGCCTGAGTTGGGGTTAAGTAAGACTGGATTGGGGTTGGGTCGGCCCTGGTACACCTGGTTAGAGTTCGGTTTTGGAAAAGAGGTATTGCTCCTAGAAGGTTTGGGTTGCTCGTATGTAGGTCCCCTGATGTGAAACGATGCGATACAGTATAAGATGATCTAATTTTAGTCTAAGATGTTTTAAAGAGCAATGATCATAGCAATAAATCAACTAAACATAACAGACTAAAGACATTAAAGAAAGTAACTAACTACTTACCCGTAATCTGATCTGCAAGCTATAAAGAATTAGGACCCGACAGCTAGAAAATCATCTAAGATTAGGCTATTCCATGCTTCAACTACCAATCTAATAAGAAAGGATTGGTTGCTTACCCTAATGGAGATTCTCTTTGACTCGGGATAGATTGATTGTTTGGTCGCTCAGATCTCGTAGCAGGATGAAGATCGGGATTCCAGATTTTAGATCTACCGTCAGATCTCAGTTCGGAAGCAAAGGATCCATCCTCTAAAGTCCTTGAACACCTAGGATCTGCAGAGAAGGTAGCAAACAAGACTTTAATAATGAAGTAAATCATATTCAAATGGAAAAAAAGGAAGGGTTGGATGCGTAGAGCTTGAAGAAGATCGATAGCAGCTTGTCGAATCTGGCAAAACCTCCACTCAAGGACCTCACCGCCTTGAGCTCTCAAGGACCTCCCCACCTTGAGCTCTTAAGGGCCTCCCCACCCTTAGAGAAAAATACTAAAGCCAAACCCAGCTTTGTGGAAGAAAGAATGCATCTTTATTTCATGAATGAATAATAATAATTACAAGGGGGTATGGGGTCCTATTTATAAGTTTTTTTATATATGAAGATAACGTAGGACTCCTTTGAACTCAAATTACATTTAAATTTAAATTCTAATTCAAACACTCCTTGGCTTCTTGGCATCTTCCTTGAATTTGAATTGGCTTTCATGGCTTGGGCGACAACATGAAGTATTCTGGCTTCATGAAAAAAAATGTGCGACAAATTGAGATGGCATGCTAATCCTTCTCTTGGAGCTAATCCTTCTTCTCATTTGGCACTAATCTCTCTTTCTTAATCTCAATTGGCATCACATCTGAATTTTTTTGAACTCCTTGATCGGCAACATGAGATAAGAAACAGCTTCAAAGGTTTAAGTTTGAATTTGAACCCTTCATTTGAATTTGAAAGAGGTTTGGATGAGGGGCTTCCATTTAAACTTCAAAACTTTATTTTCATCTTAAGACAACATTCAAACTTGAGTTTTGAACTCTTCCTTAGCCTTGAAACTCTTCTTTGAATTTAAATTTGGATGAAGATATCTCCTCCTTTGAATTTGAAAGTAGATAGAAGATAACTCCTTTGAATTTTGGATGAACCTCCACTTATCTTGGACTCTTCCTTCCATTTAAACTTTGAATGAACCAAGGATGGGCGTCATCTGGAGTGGGCGACAAGAGAGAATGAGGCGGGGTGCCAGATAAGAAGTAGAGTCCTTCTGCTTTACTCCTCTCAATTGGCGCCTCCTTGGAATCTCAAATGGGCGATGAAAGGGAATTCGATGGGGCGTCTCTCTTGGATAAGGATGACTTTGTCTTGATGTCCAAATATCTAGATGTCTTGATGTCTGGATGTCCCAATGTCCGGATGTCCGGATGTCTTGTGAAAAATTTGGACAATCCTTTTTTGACCTAGAATTGATCCACCAAGATGATGATGACTTGGGTCTTGGGTACTTATGACACCCTATTGACCCTATAAGTGATTTTGATGATAACCAAATATTTGAGCATGCACATTTATTACTAACAACTCTTCAAGTGATTTACAAGTTTTTGTAGGATGATTTATTTGCTCAAACTTCAACTCCTACATTTATACTTCTTGTTTTGAGTTGTGCTGTAATCATATCTTGTAAAGAAGAATCCAATGAAAAAGTTAAGAAAAATCTATAAAAGGGTTACTTCTATGTGTGCTGCTATACTTTAAATTTATTTTGAGTTGGTTTGCATAAAAAATGTACAAGAGTGTTGGTGAGAGTTCTCTTGAAGTTTAAGTGTAAAAATCCTAAAGAAGACACTCGAGCTGACTCAGCATAATGAAGAGCTGACTCCACCTAATAATGGCATGCATCAAGAATTCTGGTAGCAGCAATCCGAGCCGACTCGAAAGGAACCGAGCCGACTCTAGTAAATCCGAGTCGACCAGAATAAGTTCGAGCCGACTCTTCCGGAGTCCAGTTTTGAAGTTTTCTGAGAACAAGTTAGGTGAGCCGACCCTAATCAGAAAGAGCCGACTCTACCAGAACAAATTTCAAAGACCTGAGAAAGCGAGCTGACCCGAACTGCAACGAGCCGACTCTTCTAAAGTAAGGATTTCCGAACCTGAGAAGAAGAGCTGATCCAAGTTGAAGAGAGCCGACTCCTCGAGTTCAAGATTTTCAAAGATGTAAGTTCGAGCCAACCTGAGCTATCAAGAGCCGACCGTCCAGAGTGAAGTTTTGCACCCTAAGACAAAGAGTCGACAGCACTGAAGAAATGGCGACTCGACCTATCAACTCAAAGGATCCGAGCCGACTCGAAGGAATCTGAGCCGACTCGAATTCATTTCCAGGTACATAACGGCTAGTTCCAGAATTTTTTTTTGAATGCCAAAAAGTGCTCCAATGGTCATATGTCACATCCCAATGGTCTACAACATCTCAAACTATCTTGGAGTGATGGAAGACCTTATAGTTGAGGGATTTGAACTTTCTTGAAGGAGCTATGAAAAAAGTTTTTAAAAGTTTTGAAGCTTCATTGAATATCCTACCTACCAACAAGCAAGAGAGAGCACAAAGAGCATTCAAGTCTATCTTCAAGTCTTCACCAACTCTAATATGAAGCTTGAAGCATTTTTGGAAGATGCCACTGAAGCAATTAAAGCTCATTGAAGCACAATCAAGTGGACTTCTATCAAGCTGCACCGGCAACTATCCGACAACTAGAGTTTATCATTATTGTTGCATTTATTTCAATTCATTTTTGAATTGGTTGGATTATTGGTGAGCCCGGTTGAAAAACCAAATAGGTTCTTGGTGAGCCTTTGATAAAAATCAAGTGTTGGGTTCTTGGTGATCCTGGTAAAACCAAGTTAGGTTCTTGATGATCCTAGTAAAACCAAGTTAGGTTCTTGGTGATCCTGTGAAAACCAAGTTAGGTTCTTGGTGATCCTGTGAAAACCAAGTTGGGTTTCTTTGGTGATCCTGTTTAAAACCAAAGGGTGTTGGGTTTTCTTTGGTGATCCCGTTAAAATCAAAGTGTAGAGGTTTTGGGTTGTGAGCTTGAAAAATAATCCGACTGTATTCGGGTGTGAATATAATGAAAATCCCAAGTGGTATCTTGGGTAGTGGACATAGGAGCTGGGTTGCTTCGAACCACTATAAATTTTGTATTTGTATTGTGATTCTCTGATCTTGTTTCACTTCTGCAAATTATTATCTTGCCACAGCACCTAACACTTTATAAGGGATTTTTAATTGCACATTATCTGTTTTAATTTTTTAAATTCCCAATTCACCTCTCTCTTGGATAGCCACCTAGGCAATAACTGGTATTAGAGCAGTGTCTCTGAATATGTAAGAGTAAATATTGATGGCTCATCCAATGAGTACGTCCTTGGCCGAAGGCCAATCAACCAATAGACCTCCACTCTTCATTGGCACAAATTATGCATACTAGAAAGCTAGAATGAAAATTTATGTTTAAGTAATTGATTTTCAGTTATGGAAGGTCATTCTAAAGAGTCCATATATCCCCATGGTTAAAATTGATGGAGTGGACGTTCCAAAACATGAAGAGGATTGGGATGAACATGACATGAAAATGGATGAATTAAATGCCAAAGCAATGAACTTGCTATACTGTGCTTTGGATAGTAATGAGTTTAATCAAATTTTTATTTGCTCCTCTGCAAAGAAAATTTGGGATAAACTTGAAGTGACCCATGAAGGAACTTCTCAAGTGAAGTCTTCAAAAATTATTCTTCTGTGCATAGCTATGAGTTATTTAAAATGGAACCTAATGAAATAATATTTGCCATGTTTTCACATTTCACTGATATTATTAATAGCTTAAAAAGTCTTGGCAGGGTATATTCCAATGCAGATCTTGTACAGAAGATTTTAAGATCTCTTCCGGATAAGTGGGATCCAAAAGTAACCGCTATCCAGGAAGCAAAAGATTTGAATACCTTACTGCTGGATGAACTGCTAGGATCTCTCATCACTCATTAACTAACCATGCAGCACATAACTGAAGATGATCAAAAGAAGAAGAAATCTATTACCTTCAAAGCTGTTATGGATTCAAGAAAGGGTGATAAATCGGAAGAAGAATGCTCCTCTACTGAAAGTGACATGGAAGATGAAGACATTGCCATGGTCGTTAGGAGATTCAAAAGGTTGTTGGGAAGATGAAAAGGAAGGAACTATAAAAAATTCTACTAGAACAAAGATTACAGCAAAGAAAGGGACAAGGAAAAAGAAAAGGAAAAAGAAGTGCCCGTATGCTATGAATGCAAAATACCAGGGCACATTCGAATAGATTATCCATTATTGAAAAGGAGCTTCAGGAAAAAGAAAAAGAGAGCTGTGGTAGAGACGTGGAGCGATAGTGAAGTGTCATCATCTACTAAAGAAGAAGAGACCATAAAAATAGCGAACTTGTGTCTAATGGGTCTTGAAAATGAGGTATCATCCCCCTTGAGCTTCAAACTGAATTTATATATGATGAATTGAATTCTGCATTTCATGATTTGCTTATTGAATTCAAGAAAGCTAGGGTTAAAATTAAATCCTTGAAGAAACAAAATGATCTTTTACTAAAAAGATAAGGATGAAATTTCTGAAAAGAATAACATTTTGCAAAAAGAATTGAATGTCTTTTCTAATAATGTTATTACTTTGAAAAATGAAAAAAATACTTTAAATAAGACAAACAAAATTTTAGTTGCCGAAAACATTAATTTAAAAAAGGAGGTTGAAAAGCTTAAGCCTCTTATAGAAAAACTTACTTTAAGTTCTATAATAAGCTTGAGCTAATTTTGAATGAGCAAAGAGATTCAAAAAACAAAGCTAGAATTGGATTAAATGCTTTAAATGCTAAAGGAATTTTAGCAACAAAATTTGTATCTTCAAAAGCTTCAGCTTCAAATACAAAATTTCAAAAAGCTTTTCCATCAAATTCTATTTCGAATGGCTTAAAGTATATTCCTAACAATTATGCTCAAAAACTATTAGACCAAACATATCCATTTCTACATCTGTTAAAGCTTTGAAGCATGCATTATACAAATATGATAAAATTGTTTGCTATGCATGTCATAAATTTGGGCACAAATTTCATCAATACAATTCCTTGAAAAATTTCATGATTGGTGCATTGAAATATAGAACTGTTTGGGTTTCAAAAGAAACCAATTTTGCTAACCCGAAAGGATCCAAGTTAGCTTGGATACCTAAAACCACTCATTGATTGTCTTGCAGGATTGTCTTGTAGCGTTGAATACTAAGAAACGATGGTATCTAGACAGCGACTATTCAAGGCATATGACAAGTGACAAAGATCAATTCATCACCCTACAAATGAAAGGAGGATTGGTTACTTTCGATGATAATGGCAAGGAAAAAATAATCGGAATCGGTAAGATCAAGATAACCCCCTGTACTTTCATTGAAGATGTGTTGCTAGTAAATAAATTAAAGCATAACTTGTTAAGTATTAGTCAACTTTGTGATAAAGGCTTCAAGGTTATCTTTGAATCATCTATGTGTATAGTAAACTCTCTTGACTCTAGCAACAAATTCATTAGTCATAGACTTGGAAACATCTATGTGGTAGATCTAAATGATCTAGCCATGACTAGAGTAGTTCCAGTCTAGTAGCAATGAATGCTAAGACCAAGGAGTCATGTTTACTTTGGCATAGACGATTAGGTCATGCTAGCATGCATACAATTGCCAAATTATTTTCTAAGAATCTAGTTAGAGATTTGCCACATTTTAAAGTTGATCTTGACTATGTATATGATGCTTGTCAATTAGGCAAACAAACTAGGGAGAGTTTTAAATCAAAAAATATTATTTCAACTACTAGACCCCTTGAGCTACTTCACATGGATTTATTTGGACCAACTAGGATCACAAGCCTAAGAGGTATGAAATATGGCCTTGTAATTATATATGACTTTTCTAGATTCACATGGATATTATTTATTGCACATAAAGATGAAACCTTTGATGTATTTCGAAAATTTCATAAGAAGGTTTCAAGTGAAAAAAATCTTTCTATTATTTCTATGAGAAGTCATCACATAACAGAATTTCAAAATCAATTTTTTGATGAATATTGCATTGAGCATGGCATTGATCACAACTTCTCCGATCCTAGAACACCATAACAAAATGGTGTTGTAGAGAAAAAGAATAGGACTTTGGAAGAAATGGCCCGAACCATGTTGTGTGAAGGCAACCTTCCAGGTACTTTTGGGTAGAAGAAGTGAACACTGCCTGTTATATATTAAACCGAGTTTTAATACGTCCAATTTCAAAGAAAACCCCCTATGAGCTTTGGAATGGAAGAAAATTAAACATTAACTACTTTCATGTTTTTGGATGTAAATGCTATGTTGAATAATGGTAAAGATAATCTAGAAAAGCTTGATGCAAAATCTAATGAATCTATATTCCTTGGTTATTCACTACATAGCAAAATATATAGAATGTTTAATAAGAGGACTCTTACTGTTGAAGAGTCAATTCATGTTGCTTTTGATGAAGCTAACCCCTCACCATCTAGAAAAGATAAGTGCGTAGATAATGATGCAGGTACACTATAAAAGGAAATGGAAGATCTAAGCATACAAGAAAAGCCAACACAAGATGAAAATAAAGTGGTACGCAAGGATCATACTGACTTACCAAAGGAATGGAGGTATGTAACTTCACATCCTAAATATTTAATTATTGGTGATCCTTCTCATTGTGTTAGGACTATGTCTGCACATACAGATGCACATGACTACCTAGCCTTTATTTCATAAATTGAACCACATAGTTTAGAAGAAGCTGAATCTGATCCAAACTAGATGATGGTCATGCATGAAGAATTAAACCAGTTTAAAAGGAACAATGTTTGGACTCTAGTTAGTAGACCTCTAGACCATCTCATCATAGGAACCAAATGGGTCTATAGGAACAAACTAGATGAAAATGGTAAGGTTATGAGAAATAAAGCAAGGTTGGTAGCAAAAGGATACAATCAAGAGGAGGGCATTGATTTTGATGAAACATATGCTCCTGTAGCAAGACTAGAGGCCATTAGATTCTTCTTGTATTTGCTTGCTACATGAATTTTAAACTCTTTCAAATGGATGTCAAAAGTACTTTTCTAAATAGATTTATTTCTAAACAAGTTTTTGTAGAACAGCCATCAGGTTTTGAAAATCATGCTTTTTCAAATCATGTGTTTAAATTGAACAAAGCTTTATATGTTTTGAAACAAGCACCTAGGGCCTGGTATGATGGACTAAGCAAATTTTTACTTAAAAATGATTTCAAAAGAGGAAATGTTGGCAAAACTCTTTTATAAGAATAAAAGGAATGATATGTTAGTTGTACAAATTTACGTTGATGATATTATATTTGGTGCAACTAATGAAAATCTTTGTGAAAAATTTGCTGAGTTGATGCAAGGTGAGTTTGAAATAAGCCTTATGGGTGAACTCAACTACTTTCTTAGATTACAAGTCAAACAAATGAAGGAAGGAATCTTTATAAGCCAAGCTAGGTATGTCAAAGAAATAATCAAAAAGTTTGGCATGGAAACAAGCAAAGAAACTAGCACACCCATGAGCCCTACCTGCAGATTGGACAAACATGAAAATGGATCCAATGTTGACCAAAAGCTATATAGAGGTATGATCGGATCCCTACTATATTTGACTACCATTAGACCTGATATCTTGTATAGTGTATATGTGTGTGCTCGTTTTCAATCAAATCCTAAGGAATCACACATGCTTGCTATTAAAAGAATTATCAAATATCTGAAAGGTACAAGTAATTTAGCTCTTTGGTATTCTAATGAATCATCTTTAAATTTAATTAGTTTTTCTGATACTGACTATGCTGGTTACAAAATTGATAGAAAGAGCACTAGTGGTACATACCAATTTCTAGGATTGAATTTAATCACATGATACTGTAAGAAACAAAACTCCATAGCATTATCCACTACTGAGGCAGAGTATGTTGCTGCTGGTAGATGTTGTGCTCAAGTGCTTTGGATTAAATAATAGCTAGAAGACTTTGGTGTTACACAATCTAAAATTTCAATCAAATGTGATAACACAAGTGCTATAAATTTGACTGTTCAGCATTCAAGAACTAAGCACATTGAAATTAGGCACCATTTCATAAAAGATCATGTATTGAATAATGATATTATACTTGAATTCGTGCCAACTGAAAACCAACTTGCTGATATTTTTATTAAATATTTAAATTTTGATAGATTTGCAATGATTAGATATGAATTAGGTTTATGTGACCCACTCTAGAAACATCCTTATAAACATAAGGAGAAATTATCTAGGTGACCTCCTCATTTTTTCTTAAAGGGATCTTGAGTAAAGCCATAAAATCACTTTTATGCTCCCTTTGCTCGAGCCGACTCAAGCAGATGACCTATCGGTCGAGCCGGCTCGGATATCGAGCCATCTCTTTTTAGTTCGAGCCGTAGGGTTTTTCATTTACTTTTCTATCTTTGGCTCAATACTCTTTCCCTCCAAGGAACCCTTTCCAAAAACTCCATCCTTCCAAAAACTCCTTGGATCTTGGGTGACGCTCTTACATACTGGGTATGAAGATCTGTAGAGATAGATCTAAAAGGCTTCTGGGATTGTCCCAGTCTATGTACATTGATACCGTGCTGAAACGGTTCCGCATGGAGAATTCCAAGAAATGCTATCTCCCAATAGGTTCTAGAATTACTCTTTCCAAGAAGGATTGTACGACAACTCTTGAGGAAAGAGAGTGCATGAGTAGAGTTCCTTATGCTTCTGCAGTGGGCTCTATCATGTATGCTATGACATATATTAGACCAGACATGGCATACTCACTAGGAATAGTGAGCAGATACCAGTCTGACCTGGGTGAGGCGCATTGGAAGGTAGTTAAGACCATCCTGAAGTATTTGAGAAATACTAAGGACCAATGGCTGATTTATGGAGAACCTGACTTAAAACTTGTGGGATATACTGATTCCAGTTTCTAGTCAGATAGAGATGATAGCAAGAGTGTGTTAAGATTTGTGTTTACCTTGAATGGAGGAGCGATATGCTGGAAGAGTTCCAAGCAGGCAACAGTTGCAGACTCGGTATGCAAAGCAGAATACATTGCAGCATCAGATGCAGCAAAGGAAGCTGTGTGGTTGCAAAAATTTCTTGGAGAGCTAGGGATGGCACCTTCCCTAAATGGTCCTGTTCCAGTATATTGTGATAGCACAGGAGCCATTGCTCAAGCTAAGGAGCCAAAGTATCATCACCGTACCAAGCATATTCTACGGCGCTATCATCTCATGTGAGAAATCGTGGAACAAGGCGACATCAATCTTATGAAGATCAATGGAAAGGAGAATCTGGTTAACCCCTTCATTAAAACCCTCGAAATCAAGGAGTTTGACTATTATAAAAGGGAAATGGATATTAGATACTGTTCTGATTGGCTTTAGTACAAGTGGGAGCTATAAGGAATTGTGTCCCAAAGCCAATCGCTTAGGCTGTAGGTGATTATGCTCAGTATTGTAATTTATATATAAATTAATAAAACTTTATTTTGGCAGCTCATCCATTATTCATTTTCCTGTAATGAACTCTATTTATATAATGAAGTCCTTAGGACTGCACTGACTTCGATATAGAGAGGATATATCGAGTAGTCCTTTAAAAAGGTTTATAACCAAATGATACATTGTACAGGATGGCAATGTATCAAGTGTAGGTTGTTATGGTTCACATCGTTTGGTTATCCTCTTAACCAAAGGAGTGTTGTGACACTAATTTGATTTGTAAGTGGGATGTGTGACATCTCTTAAATGTGACTCCGTGGAGCTCCTTTCTACCAAAGGATTGCTCGCGATTGGATATGGGTATATGTGTCCCTCTAACCTAAGGTCACCATGGTAGCTTGTAAGCAACTCCCTGTGCTTTGGTGCCGGACTAACCAGATTTCTAATCTGGTGATGGAAGATTTCTGGGTACAGGCAAGTACTTGTGGAGCAGTGGTGAACCAAGATGGAATTGATATGTCCAAATTGTTTAGATTGAATTTCTCGCAGTGTCTCAATTTAGCAAATCCTCGGCTGGGGTAGCCCTAGTGAGGAGGAGTCACTGGACTTGCGAGGTTGAGACATGTTGTGGATTGACTCAGTTAGGGTTGGCAGTCTAACCCTAGGTCATCTTGAGCATTGGAGGTCAAAGGGATGAATTATATGATAACCATATGCCAGAGGTTCGATAGATTGCTCTCGCATCTTCGGCCTATCCGAATGCCGGGACCCATTGCTAGATGGTATCTTGTGTTGGTATTGAAAGTATTCCGGTGCTACCATTTAGGTTCGAACCTATGAGGTCACACACCATAGAGGATTTCTTCCTGATTCGGGAACCGATCAACGATTGGGAATCGTTTCGATATTAAGGTCAAACAGTTTGATGAGCATACATTGGATTTTTTCTGGTCTACCTGGTCTGATTTGGATCGACCAGGATTGATTTGGGTCAACCAGGAACTGTTCTTGGAAGACCAGGATTGGACCCAATTTTTTTACTGATCGGGTTTGGTCGGACTGGGGTTTGTTGAACCATTTTGGGTTTGATTAACCGGTTTAAATCTTGCTTGTTTTCATGATGTTTCAAATGTTTCATGTTGCTTGTTTTCTCCCTCTTCCCCTGCTCTCGGTTGCCATGTTTTATCGTGTGAGTGGGATTTGCACAGCATGAAGATCGGATCGAATGCTGCTTGGGATATCTGATATTATTCTTTTGCACCGTGATCTGGAAGGGGTCTCACCGTGGTTTTCTCTTGCACGTCTTTTCTTTTTCTCGGTCGCTGATTTCATTGTGTTTCTGCTCTTCTTATTCTCTTCCAGCTAGCAGTTTCTAAGACTTCCCACCGATCAAGAGTCAGTTCAAATTAGGTGTTTGGCTTTTATCTGAACACCTCTCTCAATGTCTTCCAAGCCTTCACGATTTTTTCTATGCTTCTGATATCTTGGTTGGAGCCCGGTTTTACAAATTGGTTCTGGTTGAAGGCCATGAGATGAGGGAGAGGTGAAGAAACAGGGTATGGGATAAAGAGGAGCAGAGTGCGATTAATTACCGTGTGTGAGAGAATTTTTGGGACAAATTTCTGAGTGCTGAAATTCATTTAGCATTCCATGTATTTCTTCCCTATTTTTAAGTTTTTTTTTTTAGTGTCTTCTCTTGGTGGAGTAAGGACGGTTTTGGAGAAGGCCATCCGTGAAGATCTTTTTGGTTTTCCCTGCTCCACACGTCCGTGACCTATTTGTTGATTCCTGGAGGACTATTATCCATCCGGGAGTTGGATCAACGAGAGCCCACGCGTGGATACTCTAGAGGGTCGACATTTGGACACCTTGAGAGATTGGACCGATCCCTTTCTTGTTTTTGTTGTTTGTTTATGTGTTACAAATCAAGTGGAAGCTCTGTTCGCTAATTTGTTCTGAAGACTACTGGTTTTACGTTGACTTCTTCTTCCAGATCAGATTTGCTGTTGAAGGAGTACAACTAGCTGCATTGATTTGCTATTGAAGGGAGTCGGCTTCTTCCCGCTTCGATCCCAAATTCAAAACAAAAGTTAGATCTATAAGGTATATAATTTTTTATTGTTATCATGCATGTTTAGATCTAGATTTTATCATATTGTTTATAATTATTGCACTTGTCTTTACATGCCTGTGTATTAGTTACATGCATCATGTTTATGTTAGATCCTGTGCATGAGTAGGTTTTTCCATATGCATGCTTAAGAATTTTAATTATATAATTCCTACTTCCTAGTGTAGCATGCCTAGAGTAGGTGTCTGATGCACTAGTTTTCTTTCAAAAAGCACTCTTAACATCCATTTGAAATAGTTTAAAGTTCATAAAACAAGTAAATGCTAATAATGCTCTAATTGCTTCAAGTCTAGCAACAAGGGCAAAAGTTTCATCAAAATCAATCCCTTCCTCCTGTTTGTAGCCTTTAGCAACTAGCCTAGCTTTATTTCTAACAACAATTCCATTTTCATCTAATTTATTCCTAAATACCCATTTAATGCCAATAATAGAAATATTAGATGGTCTTTCTAATAATATCCAAATATTATTTCTATTAAACTGAATTAGTTCATCTTGCATGGCATTAATCCAGTTAGGATCTTTTTCAGCTTCTTCAAAACATTTAGGCTCTACTTGTGATACAAAAGCTATATAATCACACATTCATTTCTAATTGAGGCTCGAGTTCTTATCCCTTTAGATAGATCACCTTGGATTAACTCCTTAGGATGTCCATGAGAATACCTCCACTCCTTAGGTAGATCTTGGTGCTTGGGAGTGTCATCACCTTTCTCATTCTTGTCTTGATCTTCTTCACTTGGCTAAGGGGATTGATCATTTAGTGTCAACTTTTGAAGCTTGTTAGCACCTGCACATTCATCATATGTATCCTCTTTTCTGGAGGATTTGTTAGTAGATTCTTCAAAAATAACATGCACACTCTTCTACAACCAAAGTTCTTTAATTGAAAACTCTGTATGCCCTGCTTGATGTGGAGTATCCTAAAAAGATACCTTCATCAGACTTGGCATCAAATTTTCTAATATTATCTTTTTCATTATTTAAAATAAAACATTTGCAACCAAAAACTCGAAAATACTTTAAAGTTGGTTTTCTTTGATTCCAAAGTTTATATGGAGTTTTCTTCAAAATAGGGCAAATTAAAACTCGATTCAAAATATAACATGCGATATTAATAGCTTTAGCCCAAAAATATCTCCATAAATCATTTTCATAAAGCATAGTACATGCTATTTTTTCTAAAGTATGATTTTTTCTTTCTACTATCCCATTCTGCTGAGGTATCGTAGGTACAGAAAAATTGTGTTCAATTTCTTTTTCATTATAAAAGTTTTTCGAAATCTTGATTTTCAAATTCAGTTATATGATCACTGTGAATGCAAACAACTGAAATACCTTTTTCATTTTAGACTTTTCGATAAAACTTTATAAAAGCAAAAAATGACTACTTCATATGGATCTCTTTAGACCAACTAGAACATCAAGTCTAGGAGGCAAGAGATATGGATTGGTCATAGTGGATGATTTTTCGAGATTTACATAGGTTTTATTTCTAGCACACAAAGATGGCCTACTTGTAGTTACAAAGCCTTTTGGTTTGAAAGAGATTTTAACTTGTTTACCAAATTGACATGCTTGACAAACTCTATCCTTTTCAAAATAAAGTTTAGGTAAATCTGTAACTAAATTATTTTTGCAAAGTTTTGAAAGTAGATACATACTAGCATGCCCTAATCTTCTATGCCGAAGACAACTAGTCTCATCTTTAGTAGAATTCATTAGGCAAAGATAGATCATCTAAATCTACCAAATAAATATTTCCATGCCTTTTTTTAATGAATTATACTCCATTTATATCCGGACTAGCAATCATGCAATAAGATGATTTAAAAATAACTTGAAAACCTTTATCACAAAATTGACTAATACTTAAAAGATTGTGCTTCAAACCATCAACTAAAAGTACATTATTAATGCAACTAAAAGGAGTTATATGAACCTTACTAATACCAATGATTTTTTCTTTACCATTATCCCCGAAGGTCACACTTCCTCTATTCAAAGCTTCAAGAGAAGTGAATTGCTTCACATCTCCCGTCATGTGTCTTGAGCAACCACTATCAAGATACCAAAAGTCTTTTGTTCTCCTTGGTTGCAAGACACACCTGCAATAAAATCAAGCTTTGTTTTTAGGTACCCAAGCCAACTTGGGTCCTTTAGGATTAGCACTTAAAATGGTTCCTTTTGGAATCCAAACTTTTCCAAAAGACTTGATTTTTCTTAAATTGCATTGGAAAAATTTATGACCTTGCTTCTTACAAGTAAAGCAAGTTATGCTAGAAGATGCAGGTACAAAAAAATTTTTGAAATACTTTTGTTGTTCTTGTGGTCTATAGCCTAATCTTGCTTTATTAAAAATGGCTCTTTGGCTATTCGAAAGTAGATTCAATTTTTCTGAACTATAGATAAGTTTTCCAACAAAAGGCTTTATCTTTTCAAGTTCATTTTTGTACTTAGCATTTTCCAATTCTAAATCCTTATTTTTCTTTAAAAGATCACCATTTGAAATAACATTCTTGGATCTTTTCAAAACTTCATTCTCCATTGACAAAGCATTATTTTTCTTTTCTAAAATATCCAGTTTAGATTTCAAATCAGTAACTCATTTAACAAAGAATTGTTTTCAAAAGAAAAACTATTTGCATGCTTTTTTAACTTTTTATTTTCACATAAAATTAGTTTATAATCATGCATAAGTTCATCAAAAGCATTCTAAGCTCATCAAAAGTAAAATCTATTTCGGTGTCAGAATTTACCTCATCTTGCTCTCGATGTGCCATAAGACAGAGATTTGCAACTTCAGTTTGCTCTTCTTCAGAACTAGAGTCTTCACTATCACTCCAGGTGGTGGCCATCATTGCCTTCTTTCTTAATTTCTTCCTTGACTTCTTAAGGAGAGGGCAATCGAACTTGTAGTGACCCGGCTTCTTGCACTCGAAGCATGTTGGTATTTCCTTCTTCTTTTCTTTTTCTTTTTCTTTCTCTTTCTCTTTTCCTTTTTTTTTTGATTGAAACATCATTTTATAAGGAAACTTCCTTCTCTTCATGAATCTTCTGAATTTTCTTGCAAGGAGGGCTTCTTCACCATCATCTTCATCTTCTTCTTCGGACTCATCGACTGAGGATTCTTCTTGTATGTTTGATTTACAAATGATCCCCTTTTTTTTATCCATGTCCATTGACTTTTGTTTCAAATTCAGCTTATAAGTCATGAGCGATCCAACTAGCTCTCTCGAGGTAGTTTGTCAACGTCCTTTGCTTCTTGAATTGCGGTCACCTTCAGATCCCATGATGTTAGAAGTGACCTGAGGATTTTATTCACAAGATCAGCATTAGACATTACTTTTCCAAGACTTCTCATTCCATTTACAATATTTGTAAATCTTGTGTACATGTCAGTGATTAGGCTCCATTCGGAATATTTTATAAGTATGCACTGACATGTTCATCTTTGTATTTTTCACTTGATCGGTACCCTTATGGGTAACTTCAAGTGTGTCCCATATTTCTTTAGCAGAGGTGCATATAGATATCCTATTGAACTCACTAAAATCTAATGCACAATAAAAGAGATTCATTGCCTTGGCATTGATTTCGGATTGCTTAATGTCATTTTCATCCTAATCCTCTTCGAGCTTTGGGATGGAAATACCATTAACCACTACTGAAGGAATATGAGGACCTTTATCTATAACTTTCCACAAATTATAATCAATAGAATGCATATAAATTCTCATCCTAGTTTTCCAATATGTATAATTTGATCCATTGAAAAATAGAGGTCTATTTGAGGCTTGACCCTCAACACGCTAGTACTAATAGAGGCTATAATAGATCTTTACTCAAGGTGGTAAAGCCTATACACTGAGAACAAGGCTCTGATACCACTTGTTGCCCAGTAAGCAATCCAAGAGGGGGGATGAATTGGATCTCTAAAAAATATTTACTTGATGCAATGCAATGCTATGCAACTCAATTCAACAATCAATTAAGGTACAAAGAAATTAAATGTAATGCTCTTAAATAAATGTGCAGTGAAAATAAAGAGCAATAAATGAAAAGCAAGTAGAGAGATCAATCAACCACAAAGACCAAGAAATATAGTGGTTCGATGCTATCCAATGCACCTACATCCACTCCCCAAGATCCCCTTGGGAATTCACTATAATCACACCGATTATAGTTGATCAGTTTTCCATGCTCACTAATCAAAAACCCAACTTATTTTCACAAGGCCAACAAGTCAAAACCTCACTTAATTTTACGGGCTAACCAAGAACCTAAATGATTTTAAGGCTCACCACCAACCTTCCTTGATTTTCTGGGCTAACCAAGAACCTAAATTGTTTTCTAAGGCTCACCAATAACCTCCCTTGGTTTTACACTAGGCTAACCAAGAATCCTTATAACAAATAAAGTTTAAAAGTAGAGAAACAATATAAGCTTTCTAAACAAAAGTAGGTATCTCTTTGAAGGTTAATGTAGAGGTACTTTGAACTTATTGAAGCCTCTTGAATGCTCAAGAATGGATGATCTTCAATGCACTTGAAGGCTCTTGAATGCTTGAATGCTCTTGAAGGCTTTTGCTTGAGAGTGGCTAAACTTCAATGAATAGGAGTTAAAGCTCTCTTTTCTTCTCACTTGAATGTTTCTATTTCATTCTCATCAATTCTCATGAATAGTTCACCTTTTGATTTGATTTGGAGCATATAAATACCTTCCCAATGCCTCAAATCCGATTTCTAGCCGTTAGACTTGAAAACTAGCCGTTGGAGGGCAAAAGGGTTGAGAGAAGCATTTGAAAAACTAGCCGTTACTATTTCCAGAACTCCATGTATCGATACTTCAGGCTATGAGTCAACACTTCAGGTCGACACTTGAACTTCTTGAGTCAATATCCGGTTCAAAAATCTTCAATCTGGTTCTCCAAAAATCTCAGATGCGTCGACACTTCCTCAGGTGAGTCGATGCTTTGAGTCGATACTTGCTTCCATATGTCGACACTTCTGCAGTTCTTCATTTTCAACAAGTTCTATGGCTTGAAAATCTCAGGCGATGAGTTGATCCATGTGTCGATACTTTAAGTCAACACTTCAGGTCCATATGTTTACACTTCAACCATTCCATCTGAAATATTCTTTGTATATCGGCTTGAGTCGACACTACACTTCCATGTGTCAACACTTTGAGTTGACACCTCATTGAAATCTTCACAAAAATTGTTAAACTTGTGCTAAACTAAATTTATGCTTCACTCAAATGTCCATCAAGCAAGTTTTGACTTTTCAAGTCCTCTTTGAGTAGTTCTTTTCATGTAAATTTGCCTTCTTCAAATAAATAAATTTTACAAATTTATGGGCACCTTTTTTTATAAAAATATACTTCAAGGAGATCATTAGTACTCAACTTATACTTAACTGCTTATCATCAAAATCAATACGAAGTTAACAGCTGGGGATTCTGGCGGGGGCACTCTGATGATCAAGTCAATGGGTGATCCAAGAAAACAGATCCCCCTCAGTGGATCCCGATGAGGTCTCCATGTTCAGAGGTTGTCGTTTAGAGAAAAGAAAGTGAGAAAGGAGTGTCATCAGAGGAGGAGAGCCTAAGCAGGGTTGGCTGTGTTCATGGAATTCTTCCAACGAATTTCTTGGTAGCCTTAAAGCATTTCATCTGGTTTGCTCTCCCCTTCTGTTTGCCAACCATTACCTCGCTTATCCCTTACTTGCTTATCCTCTTGGTTCAAAGGCCCCTTGAAGTTTGTTATAGAGAGGACGTATTTCCCCTTGAGCTTGCTTCCCAGATATTCCCCTTTTAGGGGAGTTCCAGGGGTTGGCACTTGGTAGCCTTCGGGGACTATGCATGAGCTCCCCTTTCTCCCTTCATGAAAAGGAGTTATGTTGCTGACTCTGACATTCTGGTTGGTCGCCATGTTTTGGAAAGCTTGGTAGAGCATTAGTATATGGGCAGCCACCCTAGGGTTTGAATCCTCTGGCATGGCCTCTTCTTGTGGGTGATGCAGACAGAAAGTTGAGGGGCACCGTGCCTCGAATGGGACGTTCCTTCTTGATTGGTGTAAATCAGGGCCTGAGGGATTCCTGGTGCTCCAACGAGGCATCTCCCTCCATAGGCCTTAGGCGGCGGCCGTCGCCTGTCAGTCATACCATCCCAGTGGCAGGGTCTTGGTGAAGACAACCCCCTTTTCTATCATGATTTGAATCTCTATTGTCCTCCTTTCTTCAGTTGGTGGTAGTATGAGCTCGATCCCAGCCAGGAACTGATCTCGACAGGGGGCCTCACTTCGCTCCTCGCTTGGGCACCATGCTTAGGTGGCACCTCCACCTACCAGCTGACAGCCGGCATCCAAATGGACTCCACGTCAGTGAATACAGTCGTATCAATGATCAAGTACTTGAAAAAGGCACGAGATCTAATAACCCAACTAGAATTCATTGAAATATCTCATGTCATGCAAATGAAAAATTCTCGAGCTGACATCCTTTCTTGACTGGCTACTACTGCTTCCGACTCTCTTGGTCGGATATTCATAGAATATCTAGAAGACCCCAGCATATCAGAGAATGTCTTAGAAGTACATCAGATCGAGCACGAAACTAGTTGGATGGACCCTATTTTCAAGTACCTAGATGAAGGGATATTTTCAAAAGATAAGGCAAAATCCAGGCAAATATGCTGGATGGCCTCTTAGTATGTCATTTTAGATGGAGTACTCTACAAGCGATCTTTCATGCAGCCCCTGCTAAAATGCTTAGAGCCATCGGACACTGACTATGCCCTAAGAAAAGTACATGAAGGTATATATGGAGATCATCTAGGGGCAGGTCTTTAGCCTACAAAATCATTCGCCAAGGTTATTATTGGCCAACCATCCAGAAAGACGTAGCTGACTATGTCCGAAGTGTGACCAATGTCAGAGATAGACGCCCAGCAAATCAGTTGACTCAATTGACAGCTCCATGGCCGTTTACTCAATGGAGAATGAGCATTCTCGGCCCGTTCCCTCCAGCCTCTAGTCAACAAAAACTTCTCATTATGGCTATTGATTACTTCACCAAGTCGGTTGAGGTTGAATCCTTGGCACACATAACTAAAGGAAAGGTCGAGAACTTCGTCAAGAATTTTATAATCTTTTAATTCGGAATCTCTCATGCCATTATTACTGATAACAAAAGGTAATTTGATAACCATAAATTTAGAGATTTATGTACTCAATATTATATCCTCCATAAGTTGACCTCTATCGGGCAACCCCAATCTAACGGAGAAGCTGAGTAACCAATCAGATGATTCTCCATGGTTTGAAAATTAGATTGAATGATGCCAAAGGACTCTGGGCCAAAAAGCTGAACTCAATCCTTTGGGCATACCGGACGAACCCCAGAATGGCAATAGAAGAATCTCCATTTAATTTGGCATATGGCAATGAAGCAGTTCTTCTAGTGGAAGTCACATTGCAATCCTTAAGGATTGATCACTTCACAAAGCTTGAGAATTCAGAACGTCACAGAGCTGACCTAGATCTACTTCAAGGTACCAGACTTCAAGCTCAAATGAGGATGGCCATGTACCAACAAAAAGTTGCTACCAAATACTACAACTCCCGGGTTAAGGGATGAATCTTTTGACCCAAAGACTTGGTACTACGAAGATCCGAAGTATCCAGGCTGACAGAACAAGAAAAACTTTTTCTTAATTGGGAAGGATCCTATCGAATCATTGAAGTCGTACACCCCGGAACGTACCGACTTGAAGCTTTGGATGGTTCCCGAATGTCTCGACCTTGGAATGTAGAGAATCTTGCAAGTATCATCAATAAAGTTCTTCTTCTGGTATTCTCATCAAAGTGCTCAAACTAGGTAGGCCTACCAGCCTACCCCATCGATATGTCCGATAAGCAAAAAGGTGGGCCTAACCAACCTACCTTATCAATATGACTGACAAGCATAAAGGTGGGCCTAACCAGCCTACCTTATCAATATGTCTGATGAGTGCACAGGAGGGCCTGACCAACCTATCTTATCAATATGACTGACAAGTATAAGGGAAGGCCTAACCAGCCCACCCTATTAGTATGTCCGACAAATATGCAAGTAGGCCCAATTAGCCTACTATATCAGCAAAATCGATAGATGCATAATTAGGCCTTTTTAGCCTACCATATTAGCAAAGCCAGTAATGATCAATGAAGAGTCGAACCGAACTATTGCACCGAAACTATATCTCTTTATGGAAAAAGGTGCCCCTATGCTGCTAAGCTATCATACCGAAGACTCCATACTTGAAAAATTTTCGAGTAGAAACTAAAGAATATCCGATAACTCTATGCTTCAAAAAAAAATTTGGAGAATCCATCACATAGAAGACAAGTCTTGGAAAGGAAAACTATTTCATTTACTTTCAGAAAGTTCTTTTGTTGCCTAGAGAGCAACCCAAGAGGGGGGGTGAATTAGGTCTCTAAAAATTTAAGGCTAAGCTAGATAATACAAGTAGCAAACTTCACAAGACAAGATATGTAATTCAATTCAACAAGGTACTAAAATTTAAGTGCAATGCTCTAAAGTAATAGTGCAGCAAAAATTAAAAGCAATAAGAAAATATAAAGAGCAAGGAGGGAGAGAACAAGAAATCACAAACACAATAATTTATAGTGGTTCGGTGCCAACAATGCACCTACATCCACTCTCCAAGATCTCCTTGGGAATTCACTATAATCAAACGATTACAATCGATTAGTTTTCTGGGCTCACTAATCAAAACCTGACTTGTTTTACAAGGCTTATAAGTCACAACCTCACTTGATTTTATGGGCTAACCAAGAACCTAATTGATTTTCACAAGGCTAACCAAAAACCTCCCTTGGTTTTCCGGGCTATAACCAAGAACCTTAGTGGTTTTGCGGGCTAACCACCAACCTAATTGGTTTTCAAGGCTTACCAATAACCTTACTTGATTTTCCAATAGGCTAACCAATAACCTTTACAAGATATAAGATGGAGAAATAAATAACCAATGTAAGCTTTCAATAAAAAAGTAAATAAGTTGATGTAGCTCGATGTAGTGTTGCTTTGCTCTTGTTGAAGCCTTTTTAATGCAAGATTGAATGATCTTCAATGCTCTTGATGCCTTTGAATGCTTGGAGGCTTCCTTTAGCTTGTGAGTGGTTGAACCTTGAATGAATAGCAGTTAAGGCTCTTCTCTCTTCTTTTCTCTCTAAACTCTTTAAGGATATTCAATACCTTTTTGAATAGTTGAATAGTTGTTGTCTTGATTTGATTTGGAGTATTTATATACCTTCCCAAGCCTCCAAAATCGAAATCAAGCCGTTATACTTGAAAAACTAGCCGTTGGAGGGCATTTGGACGAGTTCTGTGCTTGAAAAAACTAGCCGTTACTGTTGTCAGAACTCCATGTATCGACACTTTCTCTTCATGTGTCGACACATACTGTTGACACATGTTCTTCTAGAGTCAACACAAGTTCAAAGTGCTCCATTTAGATTCTCTGAAAAAATCAGCTGAGTCGACACATTCTCAGTTGAGTCGACACCTTGAGTCGATACATAAGGTCCATGTATCGACACATCAACTGTTCCTTCAACTTCTGCAACTTCTGTGGCTTGAAAGTCTCAGGTGATGTGTTGATCCATGAGTTGATACCTTGAGTCGACATACAAGGTCCATGTGTCGACACATCAACTGTGCCATTTGAAACATTGCTGCGTACTGGCCTGAGTCGACACTTCTTCTTCATGTGTCGACACATCATGTCATGTGTCGACACCTTGGGTCGACACATTATAGAAAAATTACAGAAATTACTGAACTTGTGCTGGAACATGTTTCCATTTGCCTTAGTATCCATTCAACTATTTCTTTGAGTGTCCAAGTCTTGTTTTGAGCAGTCATTTCATTCAACCTTGGTTCTTCAACATAAATGTGCTTCTTCAAATTTTGTGGGCATCCTTTTAATAAAAACACACTTAAAGCAAATCATTAGTCCTCAAATTATACTTAACTATTTTACTTATCATCAAAATCAATTAGTGGAGTCAACAATCTTCCCCTTTTTGATGATAACAAAACCCTTAAGTATAAATTACTTTTAAAAGTAAAGCTTTAAGAGAATTGTTTAAGGTGCACAATATTAAAAGTATTAAGTGTATCAATCATTACTTAAAGATATAATCATTCAAAACACAAGTAATAGAATTTGAGCTTGTTTCAAAGATAGAGAATATCAAAACTATAATATACATTTAAATTCATAGAGCGCATGTATCATGATACTTTACAAAGAAGTTTCAGCAATCAACAAAGCTCCCCCTGAATCCATGATTAAAAAAAAATTTAACATTGAAGGAGGGGTTTTTTTATTAAGTTTATTTCGAAAGGATTTTCATTAAACATAAGGTAAAGCTCCCCCTTTTTTAAGGAATTTTGTAAATGATTTTCAATTCAGTTTTTTTTAAAAAAATGCGTATACATATCATTTTTCAAGAATTTTCAAAAATTTGTCATTTATACTTAAATTTCTCACCATCTTATTCCCCCTTTTTGTTATCATTAAAAAGGTAGGAAGTAAAGAAAATGAATAGACAAGATATAGCATAGTCATTGAATGTATAAAAGCAATTCAAGACATCATTCATTTGATCAATCACAGAAATAAGAAAACAGAAAGCTTTTCATATATGTCAGGAACTTGTACATCAAGTACATAACAAAGGTAAAAGTACATATAAGCATAAATATAAACTATCTAGAAGTACATCAATATCCTGATCCTCATCCATCGAGTCATCAGAAGACGAATCGATCTCGATCGATCCGGTATCAGAAGAAGATCGAGCTCGCGGCCATCGTGATCGAAGATCTTGAAGTCTGGTCCTAGTCGGCTGAGGAGGGGTATGGTGTCCACGTCCTCTGTAATGAATATAAGTCCGACCTCTAGCTGAAGAAGTAGAGGTAGGAGCTACATCCTCCGTAGGAATTGAATTGATCGGGTGAATCATCTCAGCAACAACTGGAGCAGGAGTACGATCAAAAGTAGGGCCTGAATCGAGATGCTGAAAGGCTGGGTGTATAAAATCCAAGCTCTCGAGTGACTGATGAAGTATGAAGGGTAGGACTATCAAAAGTAGGTATAACAGCTGATGACACATGCGTATCTACAATAACAGTATCAGCTGTGGAAGGTATCGGTGTATCTACAATAGATGTATCAAGAGTGGGTGTCTGAATGATAGGTGTATGAATGTCAGGGGAATCAACAGTAGGTAAATCAGTAACAGGTATATCAATAATAGGACTAAGAATAGGAATAGGAACTGGAGTGTGATCAACCGATCTGGAAGGAGAGGATGAATCAGGAATCGGGACAAGTCAGAAGGATGGATCAACAACAGGGCTCGCAGGCACATCATCCGTCACCTCCGCAATTGGCTCTGACGTAAGATCAGCAATATCAAACCGGTCTGAGTCAGTCTCCCCATCTCCATCAATATCGGAGAATCACTATATCTCCATCTCCATCTCCAACAGTAGTCTCAACACCAGTGTCGATATCAGTAAAAACATTTGCTGGTGCTGGAGCAGGTACATCAACAGAAGTAGAAACAATGTCTGCAGCAGGAGCACTCGTAGAAGATCTGGACAGTGCTAGAGAATAGCCAAAATACCATCACTGAGACCAATGTGGCTCTCTCTCGTATCAGCAATAAAGACATCTGATGTTGCCTCATGATGAAAACATCGATCTCTATGCATTTGACTCTATCTTCTTGAGTATCTGAAACACCAGGAGTCTCCGTCTACGCTGGCTGTGGCTGGGCAGATGTAGAAGGATCAGACTGAGCTAGCTGTGCTGCCGTCTAGGCTATCTCGCTCGGTCCAGCCTCACCTGAAAGATTCCACTCCTCCTCTGCTATGTCCTCATCAATGTCAGCTCTATCCTTGGCCTGACCTGATATCCTCCGTGTCCACTAACCTCGGACTAAGTGATAACTCATGCGATGCAACGACCTGATGTCATATACATCGGTATGGATCAAAGTACGATAAGGCTCATCCTGGAAACTAACTCCATACTTTCTGAAAAGTACTGTCAACCCCATGCCATAAGGCAAGCAGAGCCGCTGACTATACGCCGCCTCAGTAATCTGATGAACCATTAGAACAGGAAGACAAATCAGCTTTCGCTGAATCAGTGAGACCATCACCAGCAACTCTCACTCGACAATGTAGTCAAATCGACCAGTCTTCGACAGAAGAATTCGGGCAATTATATGATGTAGCAGGCTCATCTTCGTAGATAGTCTCGATGATGAAGCAGTGGCTCCCTCTGGTAAGATATCGGACTCAAAAATGCACCGGAGGCCACTAACTCTGTCCATCAGACTGTCAATAACTGATCCAGCCATGGGTATATCCCCACTTGGCTCAAAATCTCTGATGAATTAGGGATATCCCATCCTCTAACCTGTGCAACCCAACCATCTGATCCGCTTGCAAGTAATCCGTAGAACTCTCTCATCAACCCGGGATAGTATCTCTCGCTGAGCGAACAAAAAGAGGCCAAACCAGCATGTCTAATCCAATCTCCAATCCTGAAATGCTGCTGGTCTAAGAAGGTTCCCACTCGACATCCTCCAACCACTGTCTTGGAGCTCATCTGGCTAGAAGGAGTAAACAACGGTCGTGCAGGCAGATCCGGATTCCTAGACTCATGTCATGCTTCGTTCTCCGCTCCTCTTTATGTTGTGACTGACGAGGTCAGCGAACGACTTGTTTGCGAGGACCCATTGTCAACAATCAAAGATTTGGTAAGGTTTTTGATGGAAATAAGGAGTTTCTAGGATTTGGGAGCTAAAACCTAGGAGGAAATTCAACAAAAACGACCACTGAACCTTCAAATCCAAGAAAACGACGGGTAAAAGCAAGGAAACGAGAGGATAAACAAGTGGATACCTGGAATCGAGGTGTCGGCTCGGAGGAGAATGAAATTTGGGAGAAAAACGGTTCGGAAATTCTTAAAATCTCAGTTTTCCATCGGGCATGTGTCAGCTCATGCATGTGTCGACACATTTTGGTGTCGACTCATGATGTGTCAACACATCCACTTAAAAAATTAAAAAATCGAGAATTTCTTTGAATAATCAAAATCAATTCAAATAACTATTTTTGGAGTCAAATTAACAATAATCAATCATGATATATCATAAATAAGGTTGAATTGATCTAATTTGAGTCAAATTAGGGGAAAAATTTAATCAAATGGATTGATGATCCCGAGCTCTCTTCTAATTATACAGAATCGATCTTCCAAGAGAGGTTTAGTTAAAATATCAGCTAATTAAAATTCAGTACATATAAATTCAAGCAAAATATCATTGTTTTCAACATGATCTCTAATAAATTGATGCCTAATTTCAATGTGCTTGCTCCTAAGGTGTTGAACAGAATTTTTAGTCAAGCAAATAGCACTGGTATTATCACATTTAATAGGAGTTCTAGCCAACTTGATTCCAAAGTCTTCAAGTTGTTGCTTAATCTATAAGATTTGAGCACAACAACTTCTTGCTGCAATATACTCAGCCTCAGCTGTAGATAGTACAACTTAAGTTTGTTTCTTACTAAACCATGAGATTAAGTTAATCCCAAGAAATTGGCAAGTTCCACTAGTACTCTTTCTATCTAATCTACAACCAGCAAAGTCTGCATCAGAATATCCAATCAATTCAGCAGAAGAATTTCTAGCATACCACAGACCAATACTAATAGTACCAGACAGATATCTAATAATGCGCTTAACAGCCATAAGATGTGATTCCTTAGGTTCAGACTGATATCTAGCACACATGCAAACACTGAACATAATATCTGGTCTTCTGGCAGTCAGAAACAGTAAAGAGCCTATCATGCCTCTTTATAATTTCTAATCTACAGATTTATCATTTTCATCTTTATCTAGTTTACATGAGGGGCTCATAGGCGTACCAATTGGCTTAGTAGTCTCCATCCCAAACTTTTTGATAATTTCTCTTGTATACTTAGCTTGGTTGATGAAGATACCATCTGAAGTTTGCTTGATCTAGAGTCCGAGAAAGAAGTTTAGTTCACCCATCATACTCATCTCGAACTCATCTTGCATAAGCTTAGCAACTCTTGACAAAGAATTTCATTAGTAGCACCGAAAATGATGTCATCAACATATATTTGTACTACTAATAAATCATTATCTTTCCTTTTCAAAAATAGTGTTTTGTCAACATTTTCTCTAGAAAATTCATTTTTAATAAGAAATTTGCTTAACCTTTCATACCATGCTCTAGGTGCTTGCTTCAATCCATAAAGTGCTTTGTGCTGTTTGAAAATATGATCAGGATGTGCATGATTTTCAATACCAGGTGGTTGTTCAACAAAGACCTTTTCATTTATAAAATCATTTAAGAAAGCACTCTTAAAATCCATTTGAAATAATTTGAAGTTCATAAAGCAGGCAAATGCTAACAATAGTCTAATTGCTTTAAGTCTAGCAACAGGAGTAAAAGTTTCATCAAAGTCAATCCCTTCCTCCTGATTGTAGCATTTAGCAACTAGCCTAGCTTTATTTCTAATGACAATACCATTTTCATCTAATTTATTCCTAAATACCCATTTAGTGCCAATAATTGAAACATTAGATGGTCTTTTTATAAGTGTCCAAACATTATTTCTATCAAATTGTATTAGTTCTTCTTGCATAGAATTGATCCAATTATAGTCTTTTTCAGCTTCTTCAAAATATTTAGGTTCTACTTGAGATACAAAAGTAATATAGTCACATTCATTTCTAATAGAAGCTCGAGTTCTTACCCCTTTAGATGGATCACCTAAGATTAATTCCTTATGGTGTCCATGAGCATACCTCCATTCTTTAGGTAGATCTTGATGCATTAGAGTGTCATCTTCTTTCTCATCCTTGTCCTGATTTTCTTCATTTGGTTGAGCTTGATCATCCAATGTCAGCTTCTGAAGTTTGTCAGCACCTCATTCATCAGATTTATCATCTTTTCTCGATGATTTGTTAGTAGATTCTTCAAATACAACATGTACTGACTCTTCTACAACTAAAGTCCATTTGTTAAATATTTTGTATGCCCTGCTTGATGTAGAGTATCCTAAGAAGATACCTTCATCAGACTTGGCATCGAACTTTCCTAGATGACATTTTTCATTGTTCAAAATAAAACATTTACAACCAAAAACTCGAAAATATTTCAAAATTAGTTTTCTTTGGTTCCAAAGCTCATATAGAGTTTTCTTTAAAATAGGGCATATCAAAACTCGATTCAAAACATAACAGGTTGTATTTATAGCTTCAGCCAAAAAATACCTTGGCAAATCGTTTTCACAAAGCATAATACGTGCCATTTCTTCTAAAGTGCGATTTTTCCTTTCTACTATCCTATTCTGCTGAGGTATCCTAGGTGCAAAGAAATTATGTTATATGCCTTTTTTATTACAAAAATTTTTAAAATCTTGATTTTCAAATTCAGTTCCATGATCACTACAAATACAAACGACTGAAACACCTTTTTTATTTGAAATTTTTTTATAAAACTTTACGAATACAGAAAATGATTCATCTTTTTGTGCTAAAAAGAAAATCCAAGTAAATCTCGAAAAATCATCCATAATAACTAATCCTTATCTCTTGCCTCCTAGACTTGATGTTCTAGTTGGTCCAAAGAGATCCATATGGAGTAGTTTAAGTGGTATACTAGTAGTTACAAATCCTTTTGGTTTAAAAAAAGTTTTTACTTGTTTTCTAAATTGACATGCTTGGCAAATTCTATCTTTTTCAAAACTGATTTCAGGTAAATCTCTAACTAAATTCTTTTTGGACAGTTTTGAAATAAGGTACATACTAGCATGCCCTAACCTTCTATGCCATAACCAACTAGTTTCTTCCTTGGTAGAATTCATTGCAACAAGGCATTCTCCATTAGGCAAAGATAGATCATCAAGATCTACTAGATAAATATTTTCATGTCTTTTTTTAATGAATTGTACTCCATTTATATCTAGACTAGAAATCATACAATAAGATGATTTAAAGATTACTTGAAAATCTTTATCGCAAAACTGACTAATGCTCAAAAGATTATGCTTTAAGCCATCTACTAAAAGTACATTACTGATACTATTAGGAGTTATGTGAACCTTACCAATTCCAATGATTTTACCTTTACCATTATCACCGAAGGTCACACGCCCTCCATTCAAAGCTTCAAGAGAAGTGAATTGCTTCACATCTCCAGTCATGTACCTTGAGCAACCACTATCAAGATACCAAATTCGTTTGTTTTCCTTGGTTGCAAGACACACCTGCAATAAGATCAAGCTTTATTTTTAGGTACCCAAGCTAACTTGGATCCTTTCGGGTTAGCATTCAAAATGGTTCCTTTTGGAACCCATACTTTATCAAAAGACATGATTTTTCTAAAATTACATTGATAAGATTTATGACTTAATTTTCTATAAGTAAAACAAGTAATACTAGATGATGCATGTACAAAAAAGTTTTTGAAATACTTTTATTTCTTTTGTGGTTTATATCCTAAACATGTCTTGTTAAAAATAGTTCTTTGATTGTTTAAAAGTAGATTCAACTTTTCTGAACTATAAGTAAATTTGTCAACAAAAGGTTTTAATTTTTCAAGTTCATTTTTGTGTTTAGTATTTTCAAGTTCTAAATCCTTGTTTTTCTTTAAAACCTCATTGTTAGAAACAATTTGTTTAGGCCTTTTTAAAACTTCATGTTCCATAACTAAAGCGTTATTTTTCTTTTCCAAAATATCTAGTTTAGATTTCAAAGTACTAACATCATTAAGTAAGGAGTTGTTTTCTAAAGAAAAATAGTTTGCATGCTTTTTCAGTTTCTTATTTTCAGATAAAACTAATTTATAATCATGCATGAGCTCTTCGAAAGCACTTCTAAGTTTATCAAAAATAAAATCAACTTCAGAGTCAGAACATACCTCTTCATTGTCCTGATGTGCCATGAAGCAGAGATTTGCAATTTCAGTCTACTCTTTCTCTGAACTGGAGTCTTCGCTATCACTCCACGTGGCCATCATAGCTTTCTTCCTTAGTTTCTTCCTTGATTTCTTGAGGAGAGGACAATCAAACTTGTAGTGCCCGGGCTTCTTGCATTCAAAGCATGTAGGTACTTCCTCTCCTTTTCCTTTTCTTTCTCTTTTTCTTTTTTCTTTCCCTTTTTCTTGGATTGAAATTTCTTCTTGTAGGGAAACTTCCTTCTCTTCATAAATCTTCTAAATTTTTAGGCAAGGAGGGCTTCTTCGCCTTCTTCTTCTTCATCATCATCGGACTCATCAATCGAGGATTCTTCTTTAACATTTAATTTAAAAGAGATTCCCTTCTTCTTTTTATCCAAGTCCATTGATTTCTGTTTCAAGTTGAGCTCATAGGTCATGAGCGATCCTACTAGCTGCTCAAGTGGAAGTTCTACATCCTTTGCTTCTTGAATTATGGTCACCTTTGGATACCACAACATCGAAAGTGACCTAAGAATTTTATTCACAAGATCAGCATTAGATATGACTTTACCAAGACTTCTCATAGCATTTACAATATTTGTAAAACGTGTATACATATCAGTAATATATTCATTTGGTTCCATTCGGAACATCTCATATGTGTGCACTAGCATATTGATCTTAGTGTTCTTCACTTGATCGGTACCCTCATGGGTAACTTCAAGTGTGTCCCATATTTTTTTGACGGACATGCATGTAGATATCCTATTGAACTCACTAGGATCTAATGCACAATATAAGAGATTCTTTGCCTTAGCATTGATCTCGGATTGTTTAATGTCATTTTCATCCCAATCCTCTTCAAGTTTTGGGATGGAAACATCATTAACCACCCTTGAAGGAACATGAGGACCCTTGTCAACTACATTCCATAAATTATAATCTATAGAATGCATATAAATTCTCATCCTAGTTTTTCAATAAGTATAATTTGTTCCATTAAAAAATGGAGGTCTATTTGAGGCTTGTCCCTCAACTACACTAGTACCAATTGGGGTTACCATAGATCTTTACTCAAGGTGGTAAAGCCTATATACTGAGAACAAGGCTTTGATACCACTTGTTGCCCAGAGAGCAACCCAAGAGGGGGGGTGAATTGGGTCTCTAAAAATTTAAGGTTAAGCTAGATAATACAAGTAGCAAACTTCACAAGATAAGATATGCAATTCAATTCAACAAGGTACTAAAATTTAAGTGCAATGCTCTAAAGTAATAGTGCAGCGGAAATTAAAAGCAATAAGCAAAATATAAAGAGCAAGAAGGGAGAGAACAAGCAATCACAAACATAACAATCTATAGAGTGGTTTGGTGCCAACAATGCACCTACATCCACTCCCCAAGATCTCCTTGGGAATTCACTATAATCAAACGATTACAGCTATTAGTTTTCTAGGCTCACTAATCAAAACCCGACTTGTTTTACAAGGCTTACAAGTCACAACCTCACTTGGTTTTATGAGCTAACCAAGAATCTAATTGGTTTTCACAAGGCTAACCAAAAACCTCCCTTGATTTTCCGGGCTAACCAAGAACCTTAGTAGTTTTGCGGGCTAACCACCAACCTAATTGGTTTTCAAGGCTTACTAATAACCTTACTTGGTTTTCCAATAGGCTAACCAATAACCTTTACAAGATATAAGATGGAGAAATAAAGAACCAATGTAAGCTTTCAATAAAAAAGCAAATAAGTCGATGTAGCTCGATGTACTAACAGCTTTGCTCTTGTTCAAGCCTTTTGAATGCCCAAGATTGAATGATCTTCAATGCTCTTGATGGCTTTGAATGCTTGGAGGCTTCCTTTAGCTTGTGAGTGGTTGAACCTTGAATGAATGGAGTTAAGACTCTTCTTTCTTCTTTTCTCTCTAAACTCTTTAAAGATATTCAATACCTTTTTGAATAGTTGAATAGTTAATATCTTGATTTGATCTGGAGCCTTTATATACCTTCCCAAGCCCCTAAAACTAAAATCTAGCCATTATACTTGAATAACTAGCCGTTGGAGGGCATTTGGGCGAGTTCTGCTCTTGAAAAAACTAGCCGTTATTGTTGTCCGAACTCTATGTGTCGACACTTCCTCTTCATGTGTGACACATACTATCGACACATGTTCTTTTTAAGTCGACACAAGTTCAAAGTATTCCATTCAGATTCTCTGAAAAAATCAGCTGAGTCGATACATTCTCAGTTGAGTCGACACCTTGAGTCGACACATAAGATCCATGTGTCGACACATCAACTGTTCCTTCAACTTCTGCAAGTTCTGTTGCTTGAAAGTCTCAAGTGATGTGTTGATCCATGTGTTGACACCTTGAGTCGACACACAAGATCCATGTGTCGACACATCAACTGTGCCATTTGAAACATTGCTGCATACCGACCTGAGTTGACACTTCTTCTTCATGTGTCGACACATCATGTCATGTGTCGACACCTTGAGTCGACACATTATAGAAAAATTACAGAAATTGCTGAACTTGTGCTGGAACATGTTTCCATTTGTCTTAGTCATCCATTCAACCATTTCTTTGAGTGTCCAAGTCTTGTTTTGAGCAGTCATTTTATTCAACCTTGGTTCTTCAACATAAATGTGCTTCTTCAAATTTTGTGAGCATCCTTTCAATGAAAACACACTTAAAGCAAATCATTAGTCCTCAAATTATACTTAATTGTTTTGCTTATCATCAAAATCAATTGGTGGATAGAGCAATGTCGGAGTTGGCCATAATTTGTGTCTCGTTGGGCTGCTCTGTGACCTCTTCAACTTGGGCCTGCACCACGGGCTCTTCAGCATCATATAACTCTATCTCTGAGACATCGATCCCTAGATGGATCTTGAGGACCTCCTCAAGGCAGTCGAAGAAGCCCAGCCTATACCTAACTACTCTGGCTTCAGTCATCTCATCCTTAAAGCCCAAAGTCTTCTTATAATCCTTGATGGCTCGGATGGCTTGCTCCCTTGTTGATCCATCTCCTTGGCATTCTGATCGGACTTCTTTAAAGCCTCTTTGGCTTTCTTCTGGTTGTCCTTGGCTGTTTGTTCCAAGGAGAGATCTTCTTCTTTCTTTTTCTCAACTTTGCCTCCTGCTCTGCTATCTTGGCTTGGGCCTTCTTCAGGTCGGCCTTCAGGATTGAACAGTGGCAATGTTTTTGTTCAATTTTTCTTCCATGGATGATCTTAAATCTTCAACCACCTCTCTCTTGGCTATCACCATCTCCAGCTCTTGGTGAAGGTTCCTACTAAGCTCTATGAACCCTAATATGCCTTATTCTATCAGGGTCACTTCATAGATAAGCTACAGCATATGACAGAAAAGTTAATTATATTCCTCACAATTCCAAGAAAGAAAAAATAAAAGATCCCTTACCTTTAAGATGTTGGGGTACAGTGAGTCAACAATCTTATCCAGTTGACGACTCTTGGTAACCTCCCAATCCCTCAGGAGGATAGTAGCCTTGATTAGCTTCCTGGCTAGATCAGGGTTTTCTAGCTCCCTCCCATCAGAGTAAACTGTGAAGTCTACTTCGTATTCCCCCTCAAGGGGATGGTTTCTTTCTAGACCCTCCTTTGCTTGGGAAGCTTTGCCTTTATCTTGATAAGAAGGCTGAGGTGATAACACATCAGTGATCGAAGTTGGCATCGGCTATCTCGAAGCTTGAGCTAATGTAGCAGCTCTGGAGTGCAGTTCAGTTAGAGGGACATTATCATCATCGAACATCATCCTTGATATCATAAGGGTGCTCCCTATGGCCGTGCGACCACGACTTCATCGGCCCTAGTTTTCTTTATGCCCTCCAACTTTGCTGGAGGGGCTAGTGCAGGCCTCTTACGGGCAGCTTGACGAAGTTTGCCAAAGTCTGGCTTCATTTTGTTGCCTGTAAAAATGAGAAGGCAAAAGTGGTCAGCTGACAGATAATAAAAAGAAAGGACAAAACAAATACAATATCTTACAGAATGTACCTAAGGATGAAGACATACTGATCTAAGCAAGATATAAGTTATGCTCGCTCAGCAACTCCTTTATTGAAGGAACCTCGAATCCCGAGAGCTTATCGAAGTCCTCCTGGTCAGTCTTTAGAACCTTCTTTCTGGCATTGGCAATCAAACGGGGTTGTCTCTACTCAGTGTTAAAACCCCAAGGATAGATTGAGAATAGAAAGAAGAAACAAGGCTTCCATCCATGAATAGTCAATGGCAGCCCTGTGACAAACTTACGACCAGAGTGAGGGCGATAACCCACCATCCTTAGTCATGAAAATTCTTCTTCAACACGAAGAAAAACATGAACGAAGAGGTCCTTGGCTCTATGTTCAACCTATGACAGAGGACCAAGAAGGCATAGATGACCCGAATGCTATTCGGAGTCAGCTGTGCTGGCACTAGGTGATACAAGTTAAAAATATTGACAAAGAAGGGATGCAAGGGGAATCGAAGACCAGCCTTCAGGTGGTCTTCATACATCGATTGGTGCCAGAAGGAGGATGGTTTATCATTTCCTCGAAATGAGGGACCATCAAAGGAAGAATCTTGGGGATCTTGTAATGATCCCGCAAAGAAGCTAACCTAGAAAAAGGCACGGTACTCTCAATGGAGTCAAGCCTTAGTTCGACACCTCTTTTCCTAGAAGGACCTACAGTGCCGGAGGAGTCACCCTCTCCCCTACCAGCCAGATGCCTGCCAGTGGCAGGAACTCTTAAAGACCTAACCATGGATGAAAAAGGAAAAGATCTCTAACCTAAGAAGGATGAAAAAATCTGGAAGAATAAGGACCTGAAGTTGAAGCAAAGATGAAGACCTCTTCAAAAGGACTGAAAGCAAGAAGATCTATCTTAAGAGGGAGAAACCCTTTATATAATCAACAGTGATGGCCTTGATATCCCCCTCAAAGAGTGTGAAGCACTTCCGATCATGCCACGTGCATATGTGACTCGATGGGACAAAAGCCAGCCTGTCAGCCTTGATCCATGAAAATCTAATTGATGGCCAAGATGAAATCTTCATACAGCACCGGACAACTGAGATAATGCCATGTTTCACAATCCAAGCCGGAGATGAAGAATCACCTTGAGTGCCAAAATGAAAAGAGTCGATGTGACCCTTGAATCCATGCCAACTTCTTTGATACCAATGAAAACTTGACATATGTCCCAAGCATGACACTCAAAATGGAAAGTAGTTAATATGACCAGCCAGGCCCAAGATTTGCCATCATTAGCGATCTTCTCTATTCCTGGAAGAAGACAAAAAATTAATACTCCCCTCTTTCAAAACAATAATTTGCCTTGAAATTGGGAGTAGGGGGCAAGTGTTATGGTGAACCGGATTAAAGAATTAATTGGCCTATCTGGACTGGTTGACCCTGCAGCTAGAAGACCAACCCAACATGAGCATAGATCGGCACATTATTTCAGTTGATGATAGTATACAACCTGCAGTCGGCCATCGACTTGCTCCAGAATAATTGGCCGGCTTGCAATCGATCAATCCCCGGCTTTAGGCCCATCAAGAATAGGCCAAGTTGCTATAACCAACAAACTATATAACTGATAACTATTGCGTCAACAAAGGCCAAGATGAATAACTACCAACAATAACTACATTGGCTGAGGGAAGGTTATCTTAATTAACTTTCCTAATAGCAGTTAGTTACAAAGCTTAACCACTTTCAGTTGGATCAATGCCTATAAAAAGAGGTAAGAGGGGATCTCCGAGATAAACAAGTCTAAGTGGTGTGGGCACCAGAATCCGACAGAGGCTCCTCAACCCTCTGTGGATATCTAACTAGGGTTCCAATTTTTCGGGTCTTGTAATAAGGCTTCAAGCCTAAAGCATTATATTTTTTTTAGTCATGAATTTAGTCTCAATTGCTTTTGTTTTAGTCTTGTACATTGACCAACTTGGTCAAGTTGTATCTATGAGTCCTGTATTGATTCCAGTCCAAGTCTAGGCCCAGTCTGAGTGGCCTTTGAGTCCAGCTCAACTACTATTGGGCCAAGCCTTGAAGGATGATATTTTCAACCCTGGGGTGCCACTTCATCATCCCATGTGGTGGCACCTCACCTTGCCAAGTGGGCGGCACAAGTTTGATTTCTTGGGCGCCAAAGGAGACAACATCACTTGATCTTTTCCTTCCTTCCCTCCCCTATCAAGCCACTTGCTAAAGGAGTCATGGGTGACCAAGGAAAGGTTGAAGACATAGGCCTTGCCCCAAGCCCCATATCATGTTTCTCTCCAAAGATGAGTGGGCAACCAAGGAAAGAAGAAAGACACAAGCCTTGCTCCAAGCCCCATATCATATTTCTCTCCAAAGAGGGGTGGGCAACCAAGGAAAGAAGGAAGACACAAGCCTTGCATCATGCCTACTTTCCAAAATGAGTGATCAGCTTTCCATGTCCAAGGGCGCCAAGATCCTTCCTCTGAGCCTAAAATCAAGCCACGCCCAATCTCATGCAAAGCCTTGGTCGGCCAAGAAGAAGAGAGTGCAGAATTTTGGCATTTTTTTCAAGAGAAGACATGTATTTTTCTTTTGAATTTGAAAAGGATCCTAAGGTGCCTATATAAAGGACCTTGCCCCTCATTTGTATGGCGAATCTTGATGAATGAAAGAAAATATTTTGAGTGCTACTCTAGTCATTGCCTTCGTTCCTTAAGAATGTCGATCTTCGTGAGAAAGCGCCCCTTCACCTTCGGGCGTTGAGAGGTGTGAGACCTCAAGTTACCTTCTCTTCCGTGCAAGCCATCCTCCATCTTTGAGTTTGGAGTCATCGAGATGATCCATCTTGGTGCCTAGCTAGAAGATCCCCCATTCACCACCATCTTCAACTTTTCTTCCCTTGTTGTTTCTTGTCTCTTGCGAACTTCCAACATTTCTCTTGATTGCTCGTAGGTCCTCCAGGTGCCACGAATACGAAGTCGATCTCCCTTGCCTTCGAGACCTTCAGACGTAAAGCCGGCGCATCCGTGGGGTTGAAGGCTCGATCATCCAGGCTGCATCCATGAGTAAACTCGATATCGGGCTCTTCGGAACTTGTAAGGTTTGCTGCCCTAACTCCTAAGTTGGTATTGGTCTGAGAGCTAAGTCTTATGGGGTTTCTCAATCCCGGGGTTCTCTTCTTATCCTGTTTAGAAACTTACTTGCTAGTTTGAAGTTCTTATTATTATAGAACCCTAGATCTACTCTTGTTTGTCTTCGAGAATCCTTAACCTCATTTAAAAATCTAAAAGTCATAAAGAAAAATCACATGCATCATCCTAGCATCTAGTTAGTCCCGCATCACTAAGGCTGCCTTAAATCAAGTCAAATTTGATTCATTCCTTTTCCATCTATGCTCTCTTTGAATTCTCCATTCTATTGCCGAACTCTACTGACTTAGGCATCAGAGTAATCCCCATCAGAAAAATTATGGTCCGGGACTTATTTTACAGGAATAGGGCAGCGAACTAGCATTCCAAGCATTCCGTCCGATCCATGGAGATCAATGTCAACAAGGATCATAAAGAATGGACAGTACAGTAGGGGTTAATAGAGGGTCTAGGATTACAACAAATAGTAGTGCACACATTACATTACCATTATGATGTCCGGCCAACCAAATCTAGATAAGCTTAGAAATCTCAAGTTCACCCTATACTCTTTTAAGTTAATGCAGGTTTGAGAATTAGCTTTGGCAAGAGTTTCAGTCTACTTAGAGTCAAATATCAGGAAGGAATGGCTGGTGTTCCAGAGTTCTAGATTGGCAAAGAGTATTCCTTTCCTAACAAATATCTTGATGCCCCCGCTTCATGAGTCCAAGCTGTAGGAGGATTGGATATTTCTAGTAGAGAGGTTCCAGAAAAAAATGGATGGATGAAAAAAGAACACGATGCCTTTTGGTGCTAGATTGGTGTTGGTGGATAATGTTTTTTCTGCCATTCTCCATTTTTGGAAGTATGTGTTTCATCTTCTAACATGGGTTGTGTTGCGGCGCTCACCTCGGGACCGAGCTCTGCCTGCTGCGCGAGAAAACTCCTCGACCGGCCAACCTGAAAAAGGTCCCCTGGGCATCGGAGATGCTCCGACGGGGGATACTCCGATGCTTAAGTTAGCAAGGGGTTTGGAGCAACAGAATGGAGAGAGTCAAAGAAAAGCGCAGAGTGGAAGAGAAAGAGGCTCTTACCCACGTGGAGGTCCCCTGAGCACCTTTTATGGGCATGAGATACTGCCAAAATTCGTTAGAGGGCAGAGATGAAGTTCCGGATCTGCCCCTGGGAGGATCAAAAGAGATGGCCAGGTGGCACAGGGTCGTGGCCACATCGAAGAATCCGTTCAACAGAATTCCGACACTAGCTGGAGGGAATCTTCCGGAACCCTTAGGGGTTCTCCCGAACATGGATCAAGTTGGTCGGCCTCTTGGTTGGTCGGCCCTTAGGTGGTCAGCTTCCCTAAGGTCGACTTCCCTGGAACAATAGTTCAATGGTCGATCAGCTCGTGGGCCCTCAGTGGGGATGCATCCGGGCCTCCGAGGGAGTCGACTGGCGGGGGCTTCAATCTGCCTCAACTAGCCGAATGCCTTGTCCGGCTCAATCTCTGGTCTGACCGGGCGTATATAACAGTTGCCCCCCTGCTGTTGAGCTTTGAGGAGGCACGTGACCTCGAAGTGCAGTAGCATAATTCTCGGTGCAGATCGTGCCCGTACGGGCTTGATCCAGAATCATCATGACGGGATGCTTCAAATCTTCCCACGATCAGCCTCCTAGACAGATGTCGGCCCCTCATTGGGGGGGCCGAGGGTCACAATTAATGGCAGAAGGATGTCATTATAAATGTCAGGCATGCAGGGGCGCTGGCGAAAATGAGGAGACGTGCCGCGCCAGGTGGCTGCATCTGGGCGATCGGCTTCAACTTCCAGATGGCTTCTTTACCGTTGGTTCCACTTGCACACGGATCGCCACCTGCCATCAACCCATTGCCTCAATTTCGGGAAACGTGGACGGATGCGTCTCCTAATGGGGTGGTTGAAACGCCCGCTAAGAACAAAGCGATGCCCCCCGGAGAACTATAAAAGGAGGGGTGGCATGCCCTAGGAAGGTTTGCTGGCTGTATCTATGCTCTGCGAGAGAGAGCTCCTTCTTCTTCCCCCGCGAGACCTGGTTCTTAAAGGGTCGTCTTTAGGTTAGCTCCTAAATCTTTCTTCTTCTTCATTATTAATGGCGACCGCTAGTAGGGGCCCTGTCCAGCGACCTAGGCAGCCAGGGCTGAGTGAGATCCCATCGTCCATGACTCGAGAGGAGGTTGAGAACCTTAGAATAGTTTACGGGATCCCAACCACTCTGCACCTAACATTGTCGGGCCGAGAGGGTAGAGTGAACAACCCATTAGGACTGAGAACTTTACCGATGTACGAGTCCCACCTCAAGGCCGACCTGAGATTCCCGCAGCATCCCTCCTTTGTAGAGGTCTTCCGGTATTATAGGGTAACCCCGGCACAGCTGACTCCGAATAGCATTCGGACATCTGCTACTTCATGGTATTGTGTCATAGGGCCGGACTCGAATTTGGGTTATCCCTCTTCGACAACTTTTTCCTCTTGAAAAAGGACTTTAGAAGCCGGGAATGGTAGATGTTCAGTCCTCGTCCCGGCCGAAAAATCCTAAAGTATCTTCCATCGACCGTCCACGGGTGGAAGGCCCGGTTTTTCTTTGTGATTGGTCTTCAGCCTTGGGGGTTCGAGCCCTTGTGGAGGGAGCCGTGGGTGAGACTCCGAGAGGGGAGGTCGATCCTGATGGCCTACCAAACCAGTTACAATGAACTCAATGGAGTCGGTCCGACCGCGGCATTTGAGCTGATGGGCGAAGACCACCTTCACCGGGCAGGAATTAGCTCCCAGAGTTCTTAGGCAAGGGCCGATCTCCTTTCTCATAGTTCGCCCCTCTATCTCCGTCGCTATTTTTGTCTTTGACTAACCCTAACCTTCTTTGCAACAGGAAGAGGGATGAGGAAGATAGATAAATCTAAGGTTGTTCAGCGGGCGGTGCAAAAAAGGTCCGCCCTAGAGTCGGCTCCAACGCAGATGGCCGAGAGACAAAAGAAGAAGCGGGAGGAGAGACCGCCCGCACCGGTTGTGGAAGTGGAGTCTGACCAGGATGACACCCCCCTCATGGAGGTACTGGCCACGAAGGTGTCCGGGATGCCCGGGGCTCCATCCGCCGCCAGGGAGTCGACCGTCCCACAGTAACAGGAGCGGTCGGACCTACCTGGTACAACGGCTGTGCTAGCCTCTGAGCCTGTTGGTCCAGATACAGTAGGGCCTTCAGGGGGCAAAGGGAAAGGAGTGGCTGTAGAAGAGGCCGACGAGGAGGGGGCCGAAGAGGAGTCTGATGATGAAGTTCGCCCGGAGAGGTTCCAGCATTTGAATGCTCTGGAGCACCCCCGGAGAGCGCGGAGCCTGCTCAGGGGGGCGATGACCAACTTCGACTGGGAGCGATCGATTCAGAGAAACATGAGTGATGTGGTAGTGGGGTCCTACCGCAATCTCATGAGGGTAAGGCACTTCACTTAACACTTTGCAACTTGTTCGATTCCTTGCTCCCCCTTTCCTTCTTCTTTCGGCTCTAACTTAGTCTCGTGTCTGTAGCTCCTCCACGACATTTCTTTGATGGATGATGGTACAGGCTAAGTAATCCACGCAGCCAAAACCTTCGCCAAAAGGGTGCAGGAGCTGGAGGCCACCCAGGCCACCTTGGAGGCATCCCTGAAATCGACGGAGGAGAAGTCATCGGTCACTCAAGAAGGCCCTGAAGGAGGCAAAGGGCCGACTGGCCGACCGGGAGGCCAGACTGAAGAAGAGAAAGAAGGAAAAAGTGGCCTCCCTCACACGCAGGTTGCAAGAGGAGGAGGGCCGATTTTCAAAGGCCGACAAGAGAGCCCAGGTCGAAAAGGCCATGGTGGTGCAGCTGGCTGCCCAACTTGAGGAGGTCAGGGAGCAAGCCGCGAGGCAGGTTCGGGATGCAGTAGCAACATACAAGGACTCCTCTGCCTTCAACGAGGAGGTCGAAGAAGCAGCGTCGGACTTCTACCGGGAGGGCTATGAGATTGCATGAAGAAGGTGGCCCTCCTTTTCTCGAAGTTGGACCTGTCGGGTGCGGAGCTGAAAGGGCCTGCAGAAGAGGGAGAGCCCCAAGGCAAAGGGGAGGCGGAGGAGGCTAGGGTCGAAGTAGAGATAGCGGACGTCCCGGTCGAGTCTTCTACTGCTACAGTCCCAGCTGTCCCTCTGGTTGTAGCAGACGGGGCCGAAGTTGAGGCCCCCGATTCGCCTTTTTTGGGTCCGACCTAAGGGGTTTGTAAAGGTCCGACCCACCTTTTGTAAGTGCCCATTTTTGAATGTAATGAAAAATCTTACCTTTGTTTTATGTACGCATGTGTTGGGTTTGATGCTCTCTCAAATTTTTTCTAAGTCTTGTTAGTCGGCTTCTCTGTGCCATAAGTTACTTCTCTTTCCTCTAAAATTTCTCCAAGTATTTCCGGTCGGCTTTTCTGTGCCGTTGGTCACTCACTTTTCCTCTGAAATTTTTCCAAGTGATCCCGGTCGGCTTTTCGAAGTCCAAAGCAGGAAGGTTGGCAACTTGTTTAGTTCTGATTCATGAACCAAGAGATTCGCTCCTGGTTTGCTTTGTCAGGCGAGTCAGGTTTGCCATCTGTTCATCGCGTGATCCCACATGGGCCATGCGCGGCGATTGCCGACCTGGGTCGGACTTTCAGAATGGGCCGCCCTAGGATCTCTGCCGACCGGAGTCGAACTTTCGGAATGGGCCATCCTAGGGCCTCTGCCAACTGGAGTCGGACTTTCGGAATGGGCCGCCCTATGGCCTCTGCCAACCGAAGTCAGACTTTCAGAATGGGCCGCCTTAGGGCCTCTGCCGATCGAAGTCAGACTTTCGGAATGGGCCGCCATAGGGCCTTTGCCGATTGGAGTCAGACTTTCGGAATGGGCCGCCATAGGGCCTCTGCCGATCGGAGTCGGACTTTCGGAATGGGCCGCCCTAGGGCCTCTGCCGACCGGAGTCAGACTTTCGGAATGGGCCGCCCTAGGACCTCTGCTGACCGGAGTCGGACTTTCGGAATGAACATGGAGGAAACTGTAGACTTTATTGATAGTACTTGCGAAGATTGTCTACATTCCATGGTCGTGATATTTGCTGTATATCCAACTGCTCAAGCCGGTAGGTCCCGGGCCTGATTACTTCACCGACTCGATAGGGGCCCTCCCAATTAGGAGAAAGCTTTCCTTGCTCGGTCGGTCTTGAAATCTCCGTCCTCCGCAAGACCAAGTCACCAACCTGGAAGGTTCGTGCCTTAACCCTCGAATTATAATATCGAGCCATCTTCTGCCGGTAAGCTGCCATCTTCATGCTTGCTCGTAGCCTGGTCTCCTCCAGCAAATCCAGATCGGCTCTTCGTTGCTCCGAGTTGGTCGACTTGATGAGGTGGTCAACCCGCAGATATTGCAAAGAGATTTCTACGGGGATGACCGGCTCACTCCCATAAGTCAAGTTGAATGGTGTTTCTCCGGTTGCCGTCCGAGCGGTGGTCCGATATGCCCACAATACGGAATAAGTTCTTCCACCCAAAGTCCTTTGGCTTCATTCAGCCGAGTCTTCAACCCATGCAAGATCGTCTGATTGGTGACCTCAGCTTCTCCATTAGATTGCGGGTGGCCCACCGAGGTGAGCCGATGAGAAATGTGGTACTGCTGGCAAAAATCTCGAAATCTCGAGTTGTCGAATTGCCTCCCATTATCTGTGATAATCATCCGTGGGATATCGAATCTGAAGATAATGCAATTTCGAACAAAGTTCTCCACCTTGACTTCCGTTATCTGCGCCACCACTTCTGCCTCCACCCACTTGGTGAAGTAATCAATGGCCACAAGGAGAAATTTTCGCTGGCCAGACGCTCGGGGAAAGGGTCCCAGGATGTCCATGCCCCACTGGGAAAACGGCCATGGTGCTACAAGTGGGGTTAGCCGACTGGCGGGCCTCCTCTGAATCCCCGAGTACCTTTGACGCGCGTCACACTTCTGCACGAAGTCTGACGCGTCCCTCTGAATTGTGGGCCAGTAATATCCCTGCCGGATAATTTTATAAGCCAGGGATCTTCCTCCAAGATGATCGCCGCAAATGCCTTCATGGACCTCCCTGAGTACGTAGTCCGCATCGATCGGCCCCAAGCACTTCAACAATGGCTGTGAGAATGACTGCTTGTAGAGAGTTCCGTCGAGAACGACGTATTTGGAGGCCGTCGAGCGTAGGCACCTGGCTTCAACTGGGTCATCCGGAAGAGCGCCCTGGGCCAAGTAAGTATGGATTGGGTCCATCCATGATGCCTCCTGCCCAACTTGATGGACGTCGGTCGTCTCTTCCGTGATGCTTGTAGATGTTCCACAAAGGTCCGGTCGGAGGTGCCAACCACAGCCGTAGCTAGCCATGACAGAGCATCCGCCCGGGAGTTCTGCAGCCGAGGGATGTGGAGAATCTCGAAAAACTTGAGCGAAGATGTAAAGCCTCATACCCTGTTTAAGTACTTAGCCAGGGTAGGGTCCCTCGCTTCAAACTCACCGTTCACTTAATTGACTACCAACTGGGAATCAGAGAAGGCCCGGATTCGGCTGATGCCCAACTCACCAGTTATCTTTAGCCCTGCAAGTAAAGCTTCGTACTCTGCCTGGTTGTTGGAGGCTTGAAATGCAAAGTGTAGGGCGTACTCCAGACACTGTCTGTCAGGGTCGGCTAAGATCAGGCCCGCCCCGCATCCGGTGAGGTTGGAGGCTCCGTCTACGTGGAGAGTCCAAGTGGGCTCGGACCTTCTTGCTGGATCGATCCCAGGTACTTCAGCAACTGGAGGGGCGACTTCCGGCCCCCAGGTACACTCTGCAATAAAATCAGCAATTACCTAGGCCTTCAAGGCCGATCGGGATCGGAAGGAGATGTCGAACTTGCCCATCCTGACGGCCCACTTAGCAAGCCGTCCAGAGGTGTCAGGACTCCGAAGGATCGCCTTAAGGGGTTGATCAGTCAGCACGACAATCGGGTGTACTTGGAAATAGGGCCGGAGGCGCTTTGCCACCGTAACCAACGAATAAACCAGCTTTTAGACTTTAGGGTACCTTGTCTCGACGTCGTTGAGGACTTTGCTGATGTAATAGACAGGTTTTTGTTGGCTATCTTCCCCCATCCGCACTAGAACGACGCTGACGGCTTTGTTAGAGCCGCCAGATATAAGTACAACACCTCCCCTTCCACGGGCTTGGCCAACAGTGGAGGGTTCTTCAAGTAATCCTTCAAGGGTTCGAAAGCTGACCGGCACTCGTCGGTCCACCGAAAACGGTCCGACCGGTGCAGGGTTTTGAAGAAGGGTAAGGACTTCTCTACCGACCGGGAGATGAAGCGGCTGAGAGAGGCAATACGACCCGTAAGTTCTTGCACCTGCTTCTTGCTGGTCGGATGTGCCATGTCCACGATGGCCTTGATCTTCTTAGGGTTAACTTCAATCCCCCTTTGGGTGACCAGGAAACCAAGGAATTTCCTAGAGGTCATCCCAAAGACGTACTTTGCAGGGTTTAACTTCATCCGATGACGTCTAAGCGCATCAAAGGATTCTTGCAAGTCTCTGATGTGGTCGGCCCTTCGGAGGCTCTTAACAATCATGTTGTCAACGTAAGCCTCCATATTTCTTCCAAGTTGCGCTTCGAAGACTCGATTGATCAGCCGTTGAAAGGTAGCGCCCGCATTCTTCAGGCCAAAAGGCATCATCCTGTAACAATACAACCCCCTATCCGTGATGAAGGCCATCTTCTCTTCATCTTCGGGATGCATCCTGATCTGGTTGTACCCCGAGAACGCGTCCATGAAGCTCAATAGCTGGTGACCAGCTGTGGCATCCACCAACTAGTCGATTTTCGGTAAGGGAAAGCTGTCCTTCGAACAAGCCTTGTTGAGGTCCATGTAGTCCACGCAGATCCTCCACTTTTCACTGGCCTTCTTTACCATAACAACATTAGCAACCCATTCTGGATAGTGGGATTCCCTGACAAACCCGGTGTCAAGGAGTTTTTTCACTTCTTCCTCAATGGCCTTCTGCCTTTCAACAGCGAAACTTCTTTTCCTCTGTCGGATAGGTCTGTATGTTAGATCCATATTTAATTGGTGAGTAATAATGTCCGACAGGATGCCTGGAATGTCTGAGGCCGACCAGGCAAAGACATCAGCGTTGCTTCTTAAGAACCCTATCAGCTCCTGTCGAGCTTCTTCACTTAGTGTACTCCCAATTTGGAGTACCTTAGTGGGATCATCTTCTCTCAATGGAACGAACACAACCTTTTCGATGGGCTGACCATAGTCTTCAGCTCTATCCCTGGGATCCAGTTGTTCCAGCATGGGGTGCTCATTCAGCTGCTTATCATATAAGGCCAGACATTGTCTGGCCATCCTGCAGTCTCCCCTAAGTTCCCCAATCCCGTTACGAGTTTGCCATTAAGTGGTAAGTGGATACGATGGCACGGAACTTGTTGAGAGCTGGTCGGCCCAAGATGGCGTTGTACGCCAAGGTCGTACGGACGACCACAAAGTTGACGGGGAAAGTTCGTTGGCGAGGTTCTGTCCCCAGGGTACAGGTAAGATAATTCTCCTTCACCCCAATGGAGTTTTCCCCAAAGCCAGTGAGTGGCATCAAAGAGTCCCGCAGCCTTGACTTAGGCAAATTCATCCGAATAAAGGCATCATACAGCAAAACCTCCACGCAGCTTTCATTGTCAATAAGGACACGTTTTATATCATAATTGGCAATGATTGCCGACACAACAACAGGGTCGTCTCCTGGGAGATGTGGTTCCAACAAATCTTCATCAGAAAAATTGATTATGCCGAGCCCCTGGGCCTCTTCACAATATCTTGGCCCCATCCATAGCCTTGGTCGGACTCTCGGTGCAACATGCCAACACCTCCGCTCATCAGACATTGATTGGGGAGTTCAGCCTCTTCAGGTAGGTTTCTGACAGTAGAAGCTTCACCCCAATCCCAGCAGGGACGGACGTACTTGCTTAAGTACCCCCGCCTGATTAAGTCTTCAATAGCATCCTTCAGTTGGATGCACTCCTCGATGTCGTGTTTGTAGTCCCTGTGGAATCGACAATACTTGCTCTTGTTTCTGGCAGCAGGGGGGCCCCTCATTGGTCGGGGCCTTTGGAAGTAAGCCTCGTTCTCGATTTCCATGAGGATTTTCTCTCTTGGAAGGGAGAGGGGCGTATAGGTCTCAAACTTCTTAAAGCGATCTCTCGGCTTCGGGCTTCGGCGCCAAGTAGGTCGGCTATCGTCGCCAGGAGGTCGGACTGCAGGAGCCTTGTTGCTCCGCTTCTTAGTGGCGAATCTCCCCTCCGCTTGGCAGTGGCTTGCAGATTGCTCCTCTGCTAGGGCATATTTGTGGGCCCTGGCCAACAGCTCGGTATAGTCCTTTGAAAACTTTTTGTCCAGGGAGAATGTAAGCCTGGACGACCGGAGGCCTCTCTTGAAGGCGGACATTGCTACCACCTTGTTCAAATCTGGGACTTCCATGGCCGTTGAGTTGAAGCGGGCCATGTAGTCCTGAAGAGTCTCCCCCTCCTTCTGGAGTATGAGGAAGAGGCAGTTGGTGTTCTTTGGGGCTCGACTGCATGTCCTGAAATGTGACAAAAAAAGAGTCTCAAGCTGGGAAAAAGATCGGATCGTACCTGGTCGGAGGGCTGCAAACCACATCCGGGCGACCTTTTTCAGGATGGCTGGAAAGGCGATACAGTGGAGGGCGTCGGAAGTGCCCTGTACCATCATATGGGCTTTGTAGGTGTCCAAATGATCCAGTGGGTCGGTGGTGCCATCATAGGGGTCCACCTGGAAAATCTTGAAGTGTCGGGGAATGGACTCCCCAAAGATCTCGGTAGAAAAAGGCGGGCGGGTGTCATAGGCCTGCCCCCCTTCGGCCTTCTGCCATTCGATAATCTCCGCCATGCGCTCTTCCATGCACATGATTTTACTACCGTAGTCATGCGGGTCTTCAGCAGGGTGCCGACCACCGAGGGGAGTGGAGTCGGTGAAAGATGGGGAAGCCGACCTTGCCCTTTTCCCGCTAGCGTGAGCCCCCAAAGATCTCCGGGGCTCCGGTGCAGCATGGGAAAGAAGAGGGGGCGGCTACTTAGGCTGCTGGCTCCCCCTGGGAGCTGGGTGGTGGTTGATGCAGGATGCCGCGGGTAGCTGCCGCCGGTCTTCAGCTGCTTCCTGAAAATGCTGGATCGCTGAGGTAAGTGTTTCGATGCAGTTCCCCAGCATTTGGAATTGCTGCAGCCCTAGAGTGACGGTGGGCTCGGCAGCGACGACCGTGGCGTCCTCCTCGCGGAGTACTTCAGGCCTGTGGGGGGAGTGCCTCCCTCTAGTATAGACACTCCGCATTCTTCCTCTCACCATCTGTAACTTTCTTCAGTCGATCTCTCCTTTTAGAACAGGGAGCGGAACGGAGGTTCGACCCTCCTTTTAGCGCCAATCTGTTGCTACACTCACCCCGGGACCGAGCTCTGCCTGCTGCACGGGAAAACTCCTCGACCGGCCAACCTGCAAAAGGTCCCCTGGGTGCCGGAGATGCTCCGGCTGGGGACACTCCGATGCTTAAGTTAGCGAGGGGTTTGGAGCAACAGAATGGAGAGAGTCAAAAGAAAAGCGCAGAGTGGAAGAGAAAGAGCCTCTTACCCCCGTGGTGGTCCCCTGAGCACCTTTTATGGGCATGAGATACTGCCAAAATTCGTTAGAGGGCAGAGATGAAGTTCCGGATCTACCCCTGGGAGGATCAAAAGAGATGGCCAGGTGGCACAGGGTCGTGGCCACGTCGAAGAATCCGTTACAACAGAATTCCGACACCAGCTTGAGGGAATCTTCCGGAACCCTCAGGCGTTCTCCCGAACGTGGATCAAGTTGAACGGCCTCTTGGTTGGTCGGCCCTTAGGTGGTCGGCTTCCCTAAAGTCGGCTTCCCTGGGACAATAGTCCAATGGCCGATCGGCTCGTGGGCCCTCAATGGGGATGCACCCGGGCCTCCGAGGGAGCCGACCGGCGGGGGCTTCAATCCGCCTCAACCGGCCGAATGCCTTGTCCAGCTCAATCTCGGGTCCGACCGGGCGTATATAACAGGTTGTTAAGAGGTTTAATCAAATGCATCAAAACTTTCTTTGGAGAGGCCATGAAAAGTCCAAAATGGGATGTGTCTAGTGAGTTGGAAGATGGGGTGTAGAAACAAATTGGGAGGAGGATCAGCTGTGAGATATATGAAACTTCAACCTAGCATTGCTCGCTAAATGGTGGTGGAAATAATTAACCGAAACTGAGACGCCATAGAGGATGCTGTAGCCAGAATTGTATTATGGAGCTAGAAGACCAAGGTATTGCTTTAGACATCTAATGAGTATTGCTGCTCCCTTCTAGAAAGGTGTTTTGAGAACCGAAAAATTCCTCTCTAATAGCGTTAAATTTATGATGAGAAATGCAGAAATATCAGATTCTGGAAGGATTCATCGTATTTGATTGGCCTTCAATGTTCACCATGAGACTCTAAAGATGATGATTCTGCCGGACGCTTTCAATATTCACCATGAGACTCTAAAGATGATGATTCTGCCGGACACAAATGAGGCAATGACTAACAGGCTGGCAGGCACACTGCGATATATGCTCATACAGGAAGATCCAATAGACATTTGGGCACTGAATAATTTACCCTGAAGAAAGACGGATGTTTAGATGGCGTGTGAGTCTTTAGCACCTCAACTTGGCCGTGACTGACTCATCATTTGTAGGCATTCAGTTTTCCTATGTTAATTAATGGTGATGAATTTTGGAAAAATAAGGGAACAAGGAAGAACTAGAGACCCTTCAACATTAGGATGACGTGTTTCTATCAAGGATAAAATAAGCTTCCTCATCAGACCAAATCATAAACGAATGACAAAGTGCCGCTTCCCAATATTGGGTCATGCGGGTGACACAGAGGTGGACATGAAGTGCAAAATTAGCTGACACAATTTGCAGGAATGCTAGTTGTCAAAAAATTCTAGCTAATATGGATATTCAATGATAGATTTCTAGCTACCAAATACAGCAGGTTGGAGTAGACTTCAGCCGACCTTGTAACATGAAAAGTGGTTATATCTACTGCACATAAACGATCCTATTTTGATTCATTTGTTGCAATATCCTTCACATATCACATGGCTTTGGTTGTCAGCTCATTTGCCGCACTCCTTAGCTATCCGTTTTTCCATTAAAGGACCATGAGAATGAAGGAGCGAGAGCAACAGAATCAAACTCAAGAAGTCTGGAGCAAACCCTTCTTCGGTATTTCATAATCTTATAAATCTTGTTAAAATATAAACCAAATATTTATCTGTTAGGTATCTAATACAACTCATGCTTCCAAAAAACCCCAGTTAAGAAAACTGGGGAGCCACAAAAATTACAATTAATATAGTCAACCTTCAAACTACCCTAGCTTCTCTCCTCCTGAGGCTTACTTGTAACCACCCAAATAGAATAAAAAGGTGCCACGAAACCCCAAAAAACAAAAATGACCAAAAAGTTAACATGTTTGTCTCCAGCCCCTTTTCATTTGTTCAAAGAGAAACATTAAATACAGTCTTCGAGAGAACATGACACCAACTTTCTTAGCAAAGTCATCTTCATCATCCTCTTCATCCTCTTGATATGCATTCTCATCATCTTTTCTGGTTGGAATCCCCACCCTCACCTGCCTCATAATCAGACTCTCTATCTCTCTGGCCATTATTTTCTAGCTTCTGATCACCCATAGCATCCACATCTTTTACTTCAGGTGTATTTCCCTTAGCTGAAGTTTGACCATCATTAGGTAATTCTTCTTCTGTAGGGATCATACCCTCTTCTTGCTCTTCATCAATTCCAATAACCTTAGATCCTTCAGGGCAGTCAATAGTATAATTACCATTTTTTGCAGTCGCGATTGAGACAGAAGAACCAAACCCACCTTCAATATCTTTCTCATTATTGTTATCCTGCTCTCTCTTCCTCTTTAGAATGATGCTTAGAGACATTAGACTTTCAAATGAAGAACCTTCAAGATCTTGATGGCCTAAAGCTTTTCCTAACTAAATGTTTTCTAGATCTTGGAAATTCTCTGAAAGCTTTGCACCTTTGAGCTCTGCGAGACTTTTTGGACCAGCAAAATTTAAAGGATCAGCAAAGTTTAAAGCTTCTGTTCTGATTGGAAGGCCACCAATATTTCTCATATCTGAAAAGCCTTCATTAGGCCTCCTCTTTATTTTATCATAGTACCTTCCTTGATAATTTATTAACCTCAATCTTCCTCGGTGTCTTCTCTTTCTCTTATCTCTATCTCTGTCTGACTGCAGATCTATAAATCGACCTGGTAATGATATTGTAGGAAGAGTTATTCGACCTTGCAAACGACTGCTAATGGAGCTTTCTATATGAATATTTTGGTGGGCATGACGAGCATAGTTATTCCTATGATAAAATTTGCCACAATGATCAAGATTAAGTGTTGATCTAGAACAATTTAGCCTTCTTCGCTTTAATAACCGATGGCGTAAATCTGACCTATCAATATCATTATAACTCTTTTCCCTTTGCAATATTCTTTTTTCAGGCATTGGTGTTCTATCCAAAATCCTCTCAGAGGAAATCCTCTGTTGTTCTTGACAATACCGATTATCTAACCTGTTGTATCTGTCATACTCAGATGCTCCATTGTACTGATCTCTCTCCAAACCGGGAAGAGGCTCATAGTCAGAATGGTTATAGTCAAAATCACTGACATGGTTCAAATTCCTTCCTCCTTGAACAGGAGCTCTTCGAAAATCACTTTCATCATGGAAGTAATCAGACTCTTCCACATTATTGTCTACAAGAACATCGAAGCCAGGAGAGGATTCTCTCAATGACTCATCAGCTTCTCTGCCATTCTGAAGGTGCTCATCCATAGACTGAGACTGACAACTTAGGGGATGGCCAAGAGCAATGCCACCAGTGACAAGAACATTGCTTTGCTGGAAGCTAGGAGGCTCATCTTCTGAGGAATAAGGGGATGCAGTTTGCTTATATGCAAAATCATTGCCAGGTAAATTTTCAGATTTCGCAGCAGGTTTTACAGGAGCATGCGGCATTTCAACTAGCTTGTCAAAATTTGCTTCATTCACGTTTTGCAGAGAAGTACATTCATTAAGACCCCATGAATCTTTCTTGATGGTTGACACTGGATCAGGAGGTGTAGAAACCTTCGCCACCTGCAATGGAACAGGATTACCTGTTTGTTGTGGCCCATGCATGAAAGGGCATCCATCACCTTTCAAGCAATGCCCCTTTTGAAAATAATAGCAGGCAACATTATTACTCTTGTTCAAGTTATAAGCAGCAGGACCATGTGTTGCAGGAACATGTGTCAGTGCTACAGTTTGTGAGGGAGGTGGCACTAACCCTGGAGCTGTCCCCGAACCTCCAAACAGACCATCAAGTGGCTGAAGAAAAGAAAACAGCATTAGTTTCCAGATATTAAACAGCATTTGCAGAATATATGGCATCCATGCACTAATTGAAAGATCACACTTTCTTATTTTGACCAAATAAGATAGTTATATTTCTGAACGCATGAAGAATTTATTTCCTAGCTCATTTATAGCAAACTCATGGAAAAATATGAACAAGATATTTTCAATCATGGACACATGGATGAGATAAAAGGACAACAAATATGATTGTCATTATGTAATTGTGTGCTTCTACATAAAAAATAACAGAAGAGAAACTGACCAGATGCCGGAATGTGCATCTTGCATTCAAGCAATTACCATTTAACCAGTACCAGCAATCTCTGGGGTTAACCCTTGCACCCTCACTATGGCGATATTCACACTCGGTTCCCTGAATAGGAAAAAGCTATGTTATTTATCTTTAAAGTCGAACAGAATATCTAAGAGAAATACTATGACAGAAATTGATCCATCTCCCTACATCTGCTATACAAATTAAATAACAGGCATATGAGAAATTCCTTAGGAAAAATGTAATTAAAGATAATAAAGTCAATTCATTTCCATACAGAAGCTAGGTCATTAGCAACAAAGTGCATTTACACTGTTGATAACACCATGACAAAACACGTCCAGTTATTCTCGAAGGAATGGAGAAAGATAAATTCTCAATAATGTTTTAGTATTTAGGAATTCAAACAGTAATATCTGCCTAAGACAGAAGTTCAAAGTATATCAAATCTGATGTCTCAAAATATAGGATGAATATATTTAGTTAATCTTTACTAAAAGAGGACAAGTAATGAAGAATCTAACAAAGTGGTAAATGCTATGAACCGGATCCTTTTTTGAGCAGTTTTACTTCAATTCTTCTGTTCCCCGAGGCACAGCCTTTTAGCTATTAAGAATGGTCAATAGACATTATTACAAATTATTCCTAGAGATAATTATTAAAATTGAATGTAAAGAAATTTTTAACCTCATGTAAGTTTAGATTTGTCCTAAAGAAATCCTAAGGGCAATATTTTTTAGTCTAGGTTAAGAACCAGGATAGAAGTCAAACAAAAATGAGCATTGCAAGTGTTGTTTGATTTTTAGCAGAGACCATGGCAGGAAACCAGGCTCTCCAAGCATCTCCAATTTGTCTTTAGAAATGCTGGAGTGAAAGTCAGGTTTGGGAAAGTGAGAGAAGAATCACAAGCCAAAACTCCTATTCAGGGTCAGCCTAATAAGAGCCAGCCTAAATGGGCTCAAGCTGAGCTGACTCATGGCAACCTCAACAGATCTGACCCAACCCAACCAGGTGAAACCTGATCCCATCCAAGGCAGCAAAACCAACCAAGTTGTTCATGAACAGCTTCGTAGAAGGAAATGAGCCAGAAAAATGAATCAGAATTTTTTTCTGATTCCATAATGTATTTTTGGCTAGCATAGGAGATTAGACAATATTCAGTAGGCATCAAATATCAAAAAAAAAAGTAAATTTGGTAATGGGTTAGTTAAATGTTTGAAGTAAATAATAATGAGGCAAAACTGGTAAAGAAATGTCTAAGAAGCAAATTTGCAGAAGCAAACATGGTCGGGTTGATAAGATGATGATTTGGAAGCATTTCTGAAGGCATAGATACCTTTCCATTGACTGTGCAAACAATCCTTGTTCATGTTTCCTTGTCTATATAAGGAGACTATAACTAGAAAAATTCTAAAAGCTAGTCATGAACACAAGGCTTATAAGATTCAGGATGTGCATGCTGTGCAACATAGACATCAAGACTACTTGTTAGATCATCAACTTGAGGTTATAATGATTGATCATAGGTTTTCAAAGAGATGAGAAAACCTATCATGTGGCTTTACAGTTTAAAAAGAAGCTTCATCATTCTGCTATTCAGTAGCCTTATAATTATAAATTCCTTTTCAGTAGTGTCTGGTACAGGGGCAAAAATTCCAAAGAACATGCATTCTCATAAAAAAGCAAATTGTCTTGTCCTAAACAAAAGAGCACTGAAACATGCCAACCTACAATCAGTTAACCATATTAAAAAAAAATTGAAAAGGATCAAAGCAAAGATGAATTTAGCAATCAAAAATGACTTGAGGGGAGTAACCATTCATTCATACAAATCCAAGGTGGGCATGTATTCTTTAATTAGTGATACATGCTATTGGCAAACTTGATGGTGGGAGAACAAGTCATATCATCTTAAGCCTAAAATGATGACTATGATAGATTATATTAAGATGCTAGAAAAAGAAACTACGAAAGTTCATGATGACCAAGTTCACTATCTGCATAAGCAATCAATAAGAAAAGGTGTTAAGTGACAATGCTCCAATGACCACGAATACAAGCTTCTAGGCAACAATGAATAAATTAGAATGGAGAACATATGATAGAAGTGAACTTCTAATGACTGGAGGATTCAACAATAAGAAGCCCATCTCCTTAAAACGGTGAAAAGGGAACTTCTAAACTTCTTGGATTAACAACTATATGAAAAAAACTACTTACTGGCAGTGTTGCATGGACTCTCACATCTAGCTCAAAAAATCTATTTTGAACATACCAGTGAGTCCTATGTGCAATTGGATACTTATCAAATTGTTTTGTCCAAAATCTAAAAATTAGCGGTGCTGGACTTGTGTATTCGAGGGCTGATCTTGATCATTCGAGGGGCCTGTAGTGTCCTCAGCAGCTTCTTCCTTGTCAGATATCTCATCCAAAAAATCTAGTCGAAGCTGCAGACTCTTCAGCAACACCTTGGATTGGACCTCATCCCTATCGAAAAGGTAGGCCATAGAAGCGTAGTCCCTCTTATCTTGAGCACACTCCTCCGAGGCCTTATAAGCCTCCTCCACGCTCTCGCGGGCTACAACATTTGGCCGACCCTTGGTCACGGACAGATCGCGATGCACCTTCACAAGCGTGCTGTTTAGCTCCTTGTCATGGTCCTCCTATTTCTTTCTTTCCTCAGCAATTATCTCCTTCAAATGAGTGACCTCGGTCTCGAGGAAGGACTTGGCAGTACCAAGCACCACTTTTTCCTTCTCCAGCTTCCCAATGTAATGCCATAGCTGGGAATAATCGTTGATATAATGACCCATCCGTGGAAAAGAAAAGTGTTAACAAAACGATCCGAGAAAATAAGATAACTATCCGAAGCAAACGCCGCTTACCTGAAAGGTCATAATTGCATCTTGTGGACAATGGCTGGGCTCCGGTGAATCTTTCGATATCGACGGGCAAGAAGGTGCTCTTGAAAGCATTTAGCCCGATGGCCCAGTCGTTGATGCCAGTAAGTGAAGCAGCAAAAGGCCCCAGATCCCCAAAACTCGTGGCCTGAGCCTCGAACTGAGCAAAGACGGGGGCGCCTGCTGCCGAAGTCGAGGCCCTGATGAACAAACTCTTTACAAAACTGAACGAGAACAGAACCAAGAATGGAGAAAAGGCAAAGGAAACTAGCTAGAAAAAAGAAAGAGAAAATAGGGAAGACTTTTGAGCACTCGGCTAAAGAAGAAAAGGGCCACCGGAGAGCTAGTGGGAGGATAGGCTTCTAGTGGACTCGTGGACTCTTGGCAGGAAGTGGGAAAACGAAAGGAAGATGCCCAAAACAAGATCTCTGAGAGATTAGGAAGAACCTGCTATTTATAAAATTACTTAATGGCTTAGATCTCCTAAGAGAAGGCTCACTTCCGCCCGATACTTGACACGTGGCAGGTTGAGAGTGGGCGAAACTAAAGTCTCACGGATTGAGGCAGCCAAAGTCTAAGCATAATCATTCGCCTCTTCGATTTTTGTGAAAGATGGCTACCCTGTTCTTCAAGCACCATGCCCTTCTGAAATAACACAACATTTAAGGTTTCTCGATTTCCACAAAATCCACGTGAGGTGCCTCTTCAAATGTCATGTCTCATTAACGAGGTGACTTCCGTACCATCCCATCTCGAACAAAACGACCCTCGGCATCTAAAGAAAAATTGAGGGATCTCCATGAGCCGAGGCAGGAAGTACATATTTAATTTTGAACATCATCCCTCGGAAGAAAAGAAAAAAGGAAAATCCGAGACATGCATGCACTTAAAAAGAAAACTATAATTCAATTCCATCGATTTTATAAACATACAAAAGCTAAGAATATTTAATTAGTACATATACATTTATCAATCTCGCCCTTGACCCTGACTCGACAAGTCAGTTGCTAATGGTTGTGCCTCGATCGGGACTTGAAGTAGATGTGCATTGTCTGCTAGAAGAACCTAGATCATGAAGGTCCTACACTCTTGAAACCTGGCCTCGTACTCCTTCCTTTCAACATGATCGAGCTGAGTGTCAGCGGCCCTCATCTAGATCTTGGTCAAGGACAATTCGCTCTCCAACCTAGCAACCTCTTTGCTGAGAGCTTAGGTATCTTTTTTCAACCCTCAAAGGTGGATTCGGCAACTACCAGCTGGCTCTTCGTAGTCCAAGCCTCTTCCATCTTTGTGCCATGACGACCTTGGATCCATTGGAACGCCATGGTGTTCCTTTTTGTCTCATCCGGTGCTTCTCAAAGAAATTGAGCCTCAGCTAGAGTCTCGTCCCGAGCTTGCTCAGTTTGCCAAATCATTTCCAAGGCCTGACCAAAAGGCCCCTCGCCTTGAAGACAGTTTACAAACCTGACGGAGCTCTTCCCATAACCACTCATTTTGATCTCTAGCCTATTTAAGCTCCCTCCGAAATCAACTTATTTGGGTATCGGCCTACTCCCTTAAGTCCTTCATCTTAGCCTTGATGTCTCTCTTAGGCGCATCTCTCCAAACTTTATAGCCGAGCGAACAGTGCTACGAGAAAGAGCGTCTGCTTGCTCCTTTTGATTCTTGAATTCTTGTTCTGCCTCGGATGTATGAGCCAAGGCCTTGTACAATTCCTTCTCGATCTTTGTGGCCTTCTTTTCTAACACCGCAGCCCTCTTCTCCACGATCTCGGCAGACTCCATAGAAAAATATAGGTGTCATCTCAACTGCAACGAATCACCATCAATATTGAACCCAAATACTCGAAAGCAAAGTACATTTATCATACCTGAATTATCGATTCAAAGATCCCGTGTCTATACGAATCAAGGTCTATAGATTGCTTCATCTGGACATCCCTAGGCAGTAGCAAGGATCGCACCAAATCTGCAGCCTTCTCAAAACCATCGACTGGACATACAAAAGATGCGACTAAAGCAGACTCTCAACTTTTTCACTGTCAATGGTGATTTAGCATGCTCACTGAGCAACACCTCTAGCAGAATGCCCAACTCCTGAAGCTTCTCGGCAATCTTCCAAATTTTTTAAATTTTGCGGGATCCATCTTCGAGAAAACTATTGCCAATATCTTGCCAGAAATTGCCCAAATGATGGAAATCACCCTCTCACGGTGCAAAATCTCCCTTAAGACGATAGTGAAATTGCAAAAGAACACTTTGGTTTCCACATTTATAAGAAAAGATGGCCATTAATGGGCAACATTTTTCAAAAAAAAAAGTATCGTAAATATGTGCTAAATGTCTCACCAGTATTTTGTTCATGTCTATCACAGAGTGCAACTTTTGCTTTGACTCGAGATCCCTCATATTAAAGTCGTATGTACTCTTCAGCCCGGGATGCTGTGCACCCGGTCTAAAAAGTAGGGGGCAATTGATAAGGGGTGATGAGGGATAAAATCCCCATCCTCGACATCCTGAGGGTCCTTATGCTGGACGTTGAGGCGAGCAGTGACGAGGATCAAGAACACGTGACTCTGTCTCTAAAGCAAGGCATAGACTTCTTAGATCCTTCCCTTTCAATTCCTGTAATCCCTTGGACCGTGCCACTTACACTCAGATTGTTTATGTGGAAGACACCGTCCCAGGTGGAACATCAACCAAATATCTACAAAGAGGGATAAGGGTTAGCCAACCCTCGGTGTTCAGCACTCAGCCCTTGGCCCTCGATCCTTGAACGACCAAAGAGAGAGAGAGGGGTTAGTCAAGGTATCCCCCGAATGATTGACGGAACAACACCAGTTACAGACTCGCTATACGAAGGCTCCTCAAATAACAGTACCCAAAGCCTACCTTCAGCCTCCAAGGGAAAATTGTACTGTTGGACCCCCCCTCAATCCTGATAAACGACCTTCACTTCTTCAAAATCTAGAATCGTCCCCTTTGAATGGCATAAGGCAAGAGCTTTGGCCTTTGCCCTGATTGTGCCTTGGCCCTTGGCCGGGCAAACCCTCGTATTGGGTCCTCCACATGACGGTTCCTTGGCCAGTTGGTCCTTGTCATGTATAATTCTCGGCCTCAACTCCATTATGCCTCGGCCCTCGGCTCAATTATGCCTCGGCCCTCGGCTTAGAGGACCCTTAACCTGACTCATACTTAACCTAGTTTACCTTTGAAGAAGGAAATCCTTCCAAGAAAGCACTATCGAACAACACCAAGGAAGGTCGTTCAATGCTTATCCCTATGAATACAGAGGTGTGATCAAGATATCATGTCCTATAATCTCCAACAAATCCACTTAATTAAAAGGGACATGACCTATTTCAAGCTACAGTCCAAATCGCCATTCAAGAAAGTAGCTAGCTATGCAAATAAAACAAAGGCCTCATTATTGGAGGACAAACCTGCGATGACTTTCCGCCCGATCCCCTGACATCCTTTGATGTCACTTGATACCTGGTCAAATCTCACCAACTCACTAGAGATTTTGATATTTCCAAAATATCCGTCGCCTTGCCTATAAAAAGGAGCTCCCAAGGTATGTTCCTGTGAGCTACTATTCTTTCCCGCTCTATTTCTTCCCCATTGTTGTCTAATACTAACTTGAGCATTGAAGTGCCTTTGCTAGAGCCACCTCTGGTGAGATTTTTTGCAAGTACAGTCCATGAGAACCACCTGCTCCAGTATACTATGGCGGCAAGCTAGATTTCAGCCTCAACACCCCCTTCAGAACATTGGGTGGTATGTTAAAAGTAAGAAAATTTTACGTCCGCCATTCAAATTGGTCTATTGGGCCCACGTGGGCATGCATCCAAGTGGCTGATTTGCTGAGTGGAAGAAACAAGATACTTGGGCACATACAGAAAAAAATAATCTTAATAAGCTTATATTTTAAGTTAATGTTTACATTGACAATATCAACATATAACTTTTGTTAAGGTGTTTCATCTTGCATGTAAAATCAATTATGCGCTTCTTTGTTGTTCATTGCTAACTAATTTGTGGTTGGTTGGTTCATATGGTCATGTGATTTCAAAAATTCCAATGACTGAAATTTTTGATATGTACTTTGAAAGTTGGAAGCTAGTGATTCTTCTGGATTCGGTCTGTCCTTGGGTGGACCGCCTTTGTCATGACTTGATGGCCTTAAGGCCTTTTTCTAAATGCTAATGAAATTTTATTTTCGCATTCAAACAATGTGTGTTTCTATTTTTCCTGCTTTACTATCTCTTACAGCTGGAAGTTAGAATTAATTAGTTATTGATGCCGTAGGATATCAAGTTTGAAAGACTTAGGGTTTTGCCGGCAAATGTTTTTAGAAAAACCACAAAGGTTGGTAGTTACTTAGATCTCTAGCACCAAGTAACAAGGGACTTTATTGTTAGCTCTCGACTCTATGCCAAGACCTCTTGGTTAACCAAGCTGGACGAAGGACGAGGGACCTTTTGGTTAGCCCTCATCATTAAGCCGGGATTTTATAGTTAAACCCATAAGCCGAGAGATAAGGATCTTCATAGTTAGCCCTTGACCCTATACTGGAACCTCTTCGTTAAACCAGCTAGCCGAAAGACGAAGAATCTTTTGGTTAATCCTTGTTGTTGAGCCGAGACTTCATAGTTAACCTGATAGGCCGAGGGGCAAGTGTTTTCATAATTAGCCCTCGACCCTATACTGGGACTTCTTGGTTAACCTGCTGGCCGGAGAACAAGGGACCTTATGGTTAGCCCTCATCATTAAGCTGGGACTTCATAGTTAACTCGATAGGCCGAGGGATAAGGGTCTTCATAATTAGCCCTCGACCCTATATTGGGACCTCTTGGTTAACCTAGCTGGCCGAAGGATGAGGAACTTTTGGTTAGCCCTCGTCATTAAGCCAGGACTTCATAGTTAACTCGATAGGCTAAAGGACAAGGGTCTTCATAGTTAGCCCATGACCCTATACTGAAACCTCTTGGTTAACCCAGCTGGTCGAAGGACAAGGAACCTTTAGGTTAGTCCTCGTCGTTGAGCCAGGACTTCTTAATTAACCCGACAGGCCGAGGGATGAGGGTCTTTATAGTTAGTCCTTGACCCGATACTGGGACCTCTTAGTTAACCCAACTGGCCGAAGGATGAGGAATCTTTTGGTTAGCCCTCGTCGTTGAGCCAGGACTTCATAGTTATCTCCACAGGCCGAGGGATGAGGGTCTTCACAGTTAGCCCTCGACCCTATATTGGGACCTCTTGGTTACCCAACTGGCCGAAGGACCAAGGATCAAGGTTTTCGAAACCATCCAGAACCGCTCGATTCGGAACATACCATACCGTACCAGCCAAGAACTGATACGGTTCAGTCCTAAAAATGGTTCGAGACCTGAACTATAAAAAATGACCTAAACCAGACCGATATGGATTGGTTCAGTACAACACGGGTCGATTCAGTACGGTATGGGTCAGTTTGGTATGGCACAGGTCGGTTTGGCATAGTACAGTCCGGTTCAATCCGGTTCGGGCTCGATTCTATCCAGTTTAGATCCGGTTTAGGCCTGGTTCAACAATCCTTGCTTGAGAGGAGAGGTAAATAGTTTTTTTCTTAATTCACCAAGATCGGTACATGTATCGATACGGTACCATACCGTATCGTACCGATTTTAGCAATCTTTGCCAGGGACCTTTTGGTTAGCCCTCGTCGTTGAGCCAGGACTTCCTAGTTAACTCGACAGGTCAAGGGACGAGGGCCTTCATAGTTGGTTAACCCTATGCTGGAACCTTTCAATTAATCCAGCTGGCTACAAGACAGAGGGACCTTTTGGTTAGCCCTCGTTGTTGAGGTTCCAGAGGTTGCCTTGTAGCAAATGGAAGTTCTCTAAAAAAAATTAAATTAGATACAAAATAGGACTCGCATAACAAATTGGTTAGAGGATATCTTGAAAAGTACATGTAATGAAATAAAATTAGGCCTACCAGACACTTCCATTGCATGTCTGGTTGCTACCGATATCCTGGATACTAACCCCAAGGATCCTTTGTTAATTATGGGACTATGCCTCTCCCAGCTATTGAGCCAAGTCTTTGGTTCTCCAATCTATACTCGTCTTTTGAGAATTTTTGACATCACACAACGAACATCCTAATGTTGCTACCTCCTTGGGCTGCAGGACGCCACGCGGCGGGGTGAGGGTGTATTTGGATATAATCCCTAGGTGGGTTTTATTTTCTTAAGTCATGCATGCTTTTATGGCACCGTACTAGTGCTGACATCAAGTAATCATGGTGACTTCGAGAGGATTAGGGGGTTGACTCGGGAGACTCACCACCTAAACACCCCTTCTCGAAGGTGCTTAATTTGTAGAGAGAGGACACATGTCCACTGGCAATGGCGCATGAGTGCGGCCGAGAACACATGTCCCACAAAGATTGAGCACAAGTGTGACTAGTCCTTGACAGGCCCTTCTATAAATAAACGCCGACAAGCATACTTTCAAAATATTGCCTTCCTATTATCTCCAGCCCTTGCAGGAGAACATCGCTGCCAGCTTCCCACTTAGATGCTTGCGACATGGGTTCCCATTCTTAATAAAGGGATTACCCCAAAAAAGGTGTTCAAATGGAATACAAAGAGTGGCGACGGGTACTTACCTTGGCTTAGGAAGTATTGGAAATAGCCAACGATTCGACTGCATTTCTGCTACCCTCCCTGGCCAAGGGATGGAACTGGGAGAGAGCTTAGGTTGTGCACCTCATCATCCACTTCCTCATCTCTCGGTTCCTCTTCAATAGGCACTAGGTGTAGGAGAAAGGCAACAAGCGACCTTTGTCACAGACCGTGAACGGTTGGTGGTCTCTAAGATATTCCTCTCTTGCAGCAAGCCTCTTGGTTTGCATGAGCTTTTTCTCCCTTGTCTGAGTGCGGACTGAGAGGGACCTTTTGTTAGGTTGACACCATGCAAAGAGAGTCCACATCCAACGTTCGTCGGCTTTGCCTGCGCGGTGTACCTCTATGACAGAGAGACCTTCATATATGTCGATAGGCATTGGCTACTTACAAAGCGCAAGGGAGGTCTTCAGTTCCTTGAGATGAAATTGTCACCTCAGGGGTCAGCGCTCAATCCCAGTTCTCCTTCGGTTGATGCAAAATTTGGAATCTCAAACCAGTCTTCCGGGGTTCACCCATGTTTTGGCCGCACTTCATGAAATATCCCTGAGACAAATGTAATGGCATGTACTCGAACAACTCATTAATACAATGATCTTTTCTTGGACTTTTTATCTATATATGCTTATTGTTTATGAAATTCCAGACCGTGCATCGTATTCTCTATTCGACTTTAGTGGTCTAGACTTCATCCTTCTGGCCTTGACAAAGGATTTTACGTTGATTTAAACTTAACCTTAAGGTTTTTGACTCGACGACCCTTAGCATTGAAACCAAGGTTCCCTAGCTAATTCAAGACAATCACAAAAAAGGACAAACTTTTGTTTAATAGAATTAGAGAAGATTACATTATTGACAGTACATTCGTATATTCTTAGAATTCCAGGGGCACGACAAGGGTGTTCCATCCAATAAGCCAGATGATAGGTTCCAGGTCGGAGAACTTCTTCCACTCAGTATGGCCCCTCCCAATTTAAAGATGGCTTCCCTTGGGCGATCGACTGGGACACTTCAGCTTGCCAAAGTACGAGATTTCCGACCTTGAAGAGCTTGCCTCGGACTTTCACAACGTGATGTCTGGCGACTCTTTGTCGATAGGCCGCCATTCTCACCGTCGCACACTCACAGACTTCTAAAAATAGGTCCAAGTTCACTTGTAGGTGCTGGGAGTTACTATTCTCCTAAAATTTCTCGACTCGGAAGGGGGGAAGGCCCAATTCTAATGAGATCACCACTTCGGTCCCAAAAGAAAGGTTGAAATGAGTTTAACCGATTGGGATTCTTTGCATTGTTTAATAGGGCCCAAAGAACATGGTGCAGCTCGACAGGCCATGCCTCCTTCGCTAAATTGAGTCGAGTCTTTAGTCCCTACAAAAGAGTCAAGTTAGTAATCTCAGCCTTTCCGTTAGCTTGGAGATGGCCTATAGAAGTAAAATACTTTATGCATAGATCCTTGCAAAATTCGGCTAACTTGAAACCACTAAACTACCGGCCATTGTCTGTGATAATGATCCTGGGAAGGCCAAAGTGGCAGACAATGAACTTCCATATGAAGTCTGCTCGTCAAGATTCCCGGTACCGATATCGAAACCCATACCGATATTGGGCCGATTTGGTACGATACTGGTACCGTACCGTATCGACACGGTACGACATGTCCATTTTTTTAATGAGTTTTAGGTTTTTTTTTGTTTTTTAGGGTTCAGGGCCTTAGGATTTAGTATTTAGGCCTTTAGGATTTAGGATTTAAAGTTTAGAGTTCAAGATTTAGAATTCATGATTTAAAAAATGCTAATACATTAATTCTAATTAAAATAAAATACAAAATGATAATTAAAGAAAGATTATCAGTCAAGTAAAAGATAATATATAAATATAATTACATACCAATATCTAGAATCGGGTAGAATGTCGATATCCATTAATATGAGAATCATTTATATACTGTGTAAGAACATCAGTAAATGTCTAGACAAGCAGCATGATACTCCTGTAAGGTCATCCCAGGAATATGCGTGATGGATCGTAACTCATCGCATATCCCTCAATAAGGTCCCAGCTCTGAGAGATATCCAAAGACTAATGATATGGCTGTGCAGGGACCCATCCAAATATGCCAACAGTAAAATCAGATCCATAAGATGCTCCGGACTGCATGGAATAATAATCACTGAAAGATAATGTCTCAGATGCACCATATGGACTATATGGATCACAAGCTGCCGGTAGCTGAGGATAAGAGGATCCTGAATGAGGATGACCTTGATACATCCATGATCATACTCCACGTGCAAGAGCTGCAGCTACATCGTGCCCAAACGACCTCGCAGAGCCCATCGCCTATATAAAATCGTATCACCACGAGGTCTACCAACTGGTGCTCCATGATCTGTATCCTGTGTCACATGGCTAAATTGCGACTCACCAGTGAATCGAATATGAATAAATAGCTGACTCATATCCTCCAGCCCTTCCCTGATCACTAGATCCTTCACTATCTGAAGAAGCACTAGCATCACTTTATCTGGCAAGGATCGCTAAACAGAAATCGGGGCCCGTACCGGTTAGCGACCAATATGGTACAGTATGGTCCGTACCGTACCGTACAGGTAATGTACCATCTTAAAAAACTGAGAAAGAACTCTCTTCCTCCCCCCTCTCAACCGTACCGTACCTATACGTGTACCGGTCTTAAAAAATTGAGAAAAAATACTCTTCCTCCCCCCTCTCAAGTAAGAATCGTTGAACCAAACTTGAACCAGACCCGAACCAAGCCAAACCGAGCCCAAACCGGAACGAACCAGGCGATACGCACCGGTACGGTACCGAACCATACTGGTATGGAATATAATTTTTTTTATTTTTTCAACGATCCGAAGGCCGAACCATTTTTTATAGTTGAATTGTACCGATTCTTGATCGGTACGGTATGGTACGGTACCGCAAATCCTGCTATCTAGTATCTGAATCTGAATGAACTAAATACTCCGATGGAGGTGCAACTGCCTTTTCTTTTTCTCTATCTTCGAGCCAAATAGATGGCGGAAAGGAACGATGTATTGTATTGGAGCCCTGTGAGAATATTGCTTGTTGCCCATTGTCCAGCATCCATCCCAACCTCGCTAGCTACAAAACTGGCTGGTCAAGAAGGCGATCCTGGCTCATCAAGCTCCGGCTTCTAATGCTGACTCAAGACCCATCCAATCATTGGATTTTCATCCTTATCAACATATATACTTGTAGTGGGATTGGAGTATTTCAATTTAACTTCTTCCTGAATGTACTTTAGTCTCAATCTTAAATTATAGTATACATAAACAAGATCGTTGAGACGTTTCTATTTCAAATAGTTTCTTTGCTTGGAATGGATAAGGCCACATATAGACTAGTTGCACTGACATCCACTAGATGACACTGTCTAGGAGAAGATCTTGACGCAAGAACCTTTAGATTTTTTGCTGATCTACCAAAATGCACCCACCATTCAGTTGTAAAAGATATTAAATCATTTAGAATTTTAGATTTAGCAAAATAAAAAAATCAATATGAATCTAATATTAGACTTAGTGCTTAGTAGTACCTACCATGATTCATCTTTGATTTACTTCTAATTGCTACAACGAATCCAAAAAAAATCTATGCCCTTCCTAAAAAATTTTATCTACAAAAAAATAGTTTTATTATAATGTGCTATTTGTTGAAATTACTAATAAAAATGACTCTAACAATTTCAACCTTACTTCTTCTAGGTACATAGTAACGACATCTGGATCGGGCTCCATCTTGTAGATAATATTACGTAAGACAGACATAAGCTCTTCATCCATGACGATGTCTGGTATGGAATATTGGAATCTCGGATTCAAATAATAAACTAGACATATTTTAAAAATTAATCAAGCATACTTGTACAAATCCAATTTAATTTAAATTTTTAGAGACCTCATAAAGTACTACGTACCTACTAGATGCAAATCCGAACTCATTTAATAACTCCACCGTCCATCAATGAGCTGGATACACTCAGTAGCATGTGATAGATCTGCCTCTTAAATATTTTTCTTTGCCTTTTGCATTATGTAATACAGGAAATCCATCTGAGCATACCTCTCAGAGTCCATGACCCGAAGTACCTCATATAAAGACTTGGTAACCTTCACTATCCTCTCAACCCATTGCCAAAATATCTATCTCGTTACTAAATTCTCGACATTCAGTATTTGTCCTGGCATATCTGCTCTACTGCCACTCCTGACTGACAAACATCTGACACAGCTTTACTTTTTTTGCTAAGAAGACTATCAAGTGCTATATATTTAATAGCAAACCATATGATCCCTGATCTCAATATTGTCCCTGTAAAGCTTCTCATCAATGATAAAATCCATGTACGACTATATATGAATCTGGTGATCGTCTGTGCTAACTTAGCTATCTTCTGCATCTTGTGAATTTTTTCAATATCTATCAACTGAGGTATATACAATATACATACAAGGAATCCAAAAAATATGCAGTCGCCGCAGCATCAAAATCTGCCATGCAGTCCTGTACTATAGTCTATTATCTGTGATGACCTGCACGACATTATGCTCTCCCACCTGATCAATCACCTTCTCCATCAATCTGAGAATATAACTGCTGTCGTGCACTTGATTTGAAGCATCAATAAACTTCTGAAAAAAATTTCCATCACAATAAATCAAGAAGTTGATGCTCCGTCTAGTAGGACTAATCCAACCATCACACGTCACTGTCAACCCATACACTGACCACTTGCTTTGATAGGAGACAATCCAATTTTCTAGCTCCTTGTTACTATCAAAAAGCTGACCATAAGTATCACTCAATCTTGGAGGATCTACATCTACACCAGCAGTCTATATAGATGAAATAGCAGAGCGATAATATGGATTGTCTATTGCATGCACTGGAACATGATTGAAATGAAACCAGGATCCAATAACCCGCGCTACATATCCTTCTTTTTATCTTTTTAGCATGGTGTCAATCTTTTGTTGCTTGAAATCTTTGCTAGAAAGGGCATACGATCGATATCATGGATAATGGCTCCTGTTGGAATGTTCCTGGAGGACTTTTTTCTACTGCCAATGCTTCCGACATGGATGCAATACAGCTGGTACCTCTCTTGACGGGCTCTCTGACTGTAAAGATCCTCCTAAACTGTCTCAAACTCTCCTGCAATACTAGCAAAGCCGGATCCTGATCCCGACTCACAAGCTAATGACCCAAATCGCTATCTATACCTGGTTATCTCCTCTGCCTGCCTTTGATCATACAAGTTCGCCTAAATGGCAGTCTCCATCTGTACCTCATCATCAGAAAGACTAGATACTCCCTGACTTTCTTGAGTAATAAGGTGGTTCTGCAACTCTACGATCCACCTCTGCCTTCTTCTTTGATGTTTTTTCCTTTTCAGCTTTGAAATCAGCAAAATTCTTCAACAACTGACAGACTTCATATGGATACTGTCGGCATGCAGATACATCAGAATAGCCGCCAGTCAAGTACTGCTTCAACCTTGTTATCTCCCATATTCGAATTCTACATTGCACCATTTACACCTTCAGTGATGCCAATCCGAGAGCATTTCTCCATGCAACCAATCAATATCACGCTCTGGATCCTTCTTTCTTCTCGATGGATCCATACCTGAATATTTAAATTGCACATAAGGTCAATAATTATGCATATTAACTAATACTTTGTTAACATAATTTTTTTATATTTTTTAATTTACATAAATATTTTTTAATTTTTTGGATTTAAAAAATATGAAAAATAAAATTATCATAAAAAAATGTGATCATAGATTCATGTAGGATCCGATCATAGATGCTATATTTTTTTAAGATCCTCAAAATGCAATAAAGGATATTTTTCTTCAATTTAAGACCTAAAGCACTATATCATAAGACACGTTAAAACTTGAATAAATCAACATAAAATTTATAATAAAAATAGCTTACAAACCTTATAATAATAATATATAATTATAATTTTTTATTAATTATTTTTTTATTATTTAATCTAAAATTAATTTTTAATTTAAAAAATTATATACTTAATAAAAAATCAAGATCTTAGTATCATTGCGTAGATCTATCCTAGATCTACCACATACTCTAAAATCATGTCCAACAAAAAAAATTTGATAATATTTTTTCTTAATTTTCTAATTTTCACGAATTTCAACAAAAAAAAGAGGGAAAAAGAAAAAAAAAAGCTCTAAATACCTTGAATCTATCTTCCTCTTCAATTTCTGAACCTCTGATTGCCTTGAAATGGAAAAAAAATATTTTCTCCTTCGTTGAAGCTACCTGCAACAAAAAAAGAGATAAAACACCCCCCTCGCTATACACTACAGTGCCAAACAGGAAAAGCACAAAAACCAATACGAACTGGTTCGAACCAGACCGAACCGATCACGAACCGACCAGTTCGTTGCGGTTCCAACCGGTTCAGGACCGATTCGGGTTGGTTTTTTTATTTTTTTTATTTGGTAAATGCCGGGATCCATTTTATATGGTCAAACCGTGTCAGCCGACCACCAGTCCAGTTCAGTACAGCCCGAACCGACGGGTACGATATGATTCGACGATCCTTGCTGCTCGTGCTTCGGTGATTTTGGCTAGAGACTCAGCTTCGATCCATTTTGTGAAGTAATCGATGGCCATTAATAGAAACTTCTGTTGTCCCGAAGCCTGGTAGAAGGAACCAAGTATATCCATCCCCTACTAGACGAAGGGCCATGGTGCACTAATTGGAATTAGCAGGGCGGCCGACTATCCCTGCATATTGGAATGTTGTTGGCACTAGTCTCATTTCCTAATATAATCCATGACATCTTGATACATGGTGGACCAATAATAGCTTTGACAGAGAATTTTAAAGAGGACTTGCCCCCTAAGTGGCCCCCACACAACCCTTCATGGACTTCCCGAAAGGCATACTCTACTTCCGATGGGCGTAAACATCTCAGCAAGGGCAGGGAAAAAGCTCTTGTACAATTTGTCCTCCTAAAGGACGTATTGTAAGGCCTTACACTTCAACTTTTGGGCTTCTTTCCGGTCGATAGGAAGGGTCCCATCACGAAGATAACAAATCAATGGGTCGATCCAATAGGGCTCGAGATTGAGCTGCAGCATTGATGCCATTTTCTTGATACTAAATTCTTCCACCACTTCAAAGAAGACTTGAGCACGTAAATCAAATTACATGTTGCCAATCTCGCAAGGGCATTAGCGCATTCTCTACTCGGGAAAACTGCTGGATACCAAAGCTTCGGAAGGCTTTAATCAAATCCTACACTTTTGACAAGTACTTCATATTTTCCTCTCGGGCTTCATATTCATCACATACATAGCCCGCAATAAATTGAGAATCACTGCAAGCCTCCAAATGCTAAACACCCAATTCTTTAGATATCCTGAGGCCAGTTATTAAGGCCTCACATTCAATCTCATTATTGCTAGAGAAAAATCCAAAGCGGAGGGCATATTGGAAAATGCCTCCTTCAGGACTGACAAGAATTAATCCTGTCCCCGAGCCATTAGCATTTAACGAGCCATCCACATGCAATACCCAATGGTTTTCTAGGCTTTCCTTAAAAGGACTGTCAATTTTTACAGGCTCTTCATTTGAGATTGTGCACTCCATCACAAAGTCTGCCAATATTTGCACTTTGATGGAAGATTAGGGTCAAAACACAATATCAAACTCCATAAGCTCGAGGGCCCATTTAGTTGTCCGACCCGCAGTGTCTGGCTTATGCAAGGCAGCCTTAAGTGGTTGATCTGTTAAGACCATGGTATGGGCCTAAAAGTAGGGCCAAATCTTCCTAGCTGAGACTACAATAACAAAGATTAGCTTCTTGAGCCACGAGTACCGAGTTTCCATGTTTTATAATACTCTGCTGGTATAATAGATTGGCTTCCATACTTGGTTTTCCTCTCGAACTAACATAGATCCGATGGACGAGGGAGACATGGCTCAATATAAATGTTGCTCCTCGCCAGTCTCGGGCTTGTTGAGGAGCGAGGGAGTGCTGAGGTAGACTTTAAGCTCTTCGAGTGCCCTCTGGCACTCATCGGTCCATTGGAAGTCCTTCGACTCCTTCAAAATTTGGAAAGGCAGACACCGCTCAGCCAATCTAGAGATGATCAACTGAGGGCAGCTATTCTCCCAATGAGTCTATGTACATATTTAACCATCCTCAGAGCTTCCATTTACCACACTGCTTGATCTTCTCTGGATTGGCTTCAATTCCTCAATGTGACATGCTAAGGGTTACCCCAAATATACACTTGACAGGATTTGGCTTCACCTGGTATTGGCACAAGGTGGCGAAGGTTTCTTTCAGGTCGTCGACATGGTTTCTAGATGTACAACTTTTAACGAGCATATCGTCGACGTAGACCTCCATATTGCAGCCAATTTACTCCTTGAACACTTTGTTTACTGGCCGCTGACATGTTGTCCCTACATTTTTCAAGCCAAAAAGCATTATCTTGTAACAAAACAAGCCACGACCAGTAATAAAAGCAGTTTTGTCCTCGTCCCCTAGTGCCACATGGATTTAACTATATTCGGAGAAAGCATCCTTGAATGACAGGAGTTCATGGCCTGCGATAGCATCGATGAATTGATCTATTCGGGGAAGGGGATAGCTGTCCTTAAGACAAGCTTTGTTCAAATCGATGAAGTGAATAAACATTCGCAACTTTGCATTAGCTTTCTTCACCAGAATGGCATTGGCCAACCATTCAAGATAGTTGACTTTTCTGATAAAGCCAGTGCTAGTTACTTATCTACCTCTTCAGTGATGACTTTCTGTCGTTCAGGAGCGAAGTTTCTGTTTTTCTGCTTTATTGGTCGATGGAGTGGGTCCACTTCCAAGCAATGTACCATCATTTCAGGGCCAATACCTGACATTTCAGTAGCGGATCAAGCAAAAATGTAATCATTTTCTTGTAAAAAATTTTCAAGTTGCTGCCTTGAAGTTTCAAGTTTTAAGCCGATGCGAACGTGCCTGATAGGGGACTTCTAGGAAATCGGATCGTTGATCATTAAGAAACGACCCTAAGCTAGGTTAAACCAGAACCCAATTATTTTTCTCCAATTTTTTTATTCAAATGAAACCTTTTTTTTTCATATATTTTTTTCTTCCATTTTTTTTCACTTTTTTTTCTCACGATTTTTTTCTCTTTTATTTCCTTCCTTATTTTCCAACTGAAATAGAATCGGCAAGGGGGGCGTCTTGCTATAAGAAGCGTGCAGCCCCTTGCTTTTACGATCGTGTGAACGCCTCTTCTTTCCTACGGGTCGATGCAGAGAGAACAGGGGAGCTTCAGAGAGAGATTCCGGCAGGATTGTTGGCGACATTCTCGAAGGAACCTTTGCCGGAGGGAGGCGCGGCCGACGATTGGCAGCATGGGGGGCATGGCATCGGCACGGACATGGGCGGTATAGATGCACGAAGAGGAGGAAGGGGTTCGGCCGGACTCGAAGGAGGTAACGCGGGTGGCACAGGGGGGTGCTGGCTCGGAGGCGACGCAAGGGGTGCCAGCTCAGAGGCGACGCGGGCGGCGCAGGGGGGTGCCGGCTTGGAGGTGACGCGAGCGATGGTTCGGCTCTGTTCCATGGATTAGTGGATTCATGGAGGGATCCGTTGCCAGAGAGATGACGGACTAGTGGTCGTTCATGAATGGTTGGTGGGGCTTGGCCTTGGATCTTTCTGGACGGGATAGGAGGAAGATGCTGTGTCGTCACGGACGAAGACGGGGAGCAGAGGAGACGGACGAGGGTGCTGGGCCAGAGGGAGATTCCGATCAGCGGGGTGGTTTGCTCAGTCTGTCAAATGGGGAGATCGGGCGGTCGTGCTTCTTCTCCACGGATCAACACCAAAAACCAAAAACCAGAGGGCTTGACTTGGAATGCTGGGATTCTCAGAGTGGGAAGGGGAAAAGAAGAGGAAGCAGGAGAGTTAGAGGAGGAAGAGGGAAGATCCAGGAAGAAAAGATAACAACGAGTCTCAGAGGAAGAACCAGAAGAGAGAAGAGCAGGGGAAAAGAAGGATAGGGGGGGCAGTCGGGACACACCCAAGCACTTTTCTCAAATATTCTTTGCTAACTTTTTATTGAATAACCAAACATCTTAAATAGACTAATCTAAGATATCCGAAGCCATCACGGTCTGGACTACCGTGAAGTTGGTCGATAGTGTTTTTTGTCGAGGTTCAATGCCAAGGGTCACAGACAACACTATTTCTCTCTCGGCATGAACTTGATTACCCCCGAAGCCAGTGAGGAGTATGGAGGATCTCTGTAGTTGATGTCTAGACAAACACATTTTAGAGAATGCATCGTAAATCAAGACATTAGTCGAACTTCCATTATCAACAAGGATTCGATGTACATCATAGTTGGCCACAACGGCCGAGATTACAAGGGGATCATCATGCGGGAGCCGGACTCCTGCAAGGTCATCATCGGAGAAGAGGATAGCATTATTGTCCTTGAGTCGCTTTAGGACATCCTCCTTGTCCCTCCTCCAGTCGATAGGCCGGTGTATCATCCCTACACCTCCGTTGGTGGCCTTTGATTTGACAGTTCGACCTTTTCAGGAAGTGGCTGGGGAATAGTAGCTTCCGATCGAGGTCCTTGACGACCAATGTACCACCCCAAATACCCTCTTTTAATGAGATCCTCAATCGCATCCTTCAGTTGGATGCATTCTTCAGTATTGTGGCCGTGGTCCCGGTGGAATCGACAATATTTGTTCCTATTCCTTACGGAAAAGGAAGCCTTCATGGGACGGGGCCGTTGGAGATAATTCTCTTTCTCTATCTCCATGAGGATCTTTTCTCGAGAAAGGTTGAGGGGGGTGTAGGAGTCGAATCTTCCTCTCGACTCTCTGGACCTGGAAGGACTTTTCCGGCGGTCAGTATATTTGCTGTTATTGTTATTGGAGATCAGGGGACCTTATTCCCTGTTGTTCTTCTTTTTTGAAGGGGGCTTCCCTTCGATCAGTCATCGGTTGGCCACCTGCTCTTCAGTATCGACGTATTTCTGAGCCTTCAACAAGAGCTCAGCGTAGCTTTTGGAGAACTTATCCAAGAAAAAAGTGAGCCTGGATGTATGAAGCCTTTCTTTAGTGCAGATATGGCCACATGCTCGTTGAGATCGGGGATCTCAAGTGTGGCCGCATTAAACCTGGAGATGTAGTCTCACAGGCTTTCTCCTTCGTTTTGATGGATGAACAGTGTGTCCGTATTTCGGGGAGTCTTGCGGCAGGTCCTGAAATGCAAGACAGACAATTTCTCTAACTCGAAAAAAAAATCGATGGTACCTGGGTGTAGGCTTGAGTACCACATATGAGCGGCTTTCTTCGAGGTGGCCGGGAACGCGAGGCAGTACATCGCGTCCGAAACTCCTTGGATCATCATATGGGCCTTAAAACTGCCCAAGTGATCAAAGGGATCGGAGATGCCGTCATAGGGTTCCATCTGGAGAACCCTGAAGTGCCGAGAAATGACTTCGGTCATGATATGATCGGTGTAGGATGGGCGTAGATCACCCACTATCAAGTTGTCGGGATCCTTTAGATCCCGCATTCTCTGCTCCCACGCCCTCGCCATTTCCGATTCAATGGCTCTAAATCTTCCGTCGTAATCGGGAGTCTGCTTCGGCGCCCTCTCTACGGGAGTAGAGTCTTCGGAGGAGAGTGAGGAAATTTGCCTAGGCCTTTTCCTTTTCTGCGGGAAATCGGCGGGCCTAGGCAGTCTCGAACTTCGGCCTTCAGGAGAGGGTCGAGAACGGGGGGAGAGGTGTGTAGAACCTTCCCGTAGGACTCTCTTCCTTCGGGATCGAGAGCTATGTCTGGAAGCGGCTGGTGGATTTTCCACCGGAAAAGCTCTGTTCTGAAAATCTTGAACCATGGCCATAAGGTTAGTGACCTGGTTCACAAGGGCTTCAAATTGCTGCGATCCCACGACAACTGTGGGAGATAGGACGTCATTCTCTTCAGGGGGCGCACCCCCTTGGGATGGAACACGACTCCGACTTGTGGAGGCGATCTGAGTCTTTCCTCTCACCATCAGGAACTTCTTACTTTCCCTTGTTTAGGAGGGAGCTTAAAGAGTGCTGTCTATCACCCCCCCTTCCTGACACGCCAATCTGTTGGTGTGGAGTCCCTATTCCGGCCGGTCAGAGCTGCTGCACCACAGGATCGCTCTCTGGTTCACCTGCAAAACAGGTCCCTCGTCGGAGTTGTTCCGGCGAGGGACACTCCGATGCCTAAGTCAGAGGCGGGGCCCAGCCACAGAATGGAAAATATTCTCGAGAAGCAGAGGGAAAGGCTCTTTGAATTTAGAGTATGTATGTGTGTACCTCTCTCGAGCATTTCTTCTTACCGCTATTTATAAGGAGGCGCCCAGCCTGCGGATCCGTTCTTCTCCCAGTGATTATAGGAAGTTAATTTCTTCCCATGATTGGCAATCGTGGATTGTCATTGAGCGGTTCTAGCTAGACCGGAGGCATGGCAGCTAGAATTGCGTGCCATGATCGTGGCATGGAGATAGTCAATAGTAACCGTTGGTTACTGTTGCCTATCCGAGACATATCATGGACCCATCTTCAGATTTTTTCTGTTTAGAGAGATTCTCGTAATTGAACCGAGGATCTTCCCGTCTTCGGATCTTCTTGGTCGGAGATCTTGTCTTCTGCATGAGTCAAGGACTTGGTGTTTACCAAGGACCGGAGATCATGTCTTTGGTAGGAAACGAAGAGCATATCTTCGAAAGTCAAGGAGAAGCCTGGTCTTCGGTTAAGGCAGAAGACATAATCCGAAGGTCTTGCCTTCGGATGTCGTAGGCCGGCAAAGAGTCTTTGGATTACCCGTGGTTGGCCCGATCTTTCTCGGTCCAAAGTCGTTGGCTCAGAGGCAAGATCTTCGGTCAACCGAATCGGCATTCGATTCGTACTTAGACCGGAATACCCAACAATCCCCGACAACCTAGGTCATATTACCATGCTCTAATTTACATCAAAATATCAACTCGAACATTTTTACACCGCAAAAAACCAGTTTCCGCGATACTTTTTAAATTTCCAGCACCGCCATAGAACTAGACGTTCCTCAAGAACAAGCAAAACTCCAAATAAGAAAAGAAATGAAGAAATCAATACACTTCACGTGAAACTGAAATTAGTTTAGCTCATTCCACAAAATCAAGATTAATCCAGAAAAAAATAATATAAAAAAAAGGCAAGACAAAACGCTAAAAGCACATGACCAAAATCAAGAAATAGGAGAAAAAAAAGGTTACCTTCTTCATGTCAACGTGGACGCGAGGAAGTAGACGCAGTCGGTATTCCTCTTCAGCGTCTCTTCCTCCGCCGTCAGAGGACGGCTCTGTTCCTGTCCGCCGCCCGACTCCATCGCCCGCCCTTACAAAATGTATATCGATCAGTCCCTGTTTGACGGCTCCCAGATGATCGATCCGTGAGAGGAATGATCAAGCAGGTTGAGAAATTGGAGATTAGGAAAGAATAGATCGCGACGAATCGATCCAAAAATCCGATCAGGATATCAGAGACGACGGGGAGTGACGAAAAGGAAAGGCGGAGGCTTTGGGGGGTTTTATGCGATAAAAAGATTATTTGATTTTAGGGCCTGCTTTAAACGAGGCACGGAGACGGGTCTCCTTGTGCGGGAGGCCCTCGTGAAGCTGTTCTCGGATAAAATTATAAAATCTTTTCAATTCTAAAATTTTTAAAAATTTTAATCGGTAATAATGCCAAGCTATCAAACTCTGTTCAGCGGCATTAGCTGAAAATGGACTAAGGATGACCGAACCTATCTGGCCGCCCGCAATCGATGCAGCCAGCACCATTTCAAATTGTGCTGCAGGCTAGATCTAAATAATATGAGGTCATATTTGAACTTAGAGAGTTCATTTTCTTTTCTGATGAAGTATACCATTGGTCTAGCCTGGGCTCGGACTCAGCCCCACAATCTATTCAGCCAGCACGATTTCAACTTGAGCTGCAGGCTAGATCTAAATAATATCAAGTCAGATTTGAACTTAGAGAGCTCATTTTCTTTCCTAAACATGCTAAAGTGTAAGCATTATAGCAATCAATGATCGGCATTTATGGGTTTTAATCTGCTACCGTTGTTAAAGTCCAAAAGTCTTGTAACCTACATGAATTCCAAGAGACTATGAACCTCCCATTAATCTCTCATTCTCTCTCCTTTATGGTTTTAATTTATGGGATTATTTTGGGGCTAAAGAAGAGACACTTCATTCTTCATCAAGCCCAAGGCTCTGCTCAGACATCTTGCTTGATCTCTGAGAGATTGGGTAGTGAGAGGATTGGGATTTTGGGATTCTTATGTACATATCTTCTATTGAAGGTTTGGGATAGAGTGTTCTAGGAAAAGTTCTTGGATAATTTGTTCCATCTATTCAGCAGCAAATTATTCAAGGAGTTAAAAAAGGAGTCCGTCGTTGCCACCTTGTTTCTGGAGAGGCTAACACATTGAAGGAAGAAGGAGAGTCCCCTTATCCCGGTGTGAACTACCTATAGAGGCAGGATGCTTGTGCTGCTTATAGGGCTATTGCTCATCCTTGAAGTACCTGCCCTCCCGGTGATCATCATCTTGGATAAAAGGTTTATACTTCTATCTTGTGGGTCTGAAGAAATGATCTTCAATACCCTTGTGTGTGATTCAAAGAATGGTTTAATGAATAACATGCTTTTTTTTGCTTGACTTCACACATGTATTATTATATATGCATAAAGATCAATTAGGGCCTGTGTTAATTAGATTAACATATTTGAGATAAAATTATTTTATGCTCTTTCGCTGTATCATGCTGTTTAGAAAAGTTTTAAATTGCATGTATCGGCCCTACCTGGGTTCGCCCAATAGCTCCAAGGTTGACTTGGCAGTTATGAGCTATCTAGATTTAGGATAACCCTAGGATAGTATGTCCATATATGCTAACTTGTTTGTAAATAACACAAAATCCAAACTAGCTCTTCTTCTCTCTCTTAGCTCTAAGACTTCTTAGGCCCTTTTCTTTAGAACTCTTCTCATGCTTCATTCCACCACTCCTCTTAAAAATAGTAATAATAATAATAAATATATATATAAATAAATAAAGATTGCTCTGATCTAATTCTTTGATTGCACATCCCAATAATCAGAACAATCTGATAGACTGAATCAGTGCCAAGATAATAAATCCTTATAGTATAGTACCCTTTCTCCCAATATACCAAATTTATTCGAGCCTCACCTACTTTCAGAGTGAGTACCCCATCGAGTATCAATCTCTTGAGTTTAAGTATTACCGAGTTTATCATGATCAAATCCAAACGACCTACAACTCAAGAGATAATCCATACTATAATGCCTATAATTCAGATTAGGAGGCTCAACCAGATTTTTCATGGTAACCACACCCAGGGTTACCTCGACAATCCAAGGATCCATGTTCATAGAGACATCATATTATGATCAGCCCTATCCCCATTATCAATCTTCTTTAATTAATTATAGCCCATCATTTGAAGAAAAGGTTCAGCAAACAAAATACCCACCTTCCTTACAGACCAATCTAGATGTTGATATGTTTGATCAATTTCAACAAATGATTATAGCCAAACAGCAATCTATCGATAGGCTAATGGATCAAACTGACCAATGATTAATTGAGCTTAATAGAGAGGAAGGAGGTGAACTGCCTAGTCAACCCGAGAATAACCTAGAGAAACCATACCTAGCTCAAAACTTTAATGACCCTCTAGCTTTCCCTGAAATATTAATTCTGGCTCACAAGAATGAACTGGTTTTAGAACAACTTTGCACAACTATAAGACCAATATAGATAATTTTTCTAAGGCAGAAAAATATATGGAGACATCAAATTTGTGGGATGAACCAAAACCATCATTACCCTACTTACCTATGGCCCCATTCCCTAGTGCCCTAGAATTATCCATGCCTTTCAGTGGGGATGGGAGAACAAATTGATGCAATGATGGAATTAATAAAGACCTCCTAAGAACCATAAATACATAACTCAATAGAAGAAGCCACCCCCACAGTTCTTCCCCAGGATTTGTTAGATCCTTATCTGTCTCAACTCAGGAGATGGATAATTTTAATGTAGATGGGTATCACTCACAAGTGAATGACCTAATACAAATACCCTACTTTTAAATCAGCCCACTTTTGATTGATGAACAATAAGAGCAATCACCTAGCCCACCAATAGTCCCATTATTAAAATCACCACTTGATCTAGAATTGAAGTCACTTCCGATGCACCCATTCAAACTTTTCTAGTAAACCTTATCCAAGAAGCCCAACTTAGTGATATTCTAAAAATATATGAAGAAGCTATCGGGTGGGATGTTTCTGAAATGAGGGATCAAGATTTTAAAAATCTTATAGTTGATTTTTCCATTTTTGGCACAAATTTCGAGGATTGCCTCCAATTTTTTTTCTATGGTATTAAAATAATATATAGAAACATGATTAATATTAATCTAGAAAAGGTGCTTAAATTTAAAATGGAAAGGGACATTGATCAAAGACATCATGACCAAGAAGGGAAGTAGGGTAAACCAACCCATAATTGAAGAAATTTTTAAACTACCTCCTCCAATCTCGGCCAAACAAACAAATCCCTTCCTAAGTATTTTATAAATTATAACAATATCTCTAAATCCTAGAATAACATACTTGCCCAATCTATTTTATTGATTCGGGCTGATGTGGCCAGAACGCTGACGTGGCATGAGGTAGCTGACGTGGAGTCCCCATCAGATGCCACGGCAAGCTTTTAACATGAGCGCCTTTGCCGAGCTGAGCTTCCCTGAAGCGACACCTCTACTCGTCGAAGGCAAACTCCGTCCTCCACCAGGCCCGTTCCCGCAAGCCCAGAACGCCTAGACCGGAGCCGAGTCCGAGTTCCCACCTGAGACGGACCCCTCGAGATCGGGCCCCGTGGTCAGGAGTTGAGCTTAGCCTCCTCCGCCACGAGGCGCCCCTCCGAGCTCAGGTTCCATAGGCTGGGTGGCACCCCGGCACCGAGCTCGTCTGAGGTCGGGCCCCGTGGTCAGGAGTCGAGCTCAGCCTCCTCCGCCATGAGGCGCCCCTCCGCGACTGAGCTCGGTCGACCTCCGCCTGCCGAGCAGCACCAAGGTGAGTCTAACGAAGACGGGCCCTGCCTCTCCAGCTCGGCCCTCTGTTCAAGCCAATGCACCAGCCGCCAAGGGAGCCACACCTCTCCTCCAAGGACAGTGGCGATGCTCCCGAGGGTCGTACGACACCAACCATGCTGCAATCAAGTGCCATACCCTCCGCCGATCTGCCGTACAACCGGAGAAAAGATCCTACTGGAGAGCACGAATCCCGAGACCGGCGGCCCGCCAGTCGAGGCCCTGTCAGACACCTAGGAGAGGGATAAGCAGAAGGAATGTCAGAAATCTACGGAGGCTTCCCCGACTGTCAAAACAGGAGAGACGTCCCATCTACGTCACGGTACCTCGCCGTACACGACAGCAGGGGGAGATCCCAAAGCAAACCAAGGTAGAAACTCCAGCCAAAAATAAGCAAAAGAGGTATCGGCATCTAACCTCAAAAAAAAATGCACCCATAGCATACTTTTCAAGCCAAGAGAGGAACCAGAGCGACACAAGGGAGGAAGGCTAGAGAGGAGGGCAAGACCATCTCGGCCAACACCACTCCCAGCTCGTCCTCATCTTTCACTCACACCATATTCACTCCTCCTAGCATGGAGCTCATTGAGAGGGGCTCGACCAGGAGGATCTGTTCTCCTGGATCGTCACTGACTTGATCGTCGGAGTGCCCCCGCCAGAATCCCTGGCCCGGGTCACTGACGTTGGCTTTCTTGCAGGTCCCGAGGCACCGGAGGCATCTCCCGTGGGCCACGACGATCCGGGCGGCAACAAATTGGCGCGCTAGGAAGGGACGTAGAACGATATTCGATCCAGCTCAAGCCCCACTCAGCCGAACTACCGGGGGGATGATGACCACCTGGGCCGGGGGAGCTTCTTCCAGCCGTGCAGAGGCATCCCCTTCTCACAAGAACCTGCACGGACCGGAGACAGAAGTGGAGCCACCTACTCCAGTCCAACCACCCCCACTAGAGGCCCGGCTGGCTGCACTTGCCCAGCAGATGCAAGTTCTTGCCACGGCGGTGCACTAGCTCCAGCAGCCAGGGACCCCGACGGCCCATGCCGCAACTCCCCGCAACAACCTGCGCTCCTTCCAAGGAAGGCCATCACAGCCGCGGGCCACCACTGACAACCGGGGCAGCCATCAAGCTCCGACGAAAAGACGAGCCGGCCTGCTGATGGAGAGAGCCGCTCACTAAACCTCGGGTGGGAGGTGCCCAAACCTCACCGAGGTAAGAAAAGTAAGACCCCCCGCCATGGGTGCCGCGCATCCATGTCACCTTCTCTGTCTCCTTCGACAAAGGGGTTCCTTGAAGAAGTCGCCAAGCATGCGACGGGTAGGCGCCTGGAGGAGCATGAACGCAAGCTGGCGGAGTTTGACCGCCGGTTCGCCAGCATGCCGGGCTCTGCTAGTGAGCCAGCGGGCTACGACGCCCGTCCCCCATTCTTCCAAGAAATCCAAACGGAGCCGATCCCGCATCGATTCCGGATGCCACAGGTGGATCCTTACGAGGGTACCACCGACCCCCTAGACCACCTAGAAAGCTACCAGACTCTCATGAGGGTCCAGGGGGCCACTGACGCCCTTCTGTGCGTCGCCTTCCCTGCTACCCTTCGGAAGGCCGCTCGAGTATGGTTCACTCGCCTCGAGCCGGAAAGCATCAGCTCCTTCGTCCAGCAGGACAGAAGTTCGTGGCTCACTTCGATGCTTGCAGGATGTTACCACGGGAGGCAGACAGCCTCTTCTCCATCTGGCAGCAAGATCGCGAGCCCCTACGGGACTACGTGGCCCCGCTTCAAGGCCGCTGCGTTGGAGATCTACAATCTTGAAGAGCCAGTGGCCATGCTAGCACTGAAGCGAGGGCTCAGAACTTCCTGCCTGACCTACTCGTTGGATAAGAAGCCCCCCAAGGCCTATGTCGAGCTCCTTCTCCGGGCCCAAAAGTACGTCCGCGCTGAAAAGGCAGACCGTACGAAGCGGGGGCTCGATGGAGGATTCCTGAAGAAGATGGCCCCTGCAGAAGTGTCCGGGACCCGGAAGCTAGCACCCCAAGCTCAAAGCTCCCGGAGGGACCAGCCAAGACTGAGGAGGACTCTCGTTCCGGAGGAGGCCTACACCCCTCTCCTCGCCCCGAGGACAAAAATTCTTATGGAGATCGAAGGCAAGGACTACTTGAGGTGCCCACCACCACTGAAGCCATCCGCCACCCATGACAAGTCAAAGTACTGTCGCTTTCATCGCGACCACGGTCACGGCACCGAGGAATGTCGTGACCTCAAGTGGGAGATTGAGGAGCTCACCAAGAGAGGCTACCTCAGAAGGTACGTGGGGGGCAGATCTTAGTTGGAATACCAGGCACTCGTCACCCTTCCACCAGTCCCAGCGATCGACAATCGCCCCACTGAGAAGTCGATGGGGATGATACACTGGGGGATGGTTGTGCTCCAAGAAGGCCCGGGGGGCAAGGGGTGGAAAAGCTCCTGAGCGTCCTGTGAGCCTGCCACACAACGCCCAAAAGACAACGGGCAAAGCACCTTTTGACCTCGTCTTCGGCATGGAGATAGTGATTCCAGTTGAGCTTGGCACAGCCCCTCCTCAACTTGGACCTCCCCGAAGAAGAGAAGGCCAGAGCCTTGCTTTGGATAGCAGCCCACCGATAATGGGTCGCCTGACACCATAACGCCCTGGTGAAGTTGAAGACTTTTCGACTCAGCAACCTGGTGTCATGCCGAGCTGAGGCGTCTCCACCCAGAGGGTGCGGTAAACTCTCGCTGAATGGGAAAGGCCCCTACAAAGTGGCCGAGGCCCTTCTACAGGGGGCCTACTATCTCGAGGACCTGGATGGAATCAGGTTCCCCCCGATTGTAATCTGAGGAGCTACTATCAATAATGTAAGTTCTCCCTCCATTTGAAATAAAGGTCCTTTTCCTATGCAATGGTTTATTTACCTTGTAGGAACACCAAAGACCTGGGAAGTCCCCCCAGGCACCGGCGAGCCCAGCTCCTCGACAGCAAAGATCGGACGACCCTCCGGTGCAAAGACCGGACGACCCTCCGGCATCGGCGAGCCCAGCTCCCCGGCAAAGGACCTGGGAAGCCCCCAGGCAATCAACGCGCTTTCGAGCCCAGCTCCAAGGCGCCATCTCAAATCATCAACGTCCCTGAGCCCAGCTTCAGGACGCCAACTCAAGACCGGAGCTCAGATCTCCGGCCAAGGGAATTCTCAACCAATACATCTTTGAGCCCAGCTCCAAGGCATCTTTTCAAATTATCAACGTCCCCGAGCACAGCTCCAGGATGCCAGCCCAAGACCGGAGCTCAGATCTCCGACCAAGGGAATTGTCAATTACTGCACCATCAAGCCCAGCTCCAAGGCGCCATCTCGAATTATTGAAGCTTCCGGGCTTGGCATCACGATGACAGTCGAAGCCAGGCCCCGTCCTCCGCTAGGTCCGCTCCCGCAAGCCCGGGATGCCTGGGCCAGAGCCGAGCACGAGCCTCCATCCAAGGCGGATCCCTCGAGATCGGGACCCATGGCTAGGAGTTAAGCCTAGCCTCCTCTGTCGTGAGGCGCCCCTCCGAGCTCAGGTCCCCTAGGCTGGACAGCATCGTCGCCGATTAAAGACCGGACAACCCTCCGATACCGGCGAGCCCCAGCTCCTCGACAAAGGACCTGGGAAGCCCCCAGGCACTCAACGCCTCTGAGCCCAGCTCCAAGGCGACACCTTCTGAGCCATGTCCTCAGATCATTAAAACATCATCATCTTTGAGCCCAGCTCCAAGATGCCCGCTTAAGACCGGAGCTCAGATCTCCGGCCAAGGACAGCTCCGAGCCACGCAGCTCTCCAACATCATCATCTTCAAGCCCAGCTCCATAGCTCCCTCTCTAATATCATCTCTCTCTAGAACAACCCTAAATCCATTGATCTGGTCCACTAGAGAGTCTGCAAATGTCCCTCTCATTGGGATCTCCCATACTCGGCTAAGTATCTTTGTTGATAATGGAATAGTGATCCCTCTAACCTCTATGGCCCATCTATCAGTGCCTCGGGCTAGAGTCCTATAAAACTCCCTCATCAGTGTTGGATAAAACCTCTCTCTGAGGGAACAAAATTGGCAAGACTAGCATCTCTCAACCAATCACCAATCCTAAAATACTGCTGGTCGATGAACATGAAATCTACTCTCCATCCCCTGACAATGGCTTTGGAAGCCATGCAGTCTACCCTAGGGACTAGTGAAGGTCTTGCTAGAATCTCAGGCTGTGCTGCTACCTTTGTAGGCTGATCATCATGTTTGGCTTTCATGCGGTGCTCCGTACCATGATAGAATGGTTGTGGCCTCCTTGTCAATTGCTTCCTAGGCCCCATTGTCCAGGAAAAAAGTGAAAACAAGGATGGAAAGGGAAAAATGCATAAGGAAGTCATGGTGAAACCGTGAAGAACAGTGAAAATGAGAGGGAAAGAGGGGCTCAAACTAAAAAAAGGGAGTGTTAGAATCGTGAATAGGATCTAATAGAGGTTAGGGTACTATGGGAGGATGTGTCGGCTCATGGAAGAAAGAAGAAAAAATGAGAAAAATGGATTGATTTTCTATTTGTTCATCGGTTCCCACCGATCAAGTGTCGACTCACGGGCTAAGTCCAAGTGTTGACACTTCGAGGAAAAAATCAAGAAAATAGAAAAAAATCATAGAAAATCAAGATAATTAATTTTAATAGCCAATAAATGATTGAATATGATTTTCAAGGACATTTGCTCAGGAAATTTTTAAGAAAAATTCCAAAGGTCATGAAGAGAGATCGAGATTTAATCAAAAGGATTAATGACTCCTAATTTTATTCTAATCATACTGAACCTATCTTCATTAAGAGTCTTGGTCAGAATATCAGCAAGTTGCATTTCAGTACAAATAAATTCAAGCATAACATCATTGTTTTGAACATGGTCTCTAATAAAATGATATCTAATTTTTATATACTTACTTCTTGAGTGCTAACTGGATTTTTAGTTAAGTTAATTGTACTTGTATTATCACATCTTATAGGTGTCTTAGTTAATTTGATACTAAAGTCTTCGATTTGTTGTTTAATCTACAGAATTTGAGCACAACTTTTAGCTACAATATATTCAGTTTCAGCTATAGATAATGCAACTGAATTTTATTTCTTGCTAAACCAAGAGATTAAATTAACTCCAAGGAATTGACAAGTTCTAGAAGTACTTTTTCTATCTAATTTATATCAATCAAAATTAGCATCAGAATATGCAATTAAATCTATAACTAAATTCTTAGAATACCATAATCCAATATCAAGAGTACCAGATAAATATCTAAGTATGCGTTTAATAGCCAATAAATGTGATTTCTTAGGCTCTGACTGATATCTAGCACACATGCATATACTAAACATAATATTTGGTCTGCTTGCAGTTAAGTACAGTAAAGATCTAATGATACTTCTATAAAGTTTTTGATCTACTTTCTTACCAAATTCATCATTGTCAAGCTTACATGAAGGGCTCATAGGTGTACCAACAGGTTTAGTTTTCTCCATCCCAAACTTTTTTAAAATCTTTTTTATGTATTTAGCTTGGTTGCTAAAGATTTCTTCATTTGTTTATTTGATCTGGAGTCCAATAAAGTAGTTTAATTCTCCCATCATGTTCATTTCGAACTCTCCCTGCATGAGCTTAGCAAATTCTTGACAAAGAGATTCATTAATGGCACCAAAAATAATATCATCGATATAGATCTATACTACTAAGAGATCATCAGCATTTTTCTTTAAAAACAAGGTTGTATCTATATAACCCCTAGTAAAACTAATTTCAATCAAAAATTTACTTAATATTTCATACCATGCATGGGGGGCCTATTTTAAACCATAAAGCACTTTATGCAGTTTGAAAACATGGTCAGGATATGCATGATTTTTAAAACTAGATGGTTGTTCTATAAAAACTTCTTCAGCAATGTAACCATTCAAAAATATACTTTTAACATCCATTTGAAATAATTTAAAATTCATAAAATATGCAAATGCTAACAATAGTCTAATTGCTTCAAGTCTAGCAACATGAGCAAAAGATTCATCAAAATTAATCCCTTCCTCCTAATTGTAGCCTTTAGCAACTAACCTAGCCTTCTTTCTAGTTACTATTCCATTTTCATCTAATTAATTTCTATATATCCATTTAGTACTAATATGGAAGCATTAGATGGTCTTTCTATTAATATCCAAACTTTATTTCTTTCAAATTGGTTTAATTTCTCTTACATAGCAATCATCCAATTTGGATCTTTTTCAGCTTTTTCTATATTCTTAGGTTCTATTTGTGAAACAAAAGTAAAATAATTACGTTCATTTCAATTAGAAGATCAAGTTCTTATGCCTTTTGATGGATCTCCTAAGATTAATTCCTTAGAATGTCCATAAGCATATCTCCATTCTTTAGGTAGATCCTTGTCCTTTGGTAAAGATCTTGTGGCTTCTTTTTCATTCTCCTTATTTTGATCTTCTTTGTTGTCTTTAGAAGGATGATTATCCAATGTTAGCTTCTTAAGTTTTTCAATACCTGCACCATCATCAGAAGTATCCTCTTTTCTAGAGGACTTGTTAGTAGACTCTTCAAATACAACATGCATAGGCTCTTCTATTACAAGAATTCTTTTATTAAAAAACCCTGTATGCCTTGCTAGATATAGAGTATTCTAAGAAGATACCTTTATCTAACTTGGCATCAAATTTGTTTAAAATATCATTTTCATTGTTCAAAATAAAACATCAATAACCAAACACATGAAAATACTATAAAGTAGGTTTTCTTTCTTTCCAAAGCTCATAGGTTTTTTTTTTAAAAATTGGTCGAATTAAAACATGATTTAATATATAACATGCAGTATTAATAGCTTCAATCCAAAAATATCTAGGAAGGTCATTTTTGCAAAGCATTGTGCATGTCATTTCTTCTAAAGTCCTATTTTTCTTTCTACCATTTCATTTTGTTGAGATATCCTAGGTGCTAAAAAATTATGTTCAATGCGTTTGTCATTGCAAAAATCTTCAAAATCTTGATTTTCAAATTCAATACCATGATCATTACGAATACAAACAATAGAAGTACCTTTTTTATTTGAAATCTTTCTATAAAACTTAGTAAAAGCAATGATTGATCTTTATATGCTAAAAATAAAACCCATGTAAAACATGAGAAATCATCTACTATAACTGATCCATATCTCTTGTCTCCTATGCTTATGGTCCTAGTTGTTTCAAAGAGATCCATATAGAATAGTTCTAGCAGCTTAGAAGTTGAAACAATTCCTTTAGTTTTAAAAGAGGTCTTGTTTGTTTTCCAAATTGACAAGCATCACAAATTTTATCTTTTTCAAACCTAAGTTTTGGTAAATCTTTAACTAAATCCTTTTTGCATAATTTGAAAAGTAAATGCATGCTTGCATGACCTAATCTATGATGCCATAACCAACTAGTCTCATTTATTATGGTATTCATTGCAACTAGGCATTCACCATCTTGTATAGATAAATTATGAAGATCAACAAGGTAGATGTTGACAAGCCTATTTCCAATGAATTTCATTCCATTATCATCAAGACTAGATACCATGCAAAGAGATTATTCAAAAACTACTTTAAAACCTTTATCATAGAATTGACTGATGCTAAGTAAATTATGTTTTAATCCTTCAACTAACAATACATAATCAATAAAAGTGGATGGAGAAATGTGTACTTTATCGATACCAGTGATTTTACCTTTACTATTGTCTCCAAAAGTTACATTCCCTCCATTCAAAGCTTCAAGAGAGGTGAATTGCTTCACATCTTCCATCATGTGTCTTAAGCAACCACTGTCAAGATACCACAATCTCCTTTTCTCCTTAGTTGTAAGACACACCTACAAAATAGATCAAGTTTTTGCTTTAGGTACCCAAGCCATCTTGGGTCCTTTAGGGTTAGTAGCAATAGTTCCTTTTGGAATCCAAACTTTTCTAAATTGATTTACTTTTCTTAAGTTACATTGATATGCTTTATGCCCAAGTTTTCTATAATAAAAACATGTAATACTAGATGATACAGGTACAAAAAAATTTTTGAAGTATTTTTATTATTTTTGAACTTTATATCCCAAGCTAGCTTTGTTGAAAATTGCACGTTGATTATTCAATAGTAAATTCAAATTTTCAGAACTGAACATGAATTTTTTAACAAAGGGCTTGAATTTATCAAGCTCATCTTTAAACTTTTTGTTTTCTAGCTCAAGATCTTTGTTTTTTTTTATAAGCTCATTATTTGGAACAAAAGCCTTGGATCTTCTTAGAACTTCTATTTCTTCTGATAGAGCATTCTTTTTCTTTTCTAAAACATCAACCTTGACTTTTAATTCTTTATTTTCATTAACAAGATTGTTATTTTTGAGAGAAAAAGAATTAACATGCTTTTTCAACTTCTTGTACCCAATTTTTAGTAATTTATATTCATGCACAAGTTCATCAAAAGCATCTCTAAGTTCTTCAAAAGTAAATTCAAATTTAGATTGTACCTCATTTTCTATTGCCATAAGATAGAGGTTGGCAACTTCTCGTTATTCTTCCTCTGAACTGGAGTCCTCACTATCACTACAAGTAGCCATTATAGCTTTCTTCTTGAACTTATTTTTAAGCTTCTTGAGCAGAGGACAATCAACCTTGTAGTGATCGGACTTTTAGCATTCAAAGCAGATGGGTTGGTCCTTCTCCTTCTCTTTTTTTTTTTCTTTGTCCTTCCCTTTATCTTTACTAAGCTCTCCTTTTTGTGGTTTCTTTTTAAAAGAGTACTTCTTCTTTCTCATGAATCTCTTGAATTTCCTAGCCATTATGATGGGGACATCATCCTGCACGAATCTCGGAGCAGCACAAATTTCGGAGCAGCAAATAAATTTGAAAAATAAATTTAGGATTTATCTTTTATTTGAAATTTAAATTAGGATTTTGTTGGTTATGATTGAGATATGGATAGGCTTATCTTATCCTATCTTTTATTTGAAATTTAAATTAGGATTTTGTTGGTTATGATTGAGATATGGATAGGCTTATCTTATCCTATCTTGTATTTAAATTTGAGTTATCCCTATCCTGTATTCAAATTCAAATGAGGGTTATGGAGCTTATAAATAACCCCTCATTCCTATTGTAAAAAAGGAGAAGAAATTGAATTTTTGGGATTTGGTTTGTTAGTTGGTTTGGTTGTTGTTGTTCAGGACTATGGCCCATTATGTCTTCACCTGCGGGTGTTGATGTTGTCTTTGTCCTTCGGGATATCGTAGGGGCGTGATGCCCTAGTTATCTCCCCATCTTCGTTTTCCTCCACGTTCTTTGAAATCCCCCTCATGGCTCCAGGAGTGACCTGGGTGGCAGGTGAAATACCCTGGGCTCCGCGTGTAGTGAGATGGGTGGTAGGTGAGATACCCTAGACTGCATGTAGTGAGGTGGGTGGTAGGTATAATGCCCTAGAGGTGTGAAGTCTCTCTGTGAGAGTGGGTTTCAGGGTTCGTGGTAGTCCATCCTCGTTATCCTCCATCCCTATTTTTTCCTTCGTCACCACCATAAAGAAATCAGAAAATAGAAAAAAATTAGGATATCCTAATCTTCGGCGACTTCTTAGCTCGCCGACGATCCTATCCCTATCCCGTGCCCCATCAACTTGGTATCAGAGCCTAGACGGATTAGGGTACGTTTCTTCTTCCCAACTCTTTTCTATGTTGACACCCCCTGCTACCATCGCTCGTGAAGACCGTCTCCGTCGCCTGCAGCCGATCCAGAAGTTGTCGCCGATGGAGTCGAGTTCTCCCCACCTCAGGAGAATGATGGGGACATCATCCTGCACGAATCTCGGAGCAGCACAAATTTCGGAGCAGCAAATAAATTTGAAAAATAAATTTAGGATTTATCTTTTATTTGAAATTTAAATTAGGATTTTGTTGGTTATGATTGAGATATGGATAGGCTTATCTTATCCTATCTTTTATTTGAAATTTAAATTAGGATTTTGTTGGTTATGATTGAGATATGGATAGGCTTATCTTATCCTATCTTGTATTTAAATTTGAGTTATCCCTATCCTGTATTCAAATTCAAATGAGGGTTATGGAGCTTATAAATAACCCCTCATTCCTATTGTAAAAAGGGAGAAGAAATTGAATTTTTGGGATTTGGTTTGTTAGTTGGTTTGGTTGTTGTTGTTCAGGGCTATGGCCCATTATGTCTTCACCTGCGGGTGTTGATGTTGTCTTTGTCCTTCGGGATATCGTAGGGGCGTGATGCCCTAGTTATCCCCCCATCTTCATTTTCCTCCACGTTCTTTGAAATCCCCCTCATGGCTCCAGGAGTGACCTGGGTGGCAGGTGAAATACCCTGGGCTCCGCGTGTAGTGAGATGGGTGGTAGGTGAGATACCCTAGACTGCATGTAGTGAGGTGGGTGGTAGGTATAATGCCCTAGAGGTGTGAAGTCTCTCTGTGAGAGTGGGTTTCAGGGTTCGTGGTAGTCCATCCTCGTTATCCTCCATCCCTATTTTTTCCTTCGTCACCACCATAAAGAAATCAGAAAATAGAAAAAAATTAGGATATCCTAATCTTCGGCGACTTCTTAGCTCGCCGACGATCCTATCCCTATCCCGTGCCCCATCACATTAGAGTCTCTTCATTTTCATTTTTACTTTCTTCTGACTCCTCACTTGAAGGTTCATTTGGTGTAGTGGATTTGAGAGCAATTGTTTCTTCTTTTTATCGGCATCCACTGTATTTTGCTTTAAGTTCAACTCATAAGTCATGAGTGAACCAACAAGTTGCTCCAAGGAAAGTATCTTAACATCTTTTACTTCTTGGATTACCGTGACTTTCGGATCCCATGAAGTTGGCAAAGACTTGAGAATTTTATTAACAAGGTCAGCGTTAGATATAACTTTGTCGAGACTCTCATACTATTTACAATGTTAGTAAATCTTGTATACATATCAGTTATGGATTTATTAGGCTCCATTCTAAATATTTCATATGTATAAATGAGCATATTTACTTTAGTCTTCTTCACTTGATGGGTACCCTCATGAGTAATCTCAAGTGTGTCCCAAATTTTCTTTACCGATGTACACGTGGATATTCTATTGAATTCACTAGGATCCAATGCACAATAAAGCAAATTCATTGCTTTGGCATTAAGCTCAAATTGCTTAATATCATTTTCATCCTAATCCTCTTCAATCTTGGGAATGGAAACACTATTAATCAAAATCGAAGGAACATGAGGGCCTTTAACAACTACTTTCCAAGGATTGTAATCAATAGAGTGCATATAAATTTGCACGCAAGTTTTTCATTATGTGTAATTAGTGCCATTAAAAAAAGGTGGTCTATTTGAGGCTTGACTCTCAACAACACTAGAGCCTATTGGGGCTGCCATAGATCTTTAACTTAAGGTGGTTAGACCTATAAGCAGAGTACAAGGCTCTGATACCACTTGTTGTCTAGCTAAAGCAACCCAAGAGGGGGGGTGAATTGGGCTTCTTAAAGATTTTGCAAAGATTAAAGACAAGTGCTAGCATATTTGCAAGTGTTTATGTGCTCAACAAGAGTATGCAGCAAAAGTAAAAAGTAAATGCAAGGAAAGAAAAATAAGCAATCACAAATACAAGAATTTATAGTGGTTCGGTGCATACCAAGCACCTACATCCACTTTCCAAGTTTTACTTAGATATTTCACTATAATCCTTCCTCGATTATAGTAGATTAGTTTTTCCAGGCTCACTAATCAAAATTCCATGGTTTTCACAAGGCTAACTAAAAACCTAGTTGATTTTTCACAAGGCTCACCAACAACCTAGTTGGTTTTCAAACAAGGCTCATCAACAACCTAGTTGGTTTTTCAAACAAGGCTCACCAACAATCCAAACACTAGTTCAATCCACTTGAAACTATAAATAACAAAATAATTCAAGTATAATGAAAGATACAATAAGCTCTTTCAAAATAAATATAAATATCTCTTTGAAGCTCTTTGCTTGTTGTTGAGAAGCTTGTCTCCAAGTTGTTGAAGCCTTAATCAATGCTTGAGAATTGGACTTGAATATTCTTGAATGCGTGAAGGCTCAAATTCACTTAAAAGCAATGAATACTTAATGAATGCTCATTAGTTTAAAATCAATTTCTCATTAGTTTCTTCCCTCTTGTGTTTAGTGCACTTTAAATACCTTTCCAAGCCTTAATGACCGTTTATGATCATTGGAGAGGAGAAAATATCTATTAGACATAAAAAGGAGCTATTTTGTGCTTCAAAAAAGAAGCAATTATTATTCATTCAGACCTGCAGGTGTCAATACTTCAGGTCATGAGTCAACTCATGTATCGATACTTGAGTCAACATTAGATCAAAAATATTTTTTGAAGCTCTTTGGAGTGTTCTGTTGTGTTGACACTTCTTCTGGTGAGTCGACACTTGAGTTGATACTTCATCTTCATAAGTCGATACTTGGACAAAATCTAGAAATCAGCATGCTCTGTCTTCATTTTGGTCTCAGGCCTTGAGTCGACACTTGCTTGACCATGAGTCGACTCATGTATCGACACTTGGTTTTCATGAGTCGAAACTTCATGTATGCCAGCTGAAACTCTTTCTATGTATTAGCTCAAGATTCTATGAGTCAATACTTGATCTTCTGAGTCAACACTTAACTAAAACTTTGCTAAAAAACTTGTCCAAATTTAAAATATGAGTCCTTCAAAGTCATTCTTATATGCCAAAGTCCATATAATTTGAAATTCCACGACTTCTTTAACAGTTTGACAAATATTCGAATTCTTCAACACACTATGACTTTAATGAGTACCTTGTTCTGATAAACACACTTTTAACACATAGTTAGTACTCAAATATATATAAGTATTTTGTTATTCATCAAAATCAAGATAGAGTCAACAATAGATCTGTTGAATAATAAGGAAGAAGGGGTGGATCTTATCCCTTTAGAGTTGGTATCTCAAAAAATCTTAAAATCTTCCTTAGATGAGTTGTATGTCAAAGAGAAAATCTATTGGCACCAGCACTCAAAGGTGTCAAGGCTTTAAAAAGGTGAATACTTCTTACTTTCATAAGATTGCCTTAGGAAGATAGAAAAGAAATTATATTGCCTCACTTATTGATGAGGGAGTGAAGCTAACTTGTCAAAAGGATATTTCCAATAAATTGCATGACTTCTACAAGGACCTCTTTGGCTTATCCTCTTTGCCTTCTATTGCAATTAATTTAGATTAACTGTATGGTTTTGACTCATGTGATTTCAACATGCTCATAGAGGACTTCAGTGTAGAGGAGATAAGAAGAGTAGTTTTCTTGTTGGGAGGCTCCAAGACAACTAGACCAGATGGATTTGCCTTCTCCTTCTTTCAGAAATATTGGAATCTCCTTCATGATGATCTATTGGCCCTTCTCAAGGAGTCTTATAGTAGAGATCAAGATATGGAGAGACTCAACTATGCCTTTATCATCCTTATTCCAAAGGAGGAGTGCCCACTCATAGCTAGAGATTTAAGACTGATAAGTCTTATAAAAAGCTTCTACAAAGTCATCTCAAAGGTTCTAGCAAATAGATGGGCTTATTTCTTTCCACTTTTAGTGGATGAGGCCCAATCAACCCTCATCAAAGGTCATTCTATTATTTAGAATTTCTTATTTTCCCATGAAATATTAGTTTATTGCAAGATATTGGGCATAGAGGCATTCTTTGTAAGCTTGATTTTGAGAAAGCATTTGACAAAGTCAACTAGGAGTTTCTTTTTGAAATGCTAAAAGCAAGACACTTCTCAACTAGATGAATTTCTTGGATTCACTCTTTTCTTTCCTCTACCTTGGTTGTTGCTTTGGTGAATGGGCAAATTGAAAGTGGATCAAATGCAAACAAGGGCTATATCAAGGTGACCCACTTTCTACATTTCTTTTCATTCTGGTAGCTGATGTGTTGTGCAGAATGTTTAAGCATGCATGTTCCTTAAGGTATTGGAAGCAATCCTATTTTCAATGGTATCAAGAGTCTTCACTTTACAAATGATATATTACTTTTTTATGCTAGGAAACAAGATAGCTTATTAGTAGCAAAGGTAATTCTTTTGGCTTTTAAAGAATCATCAGGGCTGAAAATTAAGTTCTACAAGAGTATGATTCTTTGCATCAACTCACAGATGATGAAGCTACTTCCTTTGCCACTATATTGAATTGTAAGTCAGACTCTCTATCATTTACTTATCTTGGCCCACCACTCCATGATAGACAATTGCTGAAGCATTGTTGCTTACCATTGCTTGAAAAGATGAGTGCGAGACTTGCTACTTGGAAAGGGAAGCTCCTTTCATAGAGAGGTAGAGTTACTCTTATCAATGCTATCCTAATTGCCCTACTATCTTATCTCATGTCCATCTACAAGATATCAAAATGGGTTGCCAATAGAATAGATCAAACGAGTAGAGCATTTTTTCGAAAGGAAAGGAAAGCGTGAGTGCTTCAACTACTTTGCAAGTTGGGATTTAGTTTGTAGATCCAAACAAGAAGGGGGACTTGGCATAAAGTACATCAAAAGCATGAACCTATGATGGGGACTTAAGAGTCTATATTAGTGTCCCTTTAGTCCTGTGAGTCTTTTGTTTCAAGTTTTGAGTCCTGTAATAAGTTGAGCTGTCTCAACCTCATGAGTCCAGTTGAATCCTATAAGTTTGTGTTAGTCTAGTTTTGTACAAGAGAAGAGTTCACAGCCAGGAGATTCACCAGGCCCCCCAACTAGAGCTGGCCTTCATGCACTTGGGCCCTTTCATGCCACCAAGCCCATAGAGAGAGCTCCAATCCAAGACAAAGGTCCATTATTGACCAGGTCCACCAGGATTTCTTGGGCCACAAGTCAGGGTTTTTTAGTTCTCAAGTCATGTACCTTGGGGTGAATCTACAAATACCCATCCCTCCCCTCTTGTATGAATCATCTTTTTTTCATGAATATAATTTGAAAGTTATTTTGTCTAAGTTTGTTTCTCCAGATTGGAGTGGGTGTGATGCCCGTGTTCCCTGTTCTTGTGTTGCACCCTAGCCACCTTGCTCCCTCTTCTTTCTTCTTCCAAGCAAACCCTAATCCCCTGGTGACTTCTTAGCTCGCCAGTGATCCCTGCTTTCCCGTCCCGCTTCATTTGGTATCAGAGCCTAGAGGGTTAGGATTTTCTTCTTCCTCCCAGGCTCCATCTATTTCCTCTCATCCAGATCCATCCCTGTTGCACGATCACTTCCAAATTAGACCCCCATTCTCTTCCCTGTCCTTGCACCACCGAACCATCATGACTCCTCCCACACCCACCAACACCCCTGCTGCCACCAGCCAACCTAGCCAATCATCCCCACCAACAGCCCCACTGGAAGATTCACCTCCGTCCACCTCTACCTAGACCGAGCCACCCCCCCTCTCAGCCTTCCGTGAAACCCTATCTCCACAGCCCATGAAGTCTCCACACCTGTCGGACTCCGCCTCCGCCCGTGAAGACGGTTCTCCTCCCTTCCACCCAGAGTCATCTCTAGCCACCACTTCTCCCAAATCGAGGTCCTTGTCAATGAGATCCTCGCCGGTGCTTGCACCCGAGCCCACCTCCTCTCTGCCTCCCGTGAAGCCCGACGTCATTGTCGATATCACCATGCCAGCACCGGACTCATCTGGAAGATCACCATCGAGAACATCCTCCGTCACCGATAACACGATCTAAACCCGGATCGCCCCGACAAGTGCCATCTTTTCCCAAGACTGAACGCACCACCACCTCCATCCTCGCAAAAATCCCCAATCGGCCTCTGTAGCAGCGATGCCTGCAACCACCGAGCCATTTCCCCAGATTTGCTAGATCAAGCCAATCGCCTCGCCGCCCGTCGTTGCTGCCGTTCCTCAACACTATGGCCGAGTCCACTAAGTCTGCCGTCACCCTCCGACAGCATGGATTTGCACAGATCAGCCCGACCCTCCTTCTAACTATGAGGAGATAACCACCATCGTTATGCCATCGTCAGTTGCCTCCGCCATGACCACTGTCGGCCAAGCCACCATCTCCGCCCCAGCACCGCCGCCGGTGAACACCCGCTGAACTGCCCTCTGAAGCCTCCCCTGTTCTAGCCTTCGATCCATGGAGAAGAAGGAAGTCCAGTGCACGAATGTGAATGAAATCTCCCACCCTGTTGCCGACTTTAGCGCTGCACGATTTTTGGAGCTACACGATTTCTAGAGCTACACGATTCTCAGAGTAGTAGGAATTTTAAAGCTGCACAGATTTTTGAGTCACACGAATTTCAAAGTTGCATAGCTCTCATAGCAGAGCTGATAAAAAAATAAAATAAAATAAAATAAAAAAGGCGAGTCTAGCCTCTTTTAATTTGATTGGTTTGGTTCCATCAAAGCTCCCGCTAAACCTGCCTCGACGGAGTCGAGTTCTCCCCATCGCAGGGGAATGATGGGGACCCAAGAGTCTATTAGTGTCCCTTTAGTCCTGTAAGTCTTTTGTTTCAAGTTTTGAGTCATGTAATAAGTTGAGCTGTCTCAACCTCATGAGTCCAGTTGAGTCCTATAAGTTTGCATTAGTCCAGGTTTGTATAAGAGGAGAGTTTGTAGCTGGGAGATTCACCAGGCCCTCCAACCAGAGCTGGCCTTCATGCACCTTGGCCCTTTCATGCCGCCAAGCCCATAAGAGAGAGCTCCAGTCCTAGATAAAGGTCCACTGTTGATCAGGTCCACCAGGGTTTCTTGGTCCACAAGTCAGGGTTTCTTAGTCCTCAAGTCATATGTACCTTGGGGTGAATCTATAAATACCCACCCCTTCCCTCTTGTATGAATCATCTTTTTTTCATGAATACAATTTGAAATTTATTTTGTCTAAGTATTTTTCTCCAGATTGGAGTGGGTGTGATGCCCGTGTTCCCTGTTCTTGAGTGCAAGCCCTAGCCACCCTGCTCCCTCTTCTTTCTTCTTCTAGGCAAATCCTAATCCCCTGGTGACTTCTTAGCTCGCCAGCGATCCTCGCTTTCCCGTCCCGCATCAACCTAGCTCTATCGGCTACATAAGCATGAAAATTATTAGTTGGTATAGGAACTAGTTTGATAAACTAGATCAATAGCTCTTAATATTTTAGAAGTAAGCTTGTATAAGGGTATGTAAAAACCTTGTTAAACTCTCTCTTATTTGGAAGGATATTTACAAGGTCTCTTTGCCTTTTAGAATTTCATGTCTTTTAGGTTGGGAGATGGTAGCCGTATCAAATTTTGGGAGGATACTTGGATAGGCATCACTTCTCTTGCCTATCTTTTTTATGACCAATATTCCTGTGTAGTGAAAGAGAATGTTTTAGTTACTTCACAATGAAGTTAGAGAATACTTTGGTGGAAAATCTCTCTTCATGGCCCATTGTCCTAGGTTCAAATATCTCAATTACAGACCTTGTTAGATCTCCTTTCAATAGTTGACCATCAAAAATTGCTGACACTCATGCTTGGAAGCTCACTTAATATGGCTCTTTCATAGTTGACTCTTACTATAGATTTCTCAACAATGGTGGACTTGTGTGCCATAATTATAAAGCCATCTATAAAACAATAGTGTTAGATGTGTATGCCTTAGAGACCAATGTAGTCGACACATTATAATTTTTTGGATCATCAACTATACTTGATCAAATTTTTATCAACATAATTAGATAGTTTTCTTTCATTCATATTTGATATGTCTATGAATTGTCTATGAAGTTAATGGACAATGATACATTCATAAGAGTTAAAAATTTGAGATATGTGTCATTATAGATTAACTCCTAAATGCTCTTGATTGTTAGATCATCATGGGGATGGTGATTGATCCATCAAGATCAATACATGGATCACTTTCCTTTCGAGTGATGAGTCTCGAGTCTATAGTACAAGGATACTGAAGTAAGAGTGCAGGTAGTTGTTAGAGAATAATAGTGCTGAGCATGACCAAAAATGAAAAGTTACTTAGATATCTACTTATTAATGACTTCACAATACTGTAGTTGTATGAGTAGTTCCTTGACCTGTGCCTTGGTCACTCATAGTGGGATTACTATAGTTTGACAACATATAAACATGGTCCCTAGCCATTTGAGATCTTGTGGTATTTATTGGCTATAGTAGGTTCATTGTAGGAGTAAGGAGTGTACCTATAAGGGATCTATCAGCCTTAATAATTAAGCAGTAGTCCTATATGATCTAAAAGGTTGAGTCTCTAAATCTATGGCCATAGCAGCATGATAATGGAAAGAGTTTCTGTATAAACCATGCTTGCTTTATGCCTGGTTGTAAAACCTATTGAACCTATTCTAGCTAAGCTAGTTGGTGTAGCTATACCTCCATCATCTCGTAGGTCTAGTAGAGTCTCCTATCCTCCTGAAAGGTATTTAGGTATGCTTATAGAGGATGTAGAGGTAGTATTCCTCATAAGAGATAGAAATTAAGTAGTTGATCCTAAGACCTATGATGGGTGATGTTAGACATCGACTCTGAGAAATGGTTGAGTGCTATAAAGCTAGAAATTGACTTAATGCATTCAAACTAGGTTTGATCCTATATGATCAAAATGATGTATGTTGGTAATTTTGATCTAAAATAATATATATGAAATATATGATATTAGGTTTAGATATGAAAATGTTTCAAGATCATAAACAATTAATATCATGTACTTAAACATAATTTAAAAAATATTTTAGAATTTGAATTTTCAATTCATGCATGAGGGTATGGATAGAATAATTAGGTCAAGTGATTGGACTTTATCTTAAAATTTTAATTAGATTAGGTTATAACCCTATTTCAATTTTGAGCAGTTGATCAAACCTGATCAATGGTTGATTAGGATTAGGTCAAAGGGGCTCAAAATCAAGCTTAGATGCAGTTGGTAACATCAATTCACATTTGATGTGAATTGATTACCTTAAGACCTAATTTGTCTCAGTGGATCAAGCTTGAGTTACTAGGCTGACCTATTGAATTTTTATTAACCAATTAGTATCTAAGGCAAGTCTCGATCATTCTTTTTAATTGGAGCTATTCTAATACTTGGCCAACTATATTGGTGCCTAAAGAAAGAGAAATAGGTGTAACCCTTCCATTGATCTTACTTACCTAGCCAACTTAGTTGTTTAAGTTTTGAAAAAGGTTGCTTGTTGATTCATATATCCACCCATGGCACCTAGGTTCATCAAACATGAGATATGCTAACCGTTGAGTCTCAGGTGGTGCATCCAAGGCTTAGGGGGGCCAAGATTTAGGTCTTGGTCCAGTTAGTCATGGTCACACATGATGTATCTAGGGCTAGGAGTAAATCCAGGATAAGTCCTAGGTAATAGGCTGAGTTTTGTCAGTCTGAACATTAGAGCCGACTTGTTGTCTGAGAGTTGACTCGATCATTCCTTGAGTTACCTTTACTGCTAATTACTTGTTAATCTTTGTTTTAGTTTTAAGATTTCAATTTCTATTGCATATTTATTATTTTCAAAGTAATTAAGAAAGTCCCTGTGGATTCGACCCAATCTTGCTATCCTATTCTAGAATAGTAGTTTTAAGGTAATTAAATCGGTGCGTTGTGACGTGCATCAGATTTTTGGCGCCGTTGCCGGAGACTTTTGGCATTATTTTGAAAATTTTAATTTTTTTTTTAAAAAAAATTCAAATTTCAAAAATTCAAAAAATTTCAAATTTCAAAAATTCAAATTTTTGGTATTTTTGTTTTGTTCTATTTGATCTCCTTTTTAGAATTACTTAGGTAAACTTACTTTCCTGCAAAATCAAATCAAAAAAAAAAATCATAATTCATTAGGGAATTAGATACTTAACCATCAAAATTAAAAAAAAGTAATTAGTTTAGTTTAATTTTGTTTGATAATTTTAAGATATGGACACCTTGCTTATTGCATCCATTTCATTTCTCCATAATTCATCTTAAGGGCATTAACCTCATTAATCAGATAAGGTGGGGATTTCATTACCCTTCCTTGCCCCACAAATCATTTCCCATCATTTGCATTCACCTAAGCCTCTAACCCTAAAATCAATTAGACGCCAGCCCTAAGAAGTTCGAGCTCAATAGGACAAGGGAACCCAGAGTTATACCGGGTTCAGGTCAGTTAACTACTTGGTGTCTAAGAAAAGTGGTTCAAGGACAAGAGCCCGAAGGGAGGTGCGTTGGTTCCGCTTACTTGGCCAATTTTTAATTGGTGTCTAAGGCAAGCGATAAGGGAACCTTCACCAACCTTACACGTACCTGGCCAATTTTTAATTGGTGTCTAAGGCAAGCGATAAGGGAACCTTGACCAACCTTACACTTACCTGGCCAAGTTAGTTGGGTGATTTTGGACTTGGAGTGCTCAAAGTTGACCTTGGAATAGTTAGGAGCTGTCTAGGTCTAAGCTAACCCTAGGATAATAGAGTTTTGTAAATTGTTTGAAAAAAAAAAAGAACAAAAAAAAAAAAAGAGAAAAAAAAACATCATCTAGTTTTAGGATTCTCTTAGAAGTCTTTCCTTTAGACCTTTTCTCATTTTTGCATATAAAAAAATAAAAAAAAAACATCTTATAAAAATTCTGAACTGTTGTTGTTTGCTCTAGAATACCATTATAGGGTGTATGTTAGGTCGTCGGTCACTAGAACCGGAACTTGTACCCCTAGACCTAGAAATTGACAGAACTTGTAGAGCAAACAAGCCAGGTACTATGGACCCCAATCAAGAAATTGATCCTCCATGTCAATTGAGGGAGTACTTTACTCCTTCAAAGTATACTTATTCACCTTGTATCCAAGTACCTCCAGTTGAGGCTGTCCAGTATGAAATTAAGTCCAGCATAATCCAGATGTTACCATCTTTCTATGGACTTACAAATGAAGACCCTTACAAACATTTAGATGAGTTCCTGGAAATATGTTCAACTGTTAAAATCCAACATTTCTCTGATGATGCTCTTAGGCTTAAGTTGTTCCCTTTTTCCCTAAAAGATAGAGCTAAGTACTGGTTGAATTTCCTAGACACTGTAACAATTTCAACTTAGGATCAACTTCAGAGGGAATTTCTTAAGAAGTACTTTCCAATTGGAAAAACAAACCAAATTAGAAAAGCCATAACCAGTTTTTCCCAGTTAGACGAAGAGATGTTTCATGAAACATGGGAGAGATTAAAGGATTTGATTAGAAAATGCCCCCATCATGCTATACCGAAATGGCAATTGGTTCAATGTTTTTATGATGGTCTATCTGAAAGATACCGGCAAATGGTAGATGCTTCAGGTGGAGGAACATTTATGCTAAAAAATGAATATGAAGCTTGGTAGCTGTTTGAAACCCTTAGTGAAAATTCATTGCATCACATGTCTGCTGCCCATAGAGATCCTCCCTTAGGACCCAAGAGAGGGTGAATGTATGAATTAGGTCACTCTGTAGATATCTACAGTAAGGTAGATGAATTGTCCAAAAAGCTTGATCGAATTCTACAAAGTGGAAATCTTTCCTCCTCACCTCATCAAAACCTTCATCAAAACCATGATGTTTGCATCATTTGTTCAAGTCCTACCCATTCGATAGGTGATTGTCCAGCGGCCTATCAATTCCTCGAGTTAGTTCAGGAACAAGTCCATCAAGCAGAAGCCCGTATGGTTCCTAAACCAGGAAATGACCCATTTGCAAATACTTACAATCCTGGCTGGCGAAACCATCCAAATTTTTCTTGGAAACCCCAAGCTGCTAATAATCCAACACCAATTAGGACCAACTATCAGGAGACCAACTTTGGAAACATGCCTTATTCCCAATACCCGAGTGCTCCACAACCTCCATCGAATAATCATGGTCCTACATTTGAAGAGAAGGTACTTCAAGCATTAAAAGGGCTAGAAATGAATACCCAACTCCTTCACTCCCACACACAATCCATTGCAAAGCTAGAAACCCAGATAGGTCAGCTAGCTACATCTTTCAATAGAAGAGAGGAAGGTAAGTTGCCTAGTCATCCCATCAGTAACCCAAAAGGACATTACATGGATGAAAGTTCTACCAAACCTGAAACATTCACAGAACAAGCTAAATCAATCACAACTTTAAGAAGTGGGAAAATAGTGAATCAGCCTGACTTGACCCAAAAATTTAAGTTGGCTAAGCCAGAAGATGAAAAGAATGAAAAGAGAAAGGAACCTATTAGCCAAGCACTAACACCTAGGGCTCCATTTCCTAAAGCCTTAGAATCACCTGTATTTTTGGATAAGAAGAGCCTAAAAATGAATGAAATGCTTGAGCTATTCAAACAAGTCTAGATAAACCTATCTCCTCTTGATGCCATCAAACAAGTGCCAGCTTATGCTAAATTCCTTAAGGATCTGTGCACACAGAAACAAAAATTTAAGGCACACATACCGAAAAAGATCCAGTTGACTGAGCAAGCAAGCTCAGTTTTTCAGCAAATTGTCCCATCCAAATTGAAAGACCCCGGTACACCAACTATTTCCTGTGTCATAGGGGACCTCACAATCAAGAAAGCTTTACTAGATTTGGGTGCGAGTGTGAGCCTTCTCCCGGGCTCAATGTATGATTTATTTGGATTTGGGGAACTGAAACCCACGTCGGTAACATTGCAGTTAGCAGATCGATCAATTAAGATACCCCATGGATTATTAGAGGATGTGTTGGTGAAAGTCGACGAGTTTTACTTTCCTGTTGACTTTCTTGTCCTGGATATGAAGTATAGCGATAATCCTAGCCAAATACCCATTATTCTTGGAAGCCTTTTCTAGCTACCACTAATGCCTGTATAAACTGTAGGACAGGGGTTATAAATGTATCCTTTGAAAATAAAAAGATGAGATTGAACATTTTTAATGCATCCCAAGGACCACCTGTATTTGATGAAGTGAACATGCTTGAGGAAGTTATAGACAAGAAACTCCCCATTTTACTCGAGTCGGACCCTCTGCAAGCATGTTTGACACATGTTGGAACAATTGAGATTGATGTTGATGAAGTGAGTGCTTGGTTGGAGCCACCGAAGTCTAACACTACTCCTCCTTGGACTGTCAAATTTGAACCTTTACCAACTCAATCAACTCCTTTAGTGCCATCCTTAGAAACACCACCCATGCTAGAGTTGAAGCCTCTTCCTGAAAAGTTGAAATATTCTTTTCTTGGACCCAAGGATACCCTCCCAGTGATCATTGCATCCACTCTAACCCCAGATCAGGAAGAGAAATTGGTGGAAGTACTTATGGAACATAGAGAAGCAATAGGATAGGCAGTAGCTGATCTTAAGGGAATTGACCATTTTGTTTGCATGCATCATATTCACTGTGAGCCTGAATCTAAACCACATAGGGACATGCAACGAAGGCTTAATCCGAACATGAGGGAAGTTGTTAAGAAAGAAGTGGTAAAATGGCTCGATGCTAGAATCATTTACCCAATCTCGAATAGTCAATGGGTCAGTCCAACTCAAGTAGTACCTAAGAGTCAGGTATTACTGTTGTTGAGAATGAAAAGGGCGAGTCAATTCCTACTCGAATGACAACTAGTTGGAGAGTGTGTATAGACTATCGAAAACTGAATGCCGTCACTAGAAAAGATCACTTTCCTTTGCCTTTCATTGATCAAATTTTAGAATGGGTAGCTGGGCAGAGTTTCTTCTATTTTCTAGATGGATATTCAGGATATAACTAAGTTCCGGTATTTCCTGCTGATCAAGAAAAGACCACCTTTACCTGCTCCTTTGGAACATTTGCCTTTAGGCGCATGCCATTTAGTCTGTGCAATGCACCAGCCACCTTTCAACAATGTATGTTATCCATATTTTCTGATATGGTTGGTCAGTTTCTTGAGATATTTATGGATGACTTTTCGCTGTTTGGATATTCATTTGATGATTGTCTCCAAAACTTGACTAGGATTTTGAAACGATGCATAGAAACAAACCTAGTCTTAAGTTGGGAGAAGAGCCATTTTATGGTGCATGAGGGAATCGTGCTTGGACATATTGTTTCCGAGCGAGGGATTGAGGTTGATAAAGCTAAGGTAGAATTGATCTCGAAATTGCCTCCCCCGATCTCAGTTAAACAAGTACGATCCTTCCTTGGTCATGCTGGATTTTATAGACGCTTTATCAAGGATTTCAGCAAAATCTCGCGACCTTTGTGTAATCTGCTTATTAATGACAATCCATTTGATTTTAATAAGAAATGTATGGCTGCTTATGACATTCTGAAAACTGCTTTGACCATTGCACTAGTGATCAAGCCTCCCGATTGGACCATGCCTTTCAAAATCATGTGTGATGCCTCTGATTATGCTATAGGGATAGTTTTAGGATAGAAGTTTAATAAGGAACCACATGTGATTTATTGTGCTAGTAAAACTCTTTCGGATGCACAAATAAATTACACCACTACTGAAAAGGAGTTGCTAGCAGTTGTTTTTGCCCTGGAGAAATTTTGATCATATCTGTTAGGGTCCAAGATCTTAGTGTATACTAATCATGCAGCATTGCAACATCTGTTATCTAAGAAAGACACAAAGCCTAGACTGATTAGATGGATCCTACAACTGCAGGAATTTGACTTAGAAATCTTAGATAAGAAGGGTTATGAAAATTTGGTAGCAGATCATATTTCTAGGATCTTAGTAGAATGCAACAAAGAAACAATCAGAGATCAGTTTCCTAATGAACAGCTTTTCTCTATTTTGTCTGATAGTCTACCCTGGTTTGCCCATATTGTTAATTACTTAGCAACAGGGCAAGTTCCTTCCCACTGGTCCAAACAAGAAAAAGATAGATTTTTCTCATAAATCAAATATTACTTTTGGGAGGAACTTGAGTTGTTTAAGTACTGTTTAGATCAGGTGATTAGACGTTGTGTCCCTGAGAGTGAATTCCAAGGCATACTCACTTTTTGTCATTCTCTTGCTTGTGGGGGACACTTTAGTGGAAGGAAAATTGCAGCAAAAGTGCTGCAGAGTGGGTTTTACTGGCCAACTCTTTTTAAAGATGTGCACGAATTTGGCCGTAATTGTTTGAGATGTCAACAAACGGGGAATATTTCGCGTAGAGATATGATGCCTCTGACCACTATTTTAGTTGTTGAGATATGATGCCTCTAGGGTATTGACTTCATGGGGCCATTCCCTTCTTCTTTTGGGTTTGAGTATATTCTGGTTGCAGTTGATTATGTGTCTAAATGGATCGAAGCCATCGCAACCCGAACCAATGATCACAAGGTTGTAATCAAGTTCATTCAGTGTAACATCCTTAGTCGGTTTGGGTGTCCAAGGGCAATTATTAGTGATGGGGGGGCGCATTTCACAAATAAACATTTTGAAGGATTAATGAAGAAATATGGAATTACACATAAGGTAGCCACACCTTACCATCCCCAAACTTGTGGCTAGGTTGAAGTATCAAACAGAGAAATTAAACATATCCTGGAGAAAACGGTAAGGCCCGATATGAAAGATTGGTCAGAATGTTTGAATGATGCATTATGGGCTTACCGGACTGCCTTTAAGACTCCCCTAGGAATGTCTCCATACCGGTTAGTGTTTGGCAAGGCATGTCATTTACCGATAGAATTAGAACATTGTGTATTTTGGGCTATCAAGCAATGTAATTTTGATCTGAAGACTGCTAGTTCTAATAGGAAGCTTCAATTGAGTGAATTAGAAGAAATGCAAAATGAAGCTTATGAAAGTTCAAAAATTTATAAGGCTTGAACTAAGGCATATCATGATAAATTATTTAATCAAAAAATGTTTAAGCCTAATCAAAAAGTGTGGCTCTATAAATTTAGGATACACCTTTTTCATGGAAAACTTCGCTCACGATGGGATGGACCATTCATCATTACTCAAGTATTTCCTCATGGCATTGTTGAACTTAAAGATCCCAAACAAGGAAATATTTTTAAAGTAAATGGCCAATGCTTGAAACCCTATGTTGAAGATATTCATGATGGAGAAATTGTTGAAATTCTTGACCTTATGGACCCAGTACTACCATCTGCTGAGTCTGGCTGAAGACTTTAAACTTAGCGCTCCTGGGAGGCAACCCAGTTTATATTTTTAATTTTTAACTAGTTTTTTTTCTTTTCTTTTTAGAAGAATAAAGTGAGGGAGTACAGCAACAAAGAAACCTGCTACTTCATGAAACCTTCAAGCACATTTTCCCAAGGTGTATTCTTTCCTATTATACTTCTCATTTTCTTTCTTACTTCATTGAGGATAATGTCGATTAAGTTGGGAGGGGAAGATTAACTTGACTTGCTTAGATCTTCGAGTGCGATTAGAAATGATTAGGTTATGTGTACCTAATTATTGTCTCGAACTAGAGTTATTTATGTACCTTAATCAAATGATTGATTAATGGCCTAGATAATACTAGAGATGCTGAGGGATAAATTATTAAAAAAACTCAATAAATGGTAGGGTATAGATCATAAATAAGAGTAATTCTAAAGCCTTTTGACCATTGATCTTAATAAAGAGTCTACTTTTGGGGGATATAAATCAAAAGATCAAGTATGCTAAGTTTTTTCCCTTTGAACTATATATATATATATATATATATATATATATATATATATATATATATATATATATATATATATATATAGGGAGAAAAATCATCTAGCAGAAAGGTATTGAAATAAATCCCAAAAAATTAGAGGATTTTAAGAGTGAGATGGAAAGTTGGCAGAAGAAGAACTCTATAAATCTTTATGAGCTCTACCTGACCACTAAAAGAGTTGAATTAATAATCCAATGAAGTATCTCAATAGTAGTCTGACCAGGTATCATCTGCTTTTAGGGTTGCTTGGGTTAACATCTAATTCAAGGATGGGTTGATACACATAGATAATCTTTCTGCTTTACTCGAGGATGAGCAAAGTTCAAGTTGGGAGGTGTGATAACTACATTAAGTATAAATATAAAAGTATTAATTTAATATTAAAATGTAATTATTCCTCCAAAATTAAAATTTTTATATGTCATTTATAGGAAAGAATATCATCAACATGAAGAGCCTGATTTTAGAAGTCCAACGGCATGAACGACACTCGAATCGGACTCAAAACGGGCCCAAAATGAATTTTTGAAGAAATTACTAAGCACTTGCACGAAATTTAAAGCAGCCGGTCCATAGTGGACCGGCCACTCGGTCCATTTCCCAGCCCATGGGCCGCGATCTGCCATTGACGCGGTCCACTGAAGCAGAGCCGTGGACCGCCATGCCCCAATCACGTCGAGACTCGCCGGAGAGATGCCCCCACCGCCAGGGAGGTCGCCGGCACGCTCACCGCCGACCGAAGAAGCCTCGATGGCCGGAAAGATGCCTTCGAAGTGGGCTATTCACCGTGATTTGTTCCTCTTGGCTGAAGCTCACTGAAACCACCGTTTCACACCACCGGACCGCCTACCACGACCACCGCCGGCCGGAGAAGATGGCGGAGCACTTTTCCTCGCATCTCAAGGCAAAAATTCTGGATTGACACAGTTATGCATTTTTCTTATTCTCAGGCCTTGAGTCAACACTTTGACATCTTCATGAGTCGACACTTGAGTGTACCAGTGCTGAAACTTGCTAAAATTTCTCCAAAATCAAACTTTAAGTCCTTCCAAGTCTTCCTTATGTTCCAAAGTCCTTATAACTTGAAATTCTATGAATTTGAAAAACTTCTTCAATTGAAATACAATCATTTCTTCATTCAACATGGAAACATACTAAAATATATAATTAGTACTCATATATACTTAAGTATTTTATCAATCATCAAAATCAAGACCAGAGTCAACAATCTCTCCCTTTTTTATGATGACAAAACCTTTAAGTATATAAATAGGGTAAGCTTAAAAAGATTAACAATAAGATAAACATGTAAGCTCAAAATCAATAAGTATCAAGCTCCCCCTCAAAATATGATTTCAAAAATATTTTTCAAAAATCATTCAAAATTTTTAAACATTCTCTCCCTTGCTAATTCTTCTCTTAAGATTAAGACATTTTGCTTTCTTCCCCTTTTACATTTTCTTTCATTTCTCATATAATTTTTCATGTTTATCATATCTTTCCCTTTTCATACTTAACATATTTCTCTCCCTTTTTGTCATCATGAAAAGGGTGAAAGACAATACAAAGTGGGGATGAAGTGGAAAGGATAGCAAGAGATCATCAAAATCAATGTATGAAATCAATTAATCATGATACCAATTAAATATGATACTAATTGAACATGATAGCACAAAATGATAAGCACATGCAAGAGATAATTTTTCCTTTTTTTCTGAAGATTATAAATGAAATAAATTTTGATACCAAATGAATGTAACTCCCCTCAAAGGATTAGATTTGAAAACAAGGAGATCAGAGCAATATAAGTATGATATCAAGAAAATACTGAAAGCATCATACATGTATATAATGATAACAAATCTTTGGATGCTCTCCCTAAATATTATTCTCCTTTAAAAATATGCATTCATTGAGAAATAAAACATGAAAGTACAAGCATCATAATTTTAGACAATTTAAAATATAAAAATACATACTAAGTCTGAAATCAAAGATTTGAAAATTTCAAGATATACTGATTTTCAAAATACAAAGGATTGATCATTTAAAAACTTTTAGCATGATTTCAAATTTTTTTGAAATGATTTGATATCCATATAGATGCTAGAAGTAATTTAATAGCAAGTCTAGTTACTGGAGCAAGGGTTTATCAATATGCATACCTCTTTCTTAAATGTAACCCTTAACTACCAGTTCTATTCTTGTTCCAAATCATTTTTAGTCTAAGCATAGATACAAAATAGAATACATTTCATGAACATCATATGAATCATAACATTTCATTTAAAATAGTTTAAAACTATATTAATCAAAATCAAGTGAAAGTCTAATAATCACAAGTTTAATCATGAGAGCATAAAATCCATCAACATCAAAATGTTCATGATCACAACAAATGACTATTAGTCTAATTGATATAATTTTTAAAGTAATTGATACAATATTTATAACAAATATTCAACTATATTTTCAATTATGAAAGGAAATGTTCAGAATTTATCAATATCTATAGTCCTTCCTTTACATTTAGTCTAAAATATAGCTTGTCCACTCTTTGTATTATCTTGTATAGCCTCTTTTCAACAACTTCTTTTCTTTATATTGGGCTGAAGACATTCCTGCAAAATAAACTAGGTGGACAATTTTGGTATCCAAATCTTTTTCGGTCCTTTAGGATTAGCAAATATGATTCCTTTTGGAATCCAAATTTTTCTTAATCTACAAGGATATGCATTAAGTCTAATTTTTTTATATTTAAAGCATGCAATATTGGAAGAAGTAGTAACAAAGAAATTCTTGTTTTTCAACTCAAGATTTTTGTTTTTATTTAAAAGCTCATCATTTGATACAAAAATCTTGGATCTTCTTAGAATTTTTATTTTATTTAATAAAACATTTTTCTCATTTGATAAACTTATTGCATAATTCTTTCAAATCAAAATTTTTTTTTCTAAAATTTTTTCTTTTTTAGAAAGATTATTCTTATCAATTTCTAAAACATCAATCTTTATATTTAAATCATGATTTTTATTGGAAAGATTAGTGTTCTCAAGAGAAAAAGAGTCAACAAGCTTTTTTAATTTCTTGTGCTCAATTTTTAGCAATTTGTATTCATGCACAAGATCATTAAATGCATCATGTAATTCATCAAAGGTAAAATTATATTCATTTTTAGAACATACCTCTTCCTTATTTGTCATGAAGCAAAGATTGGCAACTTCTTGTTCTTCCTTTGAACTAGAATCTTCACTATCACTCCAAGTTGCCTTCATTGCATTGAATTTCTTTTTGGCCTTGAGGGCTATTATCTTTTTCTTCTCTTGATCAGCAACTACTTCTTTATACCATAAATTCAACTCATGGGTCATGAGTGAATCAATAAGCTCCTCCAAAGATAGGGTATCAATATCTTTGGCTTCTTGGATCGCAGCTATCTTTGGATCCCATGATATTGGCAAAGATCTAAGAATTTTATTAACCAAATCAGCATTAGTATAGACTTTGCCAATACTTTTCAATTCATTAACAATAGTCATAAATCTAGTATACATATCAGATATAGATTCAAAATATAGCATTTCAAACATTTCAAAAGAATGAACAAGCATATTAATTTTAATACTTTTCACTTGAAGAGTACCCTCAAGAGTAATTTCAAGTGTGTCCCATATCTCCTTCACCGATTTACATGTGGAGATCCTATTGAATTCATTAGAGTCCAATGCACAATAAAGCAAGTTCATTGCTTTAGCATTAATTTCAAATTGCTTAATGTCATATTCATTCCAATCCTCCTCGAGCTTTGGAATAAAAATGCCATTACCCAAAATGAAAGGAATATGGGGACCATAACTATAATTTTTCAAAGATAATAACAAATAGATTGAATATAGATATGCATGTGAGTTTTCCAAAAAGTATAGTGTCATTGAAAAATGGTGGCCTATTAATTGCATGTCCTATAGCAAAACAAGCACCTTCTAGGGCTGCCATAATCTTTTAACTCAAAACCGTTGGATTCTTTGCAAAGCACCAAGTCTAGATATCAACGATTTTGGATTATGGTCTCTAATACCAATTGTTGCCCAGTGATGATGCAACCCAAGAGAGAGGGTGAATTGGATTTTAAAATTTATTTGAACTATTTCAATGTATATAAAATAAGTATGTGCCAATTCAAATCAGGTGCTTATGTTTTGCTAAATTATTTGTGTGCTTAATGAAAATATGCAACGGAATTAACAAAGTAAATGCAAGAGTAAATAAGTAATAAATAAGAGCAATCATAAACACAAGAATATATAGTGTTCGGTGCAATCCAAAGTACCTACATCCACTCTCCAAGTTCTCCTTGGGTATTTCACTATAATCACCAAGATTACAATCGATTAGTTTTCCGAGGTCACTAATCAAAATCTAACTTATTTTTCTGGGATCACAAGTCAAAACCCCTTGTTGGTTTTATAACTTAGACTAACCAATAACCTCCGATGGTTTTACGGGCTTACCAACAACCTATGTTGGTTTTACAGGATCACCAACAACCTCTTTGGTTTTCCAAGGCTCACCAAAAATCTTGATACAATAATGTAAAAATGAAAGTAAAGAATATAATAAAGCTTTCTAAAATAAAGCAAGTATCTCTTTGAAGCCCTTGGATGATGTTGAAGAAGCTTGTCTTCAATTTGTTGAAGTCTTTGAATGAAGCTTGATGTTATGGACTTGGATCAACTCTCTTATCTTTCGAAGCTTGAAGGCTTGAACCACTCAACTCTTGAATCCTTGAAGGATATTTAATGATCTCATCAAAGGATTTCTTTTCTATTTGATTTTTGGTGTTTATATAGCTTTCCAAGACATAGATGACCTTTTATGATCATTGGAGATGAAAAACTAGCTGTTTGAAACAAGTTGGAATCAATTCTATACTTCTAAAAAATTATCCGTTACTCCAAGTGTCGGCACTTGAATCTGGTGAGTCAATACTTGAGTTCTTCATGAGTCGACACTTGATTTCAATGAATTGACACTTGGATCAGCTCAAGACAAAAATTCTGGATTGACATATGTTGGCTCCACCAAGTGATTTTGATGAATAACAAAACATTGAGTGCTTATTGTATTCTAATGAGGATTTCAAGTTATGAGTTTTCAGAAAGAAAGCACCTCAAAATTCCAAAAACTTATGGTGTTATGGCACGTAATGGCACGGAGCAATTCTCACATATCCAGGCATCCTCTTCATTGAAAAAGGGCATATAATTGTTTATCTATTATGTGTTTATGTATTCATGAATTTTATTTTTGTTTTCGAGGCATTTACACTTGAATCTGAATGTTTTCAGTCTCAAGTGTCGACACCTGGCAGTCAAGTGTCGACACTTCAGCATTTGGCACGGACAAAAATCCTTGGCACGCCAAGTGTCGACACCTATATTCAAGTGTCGACACCAAGTGTTGACACTTAGGTTCCAAGTGTCGACTCAAGGCCTGAGATTTTTGAAAATACAGAACTTTGTTGTTTTGAGGATTTTTGTGTCAAGTGTCGACACCTGTGCATCAAGTGTCGGTACTTGAATGTTCAAGTGTCGACACCCAGAAATCAAGTGTCGACACCTAACAGCCAAGTGTCGACACCTGACAGCCAAGTGTCGACACTTGCAGCCTGACAGCTCTAACGGATCTATTTTTCTGGCTTGCAGAACTTGGTTTTCAAGCTCCAAACGGCTATTTCCAATGCACCAACGGTCACAAACTATTTTTAGAAGGTTTTTTGTGTATTTAAGCTCCACCAACCTCATTTTAAAGTAAGAGAAAGCAAGAGAGAAGTGAAGAGAAGTCTATTCAAGAGCATTCAAGTCCACTCAAAAGCCATAAAGCTAATATTCTCTCCAAACTTCACATCAAAAAGTCTCTTCTAGCTTGATTCCACTGAAAAGCCTACAAGCTCATCCTTACTTCATTCCAAAAAGAGGCACCTTGAAGAAGAGTGAAGACAAAGCATCCTTTTGAGCTTCAAAGATTCCAATCTACTCTTGAAGAGAGTTTGTTGTAGCTTTTAAATTTCATATCTGTTTTTATTATGTTTTGACCTTGCTTTCAAGGGTGTCTTGAAAGAAGGTTATTGTGGTTTGTTGGTGAGCCAAAGGGATAAAACCAACTAGGGTTAACTTGTGAGCCCGAAGACAAAACAAGTATTAAGGTTTGTTGGTAAGCCTAAGTGACAAAACAAACTTAGGTTTTGACTTGTGATCCTTGTGAAAAACATGTCGACTGTAATCTGGTGTGGATTATAGTGGAATTTCCAAGGATGGCTTGGGGAGTGGATGTAGGTGCTAGGTTTGCACCGAACCACTATAAACTTTGTGTTTGTATGTGATTGCTCTTTTCCTCTCGTACTCTTTAATTATTACTATCATCTTGCATCAAATTTATTATTGCTCACAAGCACCACTGGACCTTCATTTTATTGTGTTAAATTTTTAAAAGACCCAATTCACCCTCCCTCTTGGGCTCCATTTTTGGGCAACAAGTGGTATCAGTGCACCGGTACTCTCTTGTAGGTCCAAGGATCTTGAGTAAAAGATCATGGCAGCCCCAATAGGCATGGATATTGTAGAAGGTCAAGCTTCAAACCGACCCCCACTTTTTAATGGCACAAATTACACATACTGGAAGACACGCATGCGCATATTTATACAAGCTCTTGATTATAATTTGTGGAGAACAATCGTAAAAGATTGTCATCAGCCTACAATGATGATTAATGGCATTCTTACTCCAAAAATAGAAGATGATTGGGATGAGAATGACATTAAGCAAATTGAGCTTAATGCTAAGGCAATGAACCTTTTATTTTGCTCTCTTGATCCTAATGAGTTTAATATAATATCAAACTATCTCTCCACAAAGGAGATTTGGGATACACTTGAGGTTACCCATGAGGGTACACACCAAGTAAAAACTATCAAGGTTAACATACTAATTCACCACACATATGAAATGTTTAAAATGGAACCTACTGAGTCTATCAGTGAGATGTATACTAGGTTCACAAACATTGTGAATGGCATGAGAAGTTTAGGAAAAATAATTTCTAACGGTGAACTTGTGAATAAACTTCTCAGGTCTCTACCAGCTTCATGGGATGCAAAGGTCACTACAATTGAAGAAGCTAAAGATGTCAACACTCTCCCGCTGGAACAACTGTTGGGTTCCTTGATGACTTATGAGCTATCCCTCAAACAAAAGAACGGAGTGGTGGATAAAAAGAAGAAGGCGATCGCGTTCAAATCTACTACTAGAGAGGACTCAAGCGAAGACTCTGAAGAGGATGACGAAGAAGATGAAACGACTCTGTTAGCAAGGAAATTCAGAAGGTTTATGAGGAAGAAAAAGTTCAACTACAAAAAGAAACCTCTGAAAGGTGAGCCGAGTAAGGAAAAAGACAAGGAAAAGGAGAAGGAGCAGCCCACATATTTTGAGTGTAAGAAACACGGGCATTTCAAGGTAGACTGCCCCTTGTTAAAGAAAAGCAGAAGAAAGCTGAGAAAGAAAGCCATGATGGCAACCTGGAGTGCAAGTGAAGACTCCAACTCTGAGGAAGAACAGCAGGAGGTAGCAAACTTCTGTCTGATGGCCGATCAAGAAGTGGTATGTTCTGAAACCGAAAATGAATTTACTTTTGATGAGCTTTATGAGATTTTTGATGAACTAGTCATAGAATTTCAAAAATTAAAGTCAAAACATAAAGACTTAAAGAAGCAAAATTTGGATCTAGCTAAAACAAACAACAACCTTTCAAATGAAAATGAATACCTTCTAATACAAAATAAAAAATTAAATGATAAGATTATGGCTCTTGAAAAAGAAAAGGATATCTTTGAAAAGAAAAGTGACTTACTTTCAAATGAAAAATTGTCAAGACAAAGCAAAGAAATTTTAATAAAAATAAAATATATAAAGAAGAAATCGAAAAACTAAAATCTTTTGTTGAAAAATTTACTTACAGTTCTGAAAAATTAAATTTACTATTAAATAACCAAAGAGCAGTATTTGACAAAGCTGGATTAGGATTCAGAACTCATAAGAAACAGAAACTCTTTAAAAATTTCTTTGTGCCTGCATCTTCATCTATTACATGCTATACTTGTGGTATTAAAGGACATAAATCTTATATATGCAACAAAAGAAAATTAAATAACACTAAGAAAGTTTGGGTTCCAAAAGGAACCAATGCCACTAACCAAAAAGGACCCAAGATGGCTTGGGTACCTAAAGTCTCCACTTGATCTTTATTGCAGGTATGCCTTGCAACCAACAAGAAAAGAATGTGGTACCTTGATAGCGGTTGCTCAAGGCATATGACAGGAGATGTGGAGCAGTTCTCATCACTCACATATCAAAATGGTGGCAATGTAACTTTTGGTGATAATGGAAAGGGCAAAATTATCAGTATTGGTAAAATCCATATCACCCCTACCTCTTATATTGATAATATTTTATATGTTGATGGATTAAAACATAACTTGCTTAGCATTAGTCAATTTTGTGACAAAAATTTTAAAGTTGTTTTTGAATCTTCTTTGTGCATTGTTTCTAGTCTAGATGACAATGGCATTAAGTTCATCGGTCATAGGCATGGCAATATTTATATAGTTGATCTTGATGATCTCCCTATTCAGAAAGGTCAATGTCTAGTGGTAATGGAAGCCAAGATCGATGAAACTAGTTGGCTTTGGCATCGTAGACTAGGACATGCAAGCATGCATTTAATTTCAAAACTTAGCAAAAAGAATTTAGTAAAAGATTTGCCTAAACTCAATTTTGAAAAAGATAAGATTTGCAGTGCATGTCAACTTGGAAAACAAACAAAATCTTCTTTCAAACCAAAAGGAGTAATCTCTACATCTAGACCTTTGGAATTGCTTCATATGGACCTCTTTGGGCCTACTAGAACATCTAGTTTGGAAGGTAAGAAGTATGGTCTAGTCATCGTAGATGATTTCTCACGTTTTACTTGGGTCATGTTTTTAGCACATAAAGATGAAACGTTTTCTGAATTTATTAGATTTCACAAAAGAATTTTAAATGAAAAGGTGTTTCAGTAGTATCTTTAAGAAGTGATCATGGAACTGAATTTGAAAATGCCAATTTTGATAAATTCTGTATTGAAAATGGAATTCATCACAATTTTTCTGCACCTAGGACACCTCAACAAAATGGGGTAGTAGAAAGAAAAAATAGAACTCTTGAAGAAATGGCACGCACCATGCTTTATGAAAATGATTTACCTAGATACTTTTGGACGGAAGCCATAAATACTGCATGCTATATTTTAAATCGAGTTTTAATTCGACCGATTTTAAAGAAAACCCCTTACTCACTTTGGAAGGGTAGAAAACCTTCAATCCATTATTTTCATATTTTTGGATGCCGTTGTTTCATCTTAAACAATGGTAAAGATAATCTAAGTAAATTTGATGCCAAATCAGATGAGGGAGTCTTTCTAGGCTATTCCACATCAGTAAGGCATACAGGGTCTTCAACAGAAGGACACTTGTTGTTGAAGAATCCATACATGTGGTATTTGATGAAACTAACCAAAAATCTTCAAGAAAAGAAGATGTACTTTTTGATGAAACAGGTAGCAAGAAAACTGAAGAAATAAACAACAATGAAGGACTTACCAAGGAACAGAACGATGATCAAAACACTGACGGAGATCAAGCACAAGGTGATGAAAATATATCAACTGTTGATCCATTACCAAAAGAATGGAGGTATGCTCATGGACACCCAAAAGAACTAATTGTAGGTGATCCATCTAAAGGTGTAAGTACTCAATCATCTCTTAGAAATATTTGTGATTACTTAGCTTTTGTGTCTCAAATTGAACCTAAAACTATTGAGGAAGCTGAATGTGATAGTAATTGGATAAATGCTATGCAAGATGAACTTAATCAATTTAAAAGGAACAATGTTTGGACACTAGTGGATAGGCCTTCAAACACATCGATTATTGGCATAAAATGGGTTTTTCGAAATAAACTTGATGAAAATAGAATAGTAATTAGAAATAAAGCTAGACTAGTTGCCAAAGAATACAATCAGGAGGAAGGGATAGATTTTAATGAAACCTTTGCTCCTGTGGCTAGACTTGAGGCAATTAGGCTATTGTTGGCTTTTTCTTGCTTCATGAATTTTAAACTATATCAAATGGATGTTAAAAGTGCCTTTTTAAATGGATTAATTGAAGAAGAAGTTTATGTTGAACAACCCCCTGGTTTTGAAAATTCTGACTTTCCAAATCATGTTTATAAACTTCATAAAGCTTTATATGGATTAAAACAAGCTCCAAGAGCTTGGTATGATTGTTTAAGCTCCTTTTTGCTGAAAAATGATTTTACTAGAGATAATATAGATAAAACTTTATTTTTAAAGAAAAAGAATGATGATCTCTTAGTAGTACAAATCTATGTTGATGATATAATATTTGGTGCTACTAATAAAACTCTTTGTCAAGATTTTGCAAGATTAATGCAGGGTGAGTTCGAGATGAGCATGATGGGAGAACTGAATTTCTTCCTCGGACTCCAGATAAGGCAAACCAAAGAGGGGATCTTCATCAACCAAACAAAATACACAAGAGAAATACTCAAGAAGTTTGGGATGGAGAACACTAAGCCGTTAGGTACCCCTATGAGCTCTACATGTAAACTTGACAAGGACGAATCAGGTAAGTCTATAGACCAAAAATTATATCATGGCATAATTGGTTCATTGTTATATCTTACTACCAGTAGGCCAGATATCATGTTTAGTATCTGTATGTGTACTAGATATCAGTCCAATCCTAAAGAGTCTCATCTTTTGGCTGTTAAACGCATACTTAGATATCTATCTGGCTCAATTGAAATTGGTTTATGGTACTCTAGAGATTCTTCATTTGATTTAATTGCTTATTCTGATGCTGACTTTGCTGGGTGTAAACTTGATCGTAAAAATACTAGTGGAACTTGTCAGTTTCTTGGAGTAAACTTGATCTCTTGGAGTAGCAAGAAACAGAACTTAGTTGCTCTATCTACGGCGGAAGCCGAATATATAGCAGCTGGGAGCTGTTGTGCTCAAATCCTCTAGATCAAATAACAACTCGAAGATTTTGGCATTAAACTAACTAAGACACCCATAAGATGTGACAATACTAGTGCAATCAACCTATCTAAAAATCCTGTGCAACATTCAAGAATTACAACACATTGAAATAAGACATCATTTCATAAGAGATCATGTACAAAACTCTAATGTAATTCTTGATTTTGTTTGTACTAATGATCAGTTAGCTGATGTGTTTACAAAGCCTTTGAGTGAGGATAGGTTCTGTCTGATTAGAAGAGAGTTAGGTGTCATTGATCCATTCTCCTAGAACTCTCTTAGTATCATTTTTACCTAAATCCTAAAGCTCAAAACCTATTGATTAAAGCCCCAAAACTTTATAAAATTTTTTCCTATTTTTTCCGGATTTTCTCGAATTTTTTGGCCAAGTATCGACACTTGGAAAGTGTCAAGTGTCGACACCTGACCAAGTGTCGACACTTGACATATCCGAAGTGTCGACACTTGCGAATCTGAAACTATTTTTAAACGGACCAAACGATGGTTTTTTGAAATTTTCTTCCCCCCTGATTTCTTGGAACAGTGGTCCCCTCTATCCAAATCCGTCCTTTCACCCCTCAATCCTTCACAAATCAGGTATTTCTCTTTTCTAATTTCGTTTTATTTTTCCTTGTTTTTAATTTTGTTATTTTTGAACCAAACAACCATGTTTTGGGTTTTTTGAATATTTTTCATGAATCTAACCAAATTTTTGCATGTTTTAATGGATTTCTAAAACTCCATTTGAGGGAATAATGTTTTAAACTTGTTTTTCTCGGATTTCCCTCATCTTTTGGCTGTTTTCATCCCTTTTTCGCAAAAATCACTGTTTCATTAATTTTGGGCAAAATAAATTGGGTTTTCATCTAAATTAAATTTACTAAATCCATTTATTGACTATTTGGAAAGGTTTTTCGTAATACATTTGTGACATTTTTGCCTATTTGCTAAAACCCTAAGTGTTTAGACCCAAATCCCATGGTTTTTTGATTTTTAGACCTTACAAAAATTATTTTTCTAAAGATTCAAATGTGTTCTACCTAACAAAAATTTTTTCTACAAATTTTGTTCGAAAGTTTGTCATTTGATCAAAATATATTTTCTACAAATATTATTTTTCAAACATTGTTGATTCTGGTTTTCGAAACCTATCTGAACCTTTTTTCCTAATCTCAACCTATGGCCAGTCCCTTGTTCTAAACCTTTCTTCCTTTTTCCTGGTCAGTTGGCTGTAATGGGTCCTAGGAAGAGACTTGCAGTTAGGGAGAGGCCCAGTCATGGTACTGAGAGGAGATCGAAGGCCAGATTTGATCCTGCACAGCCGAGCAGTACAGCCACACCGAGCTCCCCCCTGCAGAGAGGATGGCAGGGAAGTTTGTAGCTTCAGGGAGGAGAGTTGACTTGCAGTTTTTCGACAGGCACCACTTTGGTATTAGGCAGATACTCACTGATGCAGGACTAGTACCCTTCTGCACCATGCAGGAGAGGTACTATCCTCACCTAGTGAGGGAGTTCTACGGTGCACTGGACTGTCGACGACTACTGTGGACGACATTTGTCAGGGGTATTCAGATCTCTTTGACTGATGAGCTTCTGAGCCGTGTATGGGAGATACCCCGGAGAGGAGTCTGTGCTTTTTTAGTGGATGATAGAGAGGCGGCATTTAGGTGCATCCTTGAGAGAGAGGATGTTCATGGTATTTCAGTGGTTACCGCGAACCAGTTATCATTAGAGATGCGCCTGCTGCACCATATTACTGCATGGATCCTACTACCGAAGACTGGAAGATTCGACTTCATCACCGAGAGGGAGTTGATGGTGATAACCAGTCTGATTGAGAGGAGACAGATAGATATACCCACTCTGATGCTGTCACAGATGTATGATGCTGCCACTCAGCGCCGACACTGTTTGCCATACGGAATGGCACTGACCCGACTTTTCAGAGCTTGTGGAGTATCATTGAAGGGGGAGATCCCCAAGGAGATACTGCACATGGATGTGTACGACGAGAGGTCATTGCACCGGATGGGATACATGATAGTTGGAGGTCGATGGGTTCGCAGAGAGTCTGGCCAGGAGCCAGATGAGGAGGACGAGATTCGAGAGGCTGAGGCTGGACCATCTGAGCCAGCAGTTCTTCCTCCAGTAGATGTACCATCGATACAGGTAGAGCACCTCTCCTGACACTTCAGCTCCTCCACCACCATCTACAGGACTATCTTTTGAGGAGCATGCCAGAGTACAGTTCTCAGAGATCAGAGGTGAGGTGACTCAGCTGCATAGCAAGGTCGAGCTTCTACCAGCACATACTACCTCGGAGCATGCTGAGATTCGCAGATCCATGGAGGAGGGATTTACTCGCATTGAGAGTCTGTTGAGATCATTTATACCTACTGCAGCCCCTACACTTGCACGATCTGATGATGATGACGATGATGATGATGATGGCGACAATCACCAGAGCGACCATGCTGATTATGCTGAGGGTGGTGATCAGGATGTTGACAGAGCTACAGAGGTAGTGGGCAGTGACAGCGATAATGTGGGCGGTGTCGATGCTTATGAGGTGGTCAGTCGAGATCCTCCTACTACACCAGCTCCTGCTACTACCTTGGTTGACTCCACACCGGACCTTATTGCGCTAGCTGATCGTCTTTCACCTCCTTCCACTATATCTTCTAGGGTTGTACTCGTCTTTGGTCCTTCCGGCCGCACTAGGAGCCGTAGAGCTTTAGTACCTCATAGGGCATTAGCCACCAGATCTAGGATCAGTGCTCCTTTCAGTCTTGATGTTCCATCTGATGAGGATTAGCCTCACAGATGTCTGTTTTAGCTCTTATTTTGTATATTTGATACATGTTTGACTCTGATAATTTATATATGTTTCAGCTCTTGCTGATGTCTCAGCAAATTTTGTACTGAAAACTTATCTTATATATATGTGTTTCTGTTCAGTACTCTGTTATCTTAGCAAATTTTGTGCTTCACTAAATCAGTTTACTATTCTTTGGCTCTGATACTCCTTTATCTTGATATATTTTAGCTCTAATATCTTTGATATTAGCATAATTTCAGCTCTGATATCTATGTTATTTGTTTCTCTACTATCTTTTTGTCTCCATGCTCATTGTGAGAGGGAGGTTATTCCCCTTTCTAATAATTGACAAAAAGGGGGAGAACATGTATTGATTTTGATTTTATTGAGAAAAAGGTAATAGATTTCACCTTGCAAGAATCTTTGAAGTTTACCTTAATAAGAAGTATCTAATTAAGGGGGAGATTGTTTCCTCCTATCTATAAAGTTTTTGCCTCTATTATGACTAAAATTCATATTTATAAATTAAATGGTTAAAGTTTGAACTTATTGCCTTTTTTTCTCAAGGTTTTGTCATCATCAAAAAGGGGGAGATTGTTGGCTCCACCCAGTGATTTTGATGAATAACAAAATATTGAGTGCTTATTGTATTCTAATGAGGATTTCAAGTTGTGAGTTTTCAGGAATAAAGCACCTCAAAATTCCAAAAACTTATGGTGTATGGCACGTAATGGCACAGAGCAATTCTCACATATCCGAGCATCCTCTTCATTGAAAAAGGACATATAATTGTTTAACTATTATGTGTTTATGTATATGCATGAATTTTATTTTTGTTTTCGAGGTATTTACACTTGAATCTGAATGTTTTCAGTCTCAAGTGTCGATACCTGGACAGTCAAGTGTCGACACTTCAGTATTTGGCACGGACAAAAATCCTTGGCACGCCAAGTGTCGACACCTATATTCAAGTGTCGATACTAAGTGTCGACACTTAGGTTCCAAGTATCGACTCAAGGCCTGAGATTTTTGAAAATACAGAACTTTGTTGTTTTGAGAATTTTTGTGTCAAGTGTCGACACCTGTGCATCAAGTGTCGACACTTGAATGTTCAAGTGTCGACACCCAGAAATCAAGTGTCGACACCTGACAGCCAAGTGTCGACACTTGCAGCATGACAGCTCTAACGGATCTATTTTTCTAGCTTGCAGAACTTAGTTTTCAAGCTCCAAATGGCTATTTCCAATGCACCAACGGTCACAAACCATTTTTAGAAGGTTTTTGGTGTATTTAAGCTCCACCAACCTCATTTTAAAGTAAAAGAAATCAAGAGAGAAGTGAAGAGAAGTCTATTCAAGAGCATTCAAGTCCACTCAAAAGCCATAAAGCCAATATTCTCTCCAAACTTCGCATCAAAAAGTCTCTTCTAGCTTGATTCCACTGAAAAGCCTACAAGCTCATTCTTACGTCATTCCAAAAAGAGGCACCTTGAAGAAGAGTGAAGACAAAGCATCCTTTTGAGCTTCAAAGATTCCAATCTACTCTTGAAGAGAGTTTGTTGTAGCTTTTAAATTTCATATCTATTTTTATTGTGCTTTGACCTTGCTTTCAAGGGTGTCTTGAAAGAAGGTTATTGTGGTTTGTTGGTGAGCCAAAGGGATAAAACCAACTAGGGTTAACTTGTGAGCCCGAAGACAAAACAAGTGTTAAGGTTTGTTGGTAAGCCTAAGTGACAAAACCAACTTAGGTTTTGACTTGTGAGCCTTGTGAAAAACAAGTCGACTGTAATCTGGTGTGGATTATAGTGGAATTCCCAAGGGTGGCTTAGGGAGTGGATGTAGGTGCTAGGTTTGCACCGAACCACTATAAACTTTGTGTTTGTGTGTGATTGCTCTTTTCCTCTCGTTCTCTTTAATTATTGCTATCATCTTGCATCAAATTTATTATTGCTCACAAGCACCACTGGACCTTCATTTTATTGTGTTAAATTTTTAAAAGACCCAATTCACCCCCCCTCTTGGGCTCCATTTATGGGCAACAACATAGTTCTATATTTTTCTTATTTTCAGGCCTTGAGTCAATACTTTGACATCTTCATGAGTCGACACTTGAGTGTGCCAGTGCTGAAACTTGCTGAAACTACTCCAAAATCAAACTTTAAGTCCTTCCAAGTCTTCCTTTTATTCCAAAGTCTTTATAACTTGAAATTCCATGAATTTGAAGGACTTCTTCAACTGAAATACAAGCATTTCTTCATTCAACATGGATGAGTACTGAGATCTAATAAATACACTAAAACACACAATTAGTACTCATATATGCTTAAGTATTTTATCAATCATCAAAATCAAGACCAGAGTCAACATCATGCCACATCATTAGCTATGCCGCTTCATCATCCATACCATGGCCAGCCACATAAGGAGTTTTCTATAGGGTGCCCAATCAATCAAAAAGATCAAGGTTATCAAGATTCAAGAATTCAAGAATTCAAGAACTCAAGAGTCCCACAAGAATTCATGAATTTTCTTTATCCAAATAGAGGAGTCCTATAAATGCAAGAGCCCCTTATCATCCAAACTCAAGAATCCATCTTTCATGGCCAATCAAGAACTTATCTTGGCCTCCCATCATCAATCCACCCTAAGACTACTTCTTGTCGCCCAAAGGAATGGAGCTTATCTGGAGTTGTCGCCCAACCTGATGAAGTCTATCACTTATTTTGCCCAACATGGAAGAAGTCCAAGAAGAGATCAAGACCAAGAGTCCAAGATGCCAAGAGAGAATTCGAGAGTCTTTGATGCCCAAGGGAAGCCAATTCCATGGAGTTTCTTGCCCTTCCTACAAGAACTCAAGAATTTATAACCCTTACAATTCATGTTTATGGTATATAAATACTACCATCAAATCCCTTGTAATCAATCAAGTTTTTATGAAATAATTTAAGAGTTTTCTCTTCAATCCTTTGCTGTGAGAGCATCAAACTCTGTGAGGGAGAGGGCATGATGTCCTTAGGCATGAGGCCTACTTATCCATCCAACCATCCAAAACCCTAGTGCCACCTTTCAACCTTCCTTCTCTTCCTTCTTTCTTCTAATCTTTTCCTCCTTCCATGCCTACTAATTTGTTTTATTGTGAGTGATTTCAGGTGATCAAGATCTAAAGTAAATGTTATCTTTTCTTTGGAACCAACCATGTTGAAGATCGGAGCCCGAAGAATGATAATCATGAAGTTCTACCATAAATCCTAGAGTGCTGAAATCAACCTACATCAAGAGCACTGCAAATCTTCGTTGGTAAAAGAAACCCCTCGACTCCTTAGTTCTGATTCTTTGAAAGCTATAATCCTAGTTTAGGTGATTTCTTAATCACCACGTCCTATTTCTTAATTAGTTTTGATTGATTTACATTGAGGGTATCGTAACTAGTTGACTAGTTGAGTTCGTCTGAATACTTTGAGTCTTATTTCAAAAAATTACTGAAATTAATCTTTGCATAATTAAAGATAATTAATCTTAGGATTGTTAGATTTAGTTTTGCATCTTTCATTCCGCATCAAGATGGATGTGAAAATAACCTTCCTACATGGAAGCCTAGAAGAGAAGATCTACATGAAGCAACCTGATGGCTTTATAGAGATTGGACAGGAGGACAAGGTATGTCTACTCCAGAGGTCATTGTATAGTCTGAAGTAGTCACCTCGTTAGTGATATCACAAATTTGATACATTTATTTTAAGCCTTGGGTTTCTCAGGTATGAACATGACTGTTGTGTGTATGTGAAGGATGTGGATAATGACAATGCTCTGTATCTACTTCTTTATATGGATGACATGCTGATAGCTAGCAGAAGTATGAGGGCTATGAAAGGGTTGAAGAGAGCATTATCTGAAGAATTTGAGATAAAGGATTTGGGTCCAGCACAGAAAATTCTTGGAATGGAGATTTGCAGGAATAGAAGCAAGGGAATACTCCATTTGTCACAAGGTGGTTATATCAAGAAGATACTTGAGAGGTTTGTGATGGAGAAGGCCAAACCAGTAGAGACACCATTACTAGGGCACATCTCTCTAGAATTCAAAGCCCCCAGATAGATGAGGAGAGAGGGTACATGGAAAGAGTTCCATATGCAAATGCAGTGGACAGTGTTATGTATGCTATTGTGTGTTGCAGGCTAGATATAGCATATGCTGTAAGCCAGGTGAGCAGATACATGTCGAACCCTGGGAAGGAACCTAGAAGTTATTGAAGTGGATCCTGAGGTATCTACATAAAACTTAAAAGCACGGACTGATATTTGGTGGGTAGCTAGAAGGGCAAGAAAGGAACTCCAGGGAGATATATGGAGGTTCGGGTCCTCTTAAAGGGTATGTGGTTGCAAGTTATGCAGGTGATCTTGATACAAGAAAGTCTACTACATGTTATATCTTCTACATGCATGGTGGGCTGATTTCTTGGAGATCTACCCTTCAACCTACCACTGCTCTATCTATAACAGAAGCTGAGTATATAGGTATTACAGAGGCTATAAAGGAAGCACTGTGGCTTAGAAGGCTAGTTGAAGGCTAGTTGCTGAAATGGGGATGAAATAGTGTGTGGTGGTCCTGCACAGTGAAAGCTAGAGTGCCATACATTTGACTCAGAACCCAGTCTATCATATAGATGTGAGGTATGCAAGATTAGAGAGCTGGTAGAGGAACAAGAAATGGCATTGGTGAAGGTCCATACAAAGGAGAACCAAGCTGATGCACTTACAAAGGCTTTACCGAAAGAAAGCTTTTGCTTATGTATGTGGTTAATGGGTCTGAAAAATATGGTGTAGTTGATTGAAGCTTTGGAGCACCAAGGTAAAGATTGTTGAGTCTTAGGTGGTGCATCCAAGGCTTAGGAGGCCAAGGTTTAGGTCTTGGTCCAGTTAGTCATGGTCACACATGATGTATCTAGGGCTAGGAATGAATCCAGGACAAGTCCTAGGTGATAGGCTGAGTTTTGTTAGTCTGAACATTAGACCTGACTCATTATCTAAGAGTCGACTCATTATTTGGCACAGCATGGAACAGTTATGAAGTATTTTTGTGAGAGTCGGCTCACTCAGGGTGGAGTAAACTCGTGTTTGCAGACAAAAACATGATGTTCTAGACGAGTTGACTCGTAATATGAGAGTCGACTCATCTAGTGGACTATTTCCAGCTATGAGTTAACTCGCAGGAGGCGAGCCAACTCGGATGTCAAGATTTCAGAATCCCACGGTGCCAGCCTGGGGAGTTTTTTGGAGGAGTAGATCTTATATGACCTAGGTATATATATGTATGTTTTGTCTTGTATTGTGAAGCAAGAGGTGGCCGAATACAGTATAGTGGAATCCCCCTTTTTCTTCTTCTTCTTTTTCTCTTCTCTACTAGTCCAAATAATCCATCAACCTTCGTAAAACCTGTATCCTACCACATCCATCTAGATCACTAGCAGAGGGTTGTCCATGAACCTGGATCACTTTCGCTGCGCTGCTGGTTCCTCTTCTTTTCTACCCCCATTTCACTGACTGAACTAGGTTAGTCAGATATGTGATATGCTGACTCAAATTAGGTGAGTCAGACATGTGATTTTCTAACATAAATCAGATTAGTTGGACATAAGATGTACTGACCTAAACCAGGTAAGTCAGATATGAGATATGCTAACTTAAATCAGGTTAGTCGATATGATATGTGCTAACCTAAACTAGGTTAATCAGACATAAGTTATGCTTACCTGAATCAAGTTAGTAAGTTATGAGATAGCTGACTAATTAAGATGAGACCTTGATCCAAATCTCCTCACAAATATTAAGTCTATAAGTCTTCCACCATTGTAGGGATACTGGAGTTTCTCTTCTATTGACTATTCTTCAAGATATAATGGTTCAGTTGTATCGGGGGGTGCAACCACTCTATTAACATGAGATGTCACACTGGATGAAGATGGGGCTGGGCCCAATAACTATTAGATTAGAGACCAATGATGGCTTCACTTTTATATTGAATGGGGGTCTAACTTAAGTAAGGAGTATGGTCAATAATTATTATGTGAGCCCACAAGACTTAGAGACCGAGTCGCTGCGGCATGCTTGAAAAGTATTAAACAAGAGTTGTCCACTCATTTGTTGCATATTTTCAATAATTGTTAGGTAAGGTGTATGTAGATCAATGAAATTGTAGATCCTAGTGGCATAGGAGTTTCCACATTTTCACTGAGTATGAGAGATCCATGAGAATAGTGGATGTTCTTAATTATTTTTTAAAAGTTCTTATAATAAATAATTAATAAGTACAAATATCTAACTAGAATCCTTTATCTCTTCATATGATAATGTCAGCTTCAAAACCTTGACTCTAAACATTTGATCAAAACTAATCACAAGGACTGGATTAAAAAATTAAGAATGGCTCTTAATTCTAAAGATTTAGGGTATGACTTAGATCAGTATACAGAAGGGACCTTGAAGAGTTTAAGGGGTCCAATATACTTGGAGAGCCTAAAAAAAAGGATGACATACCTTTAGAAGGTTTGTCAGATATGCTCATTGTTGAAACAAACCCAATAGTTTCTTTTATTTCTAGTTTGGTCATAGACTCCAATTCTAGTACACATTTGTGTACTTCAATGCAGGGTTTGATAGAATGTAGAAGGTTGAGGAAAGGGGAAGTGATCATTCGAGTCAGCAATGGTGCAAGAGTTACGGCTATTGCTATAGATACCTACCCTCTTTGATTACTATTTAATTTTTGTTTAATGCTTAGAGACTGTTACTATGTACCTATTGCTAGCAAAATTTTGATTTTTGTATCCATTTTAGCATAGGAAGAATATAATTTCAATTTTAATAAAGAACACTACTTCATTTATTTGGGAATAATTTGGATGCACGTGGCTTTATGATTGACAGTCTCAACTATTTATATGCTGATGAGTCAGTGTTAACAAGCAATTAGTTAGTGCTGCAGGACATAAAAGACCTAAAGATGACCTAAACCTGAGATTTGGTCATATTAGTAAGGACATGACAAACAAATTAGAGAAGGATGGTGTCCTTCACTCATTGAATTTAGAATCATATCCAGTTTGTGAATCCTTTCTTCAAGGATTGATAACCAAGTTATCCTTTTATGGAACATAGAAAGAGGGCCACTGAAGTATTTGTCCTAGTACATACTGATGTGTGAGGTCCATTTGTTGTGTAGGCCAAGGGTGGTTATTAATACTTCATTACCTTTACCAATGACTACTCAAGGTATGGGTATGTATTTCTTATAAGACACATCTAGAGTATTTGAAAAGTTTAAAAAATTTATTACCTTTACCAATGACTACTCAAGGTATGGGTATGTATTTCTTATAAGACACATCTAGAGTATTTGAAAAGTTTAAAAAATTTAAACATGAAGTATAGAAGTAAACAAAAAAAATTTTCAAGATTCTTTGATAAGATCGAGGAGGTGAATACCTTATCAGGAAATATATGGGTTATCTCAAGGATAATGACATTGTCTCATAGTGGACTCCTTTTGGTATGCCTCAGCTTAATAGGATATCAAAAAGGAGAAATAGGACCATATTGGATATGGTTCAGTCCATGATGAGCTTCATTGATTTACTCTTATTTTTTTAGGGATATGCCTTATTGCAATTTATATATTGAATAGGGTTTCCTTTAAATCCATTCCTACCATACCATATGTGATGTGGCATGATTAGAAATCGAGTCCTGGTCATATCAAGATTTGGGGATATCTAGCCCATGTTAAAAGGTAACAGGTGGACAAGTTAAAGACTAGGTCTGTGAGAGCCCATTTTATTGGGTATCCTAAAGAGTCATTAAGATATTACTTTTACTATTTAGAGAATGACAATAATATTATAAGATGAAATGTCATATTATTGGAAAAATAATTTATCCAAGATGGTGGCAGTGGGAAGCAACTTGAGCTTGAGCTGGTTGTAAAACCTATTGAACTTATTCTAGCTAAGCTTAGTGTAGCTATACCTCCATCATATCGTAGGTCTAGTAGAGTCTCCTATCCTCTTGAAAGATATAGGTATGCTTATAAAAAATATAGAGGTAGTATTCTTCATAAGAGATAGTGAAGGTGAAAAATGCAGGCGAGCATGCATAGCAGAAAGATATTTTAAAATTATTTTAAAATAAAATCAGCATAAGACTTCGTAGATCGATCAAATTGATCTAACAAACTACCTGCAATAGGACATAGTATGATAATGTAGCATGCAATAAACATCATACACAGGAAAAGAACCAAAGATATAAAGATACCTTACAGTTATACCTTTGAAGGATGTTGTAGAAAAAGCTCCTGAGCCACACATGTGTCTGGCCTCTACAGGTAGTTCACACCGAGGCTTGACTTTGACCAACTCCCTTGGAGTGCTAGCTCCTTAGGATCCTTTAGGTCGATCTTCTTCTTCTTGGAAGATGAGGAGTGAGGTGGAACTCTTCCAAACTAGCTCTCTTCCGAAGACCTAGCTTGAGTGCTAGATATTCACACACCCAATACCCTAGTCCTCACAAGCCCCTTTTCTCTTCCCTCTCAGAATCTCAATAGTAAGAAAACTCTTCAACATGAAAATGGTTTTTTCTACTTGGCAGTCCTAAAACAATCCTTATTTATAAAGGTAGCCATAAGAGGGAGAACGAGGAAGGAGGAGTGATTGGGGGAGAAGGTTGAGTGCTATACCAAATAAGTTCCAAGCTTAAATGGCAAGAATGACCATCATTCCATTAAAGCTTTGAGCCAAAACCAGCCAAATTTTGAAATTCAAATTCAAAATTTAAAATCAAAACCTTTTCAGAAATCTTTCTAGAATTTCTGCTCGTCACAGCCAAGTGTCGACACTTGCAAGTGTCGACACTTGGAACATGGTCAATCACATTGACCTCCAGTGATGGCAAACGATTCTCAATCGTCGATCAACCTTTAGATCATATAGAAATCCCTATGGTGTGTGACCCCATAGGTTTGAACACTAAGCTGGTAGCACTGGATCACTTCTAATACCAGTCAAAGTTCTCATCTAGCAATGATACTCGACATCCAGATAGGTCAAAGATTGTAGAGCAATTTTCAAGAACCTTTGGCATATGGTTACCACATAATTCATTCCTTTGACCTCATAATGCTCAGGATGACCTAGGGTTTGACTACCAATTCTAATTTGGTTCATCCAGATTGTGTCTCAACCTTACAAGTTTTGTGACTCCTCACAAGCTCTACCCTAGCCAAGGTTTTGCTAAATTGAGACACAGCAAGTCATTCACTCCAAACTATTTGGAGGGGTCAATTCCATCTAGATCCACCACCGCTTCACAAGTACTTGATTATACCCAAAAACCTTTCATCACTGGATTAGAAATCTAGGTAGTCCGGCACTAAAGTACAGTGAGTTGCTTACAAGCTACCATGGTGATCTCAGGTCTGAGGGATACATATACCCATATCCTTCACGAGCAACCCTTTGGCAGAAGGGAGCTCCGCAGATGGTCACGTTCAGTATGATGTCACATATTTTACTTGTATGTCACATCAGTGTCACCACACTCCTTGGTCAAGAGGATAACCAACCAATGTGAGTTACAATAATCTATACTCGATACATCGTCGTCCTATAACAATATTTCTTTTGGTTGTGAACCAGTTTAAGAACTACTTGATATATCCTCTCTATATTAAATATAATGTAGTTCTAAGGACTCCATCACATAAGAGTTCTTTTTAAAAAAATGCATATGTGATGAATAGCCAAAATAATAACTTTTATTCATTAAAAATTTATATACAATTATAAAATAGTACAACCATCTACAGCATAGATGATTAGCTTTGGGATACAATTCCCAACAACTCCTACTTGGACTAAAGCCAATCGGTACAGAATCTTATTCCCGTTTTCCATTTACAACTATCGAACTCTTGAACTCCGATGACTTTAGTGAAGGGGTCTGCCAGGTTCTCCTTTCCATTGATCTTTTGAAGGTCAATGTCACCTCGTTCTACAATCTCTCGCACAAGGTGATAGCACTACAGAATATATTTTGTATGATGATGAGACTTCGGCTCTTTGGCTTGAGCAACTGCTCCAGTGCTATCAAAATATACCGAAATAGGCCCATCCAAGGAAGGTGCCACGAGCTTAGCAAAGAACTTCTAAAACCATATAGCTTCCTTCGCTACATCTGATCCTGCAATGTATTCTTCTTCGCATACTGAGTTCACCACAGTAGGCTGCTTAGAACTTTTTGAGCAGATCACTCCTCCATTTAGTGTAAAGATAAATCCTGACACACTCTTGCTGTCATCCTTATCTAACTAGAAACTGGAGTCAGTATACCCCACAAGTTTCAAGTTAGGTTCTCCATAAATCAGCCATTGGTCCCTAGTATTTCACAAATACTTAAGGATGGTCTTTACCACTTTTCAATGAGCTTCACTTGGGTCAGACTGGTATCTGCTTACTATGCCTAGTGAGTATGCCACATCTGCTCTAGTACATGTCATGGCATACATGATAGAACCCACTACCGAATCATACGGGATTCTACTCATATGCTCTCTTTCTTCAGGAGTTGTCGCACAATCCTTTTTGGAGAGAGCAATTCTAGTGCCTATCAGGGGGTAGCCTTTCTTGAAATTTTTTATGCTAAACCGCTTCAGCACAGTGTCAATGTACATAGACTGGGACAGCCCCAGAAGCCTCTTAGATCTATCTCTATTGATCTTCGTATCCAGTATGTAAGAAACTTCATCCAAGTCCTTCATAGAGAATTGAGATTATAACCAGACCTTTATTCCTTGTAGTGCTGGGATGTCATTTCCAATTAAGAGAACGTCATCCATATACAATACAAGGAACATAATCACAGAACCATTAGCCCATTTGTAAATATCAGTTCTTCTCCATTCCTAACGAAGCCAAACGACTTGATATACTTATCAAATCACATGTTCCAACTCCGTGATGCTTGCTTCAGTCCATAGATGGACCTTTGAAGCTTGCACACCTTTGACTTGTCTGTGGATGTGAACCCTTCAGATTGTATCATATACACCTCTTGCAGCTCACCATTCAGGAAAGCTGTCTAGATATCTATTTGGCAGATTTCATAGTCAAAGTGTGCCGCTAAAGCAAGCATGATCCGAATGGATTTGAGCATTGCCACAGGAGAGAACGTCTCTGTTGCCCAGTGATGAAGCAACCCAAGAGGGGGGGTGAATTAGGTTTTATAAAACTTTTTGAACTATTTCAATAGGTATGTGCTAATTGTAATTAAGTGCTTGTGTTTTGCCAAAGTATTTGTGTGCTTCAAAATAATATGTAGCAGAATTAATAAAGTAAATGCAAAAAGAAAACAATCACACAAACACAATAAATTTATAGTGGTTTGATGCACTCCACGGCTCCTACATCCATTCCTAAGTATCCCTTGGGAATTCACTATAATCAACCAAGATTATAGCCGATTAGTTTTCTGGGCTCACTAATCAAACGCAACTTATTTTCCTGGGCTCACAAGTCAAAACTCCTTGTTGGTTTTATAACTTAGGCTAACCAACAACCTCCGATGATTTTATGGGCTCACCAACAACCTATGTTGGTTTTACAGGATCACCAACAACCTATGTTGGTTTTACACAATGGCTAACCAAAAACCTTTTTGGTTTTTCAAGGCTCACCAAAAACCTTGATACAACAATGTAAGAATGAAAGTAAAGAATATAATAAAGCTTTCTAAAATAAACCAAGTTTCTCTTTAAAGCCCTTGGATGATGTTGAAGAAGCTTGTCTTCAATTTGTTAAAGTCTTTGAATGAAGCTTGATGTTGTAGACTTGGATCAACTCTCATATCTTTGAAAGCTTGAAGGCTTGAACCACTAACTCTTAAATCCTTAAAGGATATTCAATGATCTCACCAAAGGATTACTTTTCTATTTGATTTTTGATATTTATATAGGTCTCCAAACCATAGATGACCATTTATGACCGTTGGGGATGAAAAACTAGCCATTTAAAGTAAGTTGGAATCAATTCTTCACTTCTAAAAAACTAGCCGTTACTCCAAGTGTCGACACTTGCACATTCATGAGTCAACACTTGCATAGTGAGTCGACACTTGTACAGTTCATGAGTCGACACTTATATAGTGAGTCGATACTTATATAGTTCATGAGTCGACACTTGTATAGTGAGTCGACACTTGAGGTCAGCTCAAGGCAAAAACTCTAGATTTTCACAGTTCTATATTTTTCTTATTCTCAGGCTTGAGTCAATATTTGAACTTCTTCATGTATCGACACTTGATTGTTCCAGTGCTGAAACTTGCAGAAACTTCTCCAAAATTGATTTTTAGCCTCTTCAAGTTCTTCCATATCAATTCCAAAAGCCCTTATAACTTGAAAATCCATGGCTTCTTTAACTAAATGACAATCTTTTCAATCTTTTAACATTGATGAGTACCTGTATCTAATAAACACTTTTAACACACATTAGTACTCATATATACTTAAGTATTTTGTCAATCATCAAAATCAAGACCATAGTCAACAGTCTCGTCATAGTCAATACCATAATGTTGACCATATCCCTTGGCAGCCAGATGGGCTTTATAGGTCTCTACCCGCCAGTCTGCGGCCCATTTTCTTTTAAATATCCATTTGCACCCAATGGATTTTATCCTCTCAGGTGGATCAACCAATGTCTATACATTGTTGATTTTCATGGATTCAATTTTGGATTTCATGGCTCCAAGCCATTTCTTAGAGTCGGACCTCTTCATCGCATCCATATAGGTGATCGGATCGTCATTGTTCTCATCGAGTTCAATGGGATCACCATCCTGGACCAAGAACTCGTAGTATCTATTCGGTCCACTTGGTACCCTACCGGATCTCCTTAATGGCTCTTGTGTGGGCTCTTGGTGTGATCTAATCACAACTGGTTCTATGTTGTCCCTTAAGTGTATCAGTTCTTCTACTTGTTGAACTTCACTAATTCAAACTACAGTTCCTTCACCAAGGAACTCCTTTTCCAAAAAGATAGCTCTAAGACTGATGAACAACTTTTATTCCTCAGCCAAGTAGAAGTAATACCCAACAAATAGGCACCGATCAAACCTAGGTTCAAGTTTGTCCATTTCCAAATATTTTACATAAGCTGGGCAACCCCATGTTGAGAATTTGATTCCAAACCCAACTAGATTTCACGAACCAAATATTCTAGAACAACCTTGCTCCCGATCAAGAACGAACGCCCTGATCAACAAAGCAATTACGGAAGCGTATCACCATGTTGTGGATGACCATCTACCAGCAATCTTCATTGAAGATCATGGTAGGATTAAGGTCTATGAAGATCAAGAATAACAAGAACGGGAGAAGAGGAAAGAAGAAGAAGAACAGAGGAGTTTTCACGGGAGAAAGGGATTTCCACTTTCAAGAAGTTTGTTATTACACCACACCTTACATCCTCTTACGAGAATACAATATATATACCTCGGTCACATGTGCCCGAGATCCCAAAAAACTCCCCCAGCTGGCATTGTTCAAAATAGTTCACCTGTCATCCAAGCCGACTTAAAACCATTCGAGTCAGCTCATCTAGAACCAATTTTTTTCCTAACTGTTTATCCGAGCTGACTCTAATATATCCGAGCTGACTCGAATCCATCCGAGCTGACTCCTCTAGATAATAGATTTCTTGTCTGTGCATCCGAGTTGACTCTTCAGTTCACAATCACCTATTCTGAGATGTACCAACCACAGAGTCGACTCTTACAATAGAAGAGCCGACTCAAAGACCCAGAAAGACAAAAACTAAGCCTAAACACCTAGGACTCATACCGGACTCAACCCTAGCCCTAGACACATCATGGAAAACCATGATAGACCAGATCAACTCATGTACATTGACCCGACTAGCCATGAATGCACCACCTGAGACTCGACAATCTCCATCTTGGTGCTTCAAGGCTACATATGCCAGACTCCTCAAATCCATTAACCACATACAAGAGTAGAAGCTATCCCTTGGTAGAGCCTTCGTAAGTGCATCCGCCTGGTTCTCTATTGTATGAACCTTCACCAGTGCCACTTCTCCTTCCTCCACCAGCTCTCTGACTCTGTGGTACCTCACATCTATATGCTTGGTCCTAGCATGATAGACTGGGTTCTATGTCAAGTGTATGGCACTCTGGCTGTCACTGTGTAGGACCACCATACATTATTTCACCCCCATTTCAGACACTAGCCTTCTCAGCCAGAGTGCTTCTTTTGTAGCTTCAGTAATCCCTATATACTCAGCTTCTGTTGTAGACAAAGCAGTAATAGGTTGAAGGGTTGATCTCCAAGAAACCGGTCCACCATATATGCAGAAGAGATAACCTGTTATAGACCTCCTTGTATCAAGATCATCTGCATAGCTTGCATCAACAAACCCTTCCAAAGGACCTGAATCCTCACATGATTCTATGAAGTTCCATCCATGTCCTTCAAGCTGCCCACCAAATACCAGTCCATGTCTTTGAGTCCCTTGCAGATATCTCAAAATCCACTTCAATACCTTCCAGTGTTCCTTCCTAGGATTAGTCATGTACCTGCTCACCTGGCTTACAGCATATGCTATGTCCGGCCTGCAACAAACCATAGCATACATCAAACTACCCACTGCATTGGCATATGGAACTCTTTCCATGTACTCTCTCTCCTCTGATTGGGGGCATTGCTTTTTTGAGAGAGAAAAATGTCTTGGTAATGGTGTTTCCATAGGTTTGGCCTTATCCATCCCAAACCTCTCGAGTACCTTTTTTTTATACCCACCTTGTAACAAATGGAGTATTCCTTTGCACCTATCTCTGCAAATCTCCATTCCAAGAATTTTCTGAGCTGATCCCAAGTCCTTCATCTCAAATTCTTGAGATAATGCTCTCTTCAGCCCTTTCACAGCTATCAAACTTCTGCTGGCTATCAACATATCATCCACATACAGTAGTAAATACAAAGCATCCTTAGTATCTACATCATTCACATAGACACAATGATCATGTTCACATCTAAGAAATCCAAGGTTTAAGATAAATGTATCAAATATGTAATACCACTGACGAGGTGATTGTTTCAATCCATACAATGACCTCTGAAGTAGACATACTTTGTTCTCTTGTCCAATCTCAATGAAGCCATCAGGTTGCTTCATATAGATTTTTTCTTCTAGTCTTCCATGTAGAAAGGCTATCTTCACATCCATCTGCTCCAATTCCAAATTATGTTTTGCCACCAAAGACAACAACACCCGAATTGAAGTATGACGTACTACAGGAGAAAACACTCCTTTCCTTTGCTACCAATCTTGCCTTGTATTTTACTCCACCTTGCTCTGAAGGTAATGATTTCTTAGTAAACACCCATTTGGAGCCAATAGCATGAGCATCTCTAGGTAGATCCACCGATTGCCATGTCTGATTCCTCTTGAGAGATTCCATCTCTTCCATCATGCCTTGCATCCATGACTCTTTATCAGGACTTTCCATGGCCTTTATAAAACTTTCTGGATCTCCATTCACAAATATAAGAGCATATGAAATTGCTTCTTCCATGTCATATCTAACCGGCTTCCGAATTGTGCGTTGAGGCTTATGCAATGCCACTCCCCTTGCACTGTCCTGCAAGTCTACTGTCCATGGCTCCTTCGGCACTTCCCTTTGAATAGCTGATTCTTCTTGCCTCTCCTTCACCCCTGGAGAATCTTTCCTATCCAACTCCACCTCAACTGAAACTCCATTTCTAGCTGATGTTGAAGACTTATCCTCCACCTGTGACAAGCTCTCACTACGGTTCATCTTATTGACTGCATTTCTTGTTGCAGTCCCCAGTTTCACCAAGATGCTCCTCTCATCAAAAATAACATCTCTACTAATCACAGCCTTTTGAGACTGTGAATCCCACAGTAGATAACCTTTGACTCCATGAGGATACCCTATAAAGATCATCTTCTTTGACTTAGGATCCAGCTTGCTTCTTTCAGTTGCCTCCACATGAACATAAGCTAGGCAACCAAAACTTTCAGGTGGCCAAGCTCCACCTTTTTCCCACTCCAAGCTTTTTCTGGAAGTCCACCGTCCAACTTGAAGTGAGGGGACCTGTTTATGAGAAAACATGCCTGAGTAATAGCATCCTCCCAAAAAATTCTCGGCAGTGATGACTGCAGCCTCATACTCCTTGCCCTCTCCAATAGTAGAGTTCAACCTTTCTGTGACACCATTCTGTTGTGGGGTCATTCTTTCTGTGTAATGGCGTTTGATACCATTTTCCTCACAGTAACTTCTAAACTCTGTACTAGAGTACTCCCCACCATTATCAGTTCGAAGGTACTTTACATGTCTTCCTGTCTCCTTCTCTACCTCAGCTCTCCAAGCTTTAAACCGGCAAATACATCTAATTTTTTCCTTATCAGATACACCTACAATTTCCTAGAGAAGTCATCAATGAAGGTAACAAAATACCTTGCTCCACCTCTGGATAAAACAGGTGCTGGTCCCCATACATCCGAGTGCACCAAATCCAACACTCCTTCACTTGGCTTGGTACAAATAGCAAATTTAACTTTATGCAGTTTTCCAAAGATGCATGGCTCACACAGGTCATTTCCATCCTTTTTCAAAGCTGGGATGTTCCCTCTTCTGCTTAACTCCGTGAGCCCTCGGTCTCATATGACCCATTTGATAGTCCCACAGTTTATATTTCAACTGTTCCTCCTGTGCCACTGTAAGCACTTCAGCACTATCACTTATCACTGAGCCTTCCATCCTATATAGATTGTTGCTCAATCTTCTTCCCTCAATACCACCAAAGCTTCCTTGGTAATTCTCAAACATCCACTACCAGATTGGCAACTAAAAGCATATCCCTGCTCTTTCAAGTAGTCCAAAAAAACCAAATTCTTTTTCAATTCTGGTACATGTTTGACATTAGATAGAGTCCTTATCACTCCATCATACATCCTCATTTAATAGTGCCTACTCCAACTACCATACAAGGGTGATCATCACCAAGACTTACACTACCTCCATCTGACCTGTCATAAGTGTAAAACCAATCTCAATGTGAGGTATAGTGGTATGAACATGCAAAATCCAGAATCCAGGTATTCTCCCAATCCACTGATCCATCTGATACAACTAGTACTCCTTCTCCATTGCTTTCCAAAGCATTTGCACCACTAGTGCTAGCACTTCCCTTTTCTATCTTCCAAAGAGGACAATTCTTCTTGATATGCCCAAGCTAACGACACTTGTAGCATTTCACATTCTTGTGGTTCCAAGACTGAGACCTGCCCTTGGACTTTCCCCTAGCTCTTTCCTTAGATCTTTCTCGCCTCTCATTTACAGCAAGAACCTCTGAGTTAGGATTACCTTTGCAAATCTTTTTCCTTTGCTCATTGGATCTGAGCACACCAACAACCTCTTCATAGTTTATGGGAACATAAACTAAAATTGTTATGAGACCATCATACGATCCAGGGAGTGAACACAGCAGCAACAATGCCTGATCTTCTTCATCAATCTTTACATCCAGACTAATCACCTCAGAACAAACCTGATTGAACCTCTGAACGTGTGCAACAAGATCTCCTCCTTCAGGCATTCTCAAGCTATACAGTTACTTCTTTAGCCATAGCTTGTTCGTCATGTTCTTTCCCATGTATGTGTTCTCCAGTCTTCTCCAAAGACCTTTTGCAGTAGTCTCTGAACACACCTCAGGTAAAACCTGATCAGCTAAATACATCCTTATGGTGCTGAAAGCAATCTCTTCTAACTCTTCCCATTCTTCAACACTAATCATTTCTAGTCTTTCTTTCACCAAGATCTTGTAGATTCTCTGTTGAACGAGCAAATTTTTAACCCTTTGCTGCCATAGGGTGAAGTTTCCCTTGCCATCGTATTTCTCAAAATCTACTTTGAATCCACTTGATGCCATACCACAATCAAGAATTCAAGAGATATGAAAAACCATACCTGCAAGAAGCCTTACTTCCAACCCAGAGGATCTTGAGATCTTTCTTCCACGAACCTTGCTTTGATACCAAATATTGAGAATTTGATTCCAAACCCAATAGATTTCACTAACCAAATCTTTTAGAACAGCTTTGTTCCTGATCAAGAACGAATGCCCTGATCAACAAAGCAATTGCGGAAGCATATCACCAGGTTATGGATGACCATCTGCCGGCAATCTTCATTGAAGATCACGGTAGGATTCAGGTCTATGAAGATCAAGAATAACAAGAACGAGAGAAGAGGAAAGAAGAAGAAGAATAGAGGAGTTTTCATGGGAGAAAGGGATTTCCACTTCCAAGAAGTTCATTACACCACATCTTACATCGTCTTACGAGAATACAATATATATACCTCGGTCACACGTGCCCGAGATCCCAAAAAACTTTCCTAGCTAGCACCGTTCAAAACAGTTCACCTGTCATCCAAGCCGACTTAAAAACATTCGAGCCGACTCGTCCATAGCCAATTTCCTGACTGTTCATCCGAGCTGACTCTAATATATCCAAGCCGACTCTAATATATCCGAGCCGACTCTAATACATCCGAGCTGACTCCTCCAGATAATAAATTTCTTGTCTGTGCATCCGAGCTGACCCGAATCCATCCAAGCTGACTCTTCAGTCTACAATCACCTATTCTGAGATGTACCAACAACAGAGTCGACTCTTACAACAGAAGAGCCGACTCAAAGACCCAGAAAGACCAAAACTGAGCCTAAACACCTAAGACTCATATCGGACTCAATCCTAGCCCTAGACACATCATGGAAAACTATGATAGACTAGATCAACTCATATACATTGACCCAACTAGCCATGAATGCACTACCTGAGACTCAACACCCCAGACCTAAAGGTGTGAGAGTGTCGGCTTACGTCCAGTCAATATCTCATATGGGGTTTTGCTAATGGACTTACTCAGAGCCCTATTCAAAAGGTAATAGGATGATTCCAGAGCATATCCCCAAAAGGATAGGGGCAGAGAAGCAAAGCCCATCATGGATCGAACCATGTCTAACAGGGTTCGATTCCTCCTTTCAGACACTCTATTTAACTGAGGTGTCCACTAAGAGAGAATCCCATTCTCCTCGAGATATGTTAGAAACTCACCGGAAAGATATCACCACCTCAATCCGATCGAAGGATTTTGATATACCTTCCAGTTTATTTTTCTACTTCATTACAATATTGTTTAAACATTTCAAATAATTCAGATTTATGTCTCATCAAGAAGACATAATGTGTGGACACCAGGGCCAGAAAATATTAACAGGTTGAACACACATCCCTGTGGATCACCTGTGAATAAAGTCCTGAACCCATCCCCTTTTACCAACTGTAAACATTTTATTTTAAATTTTGTTATATAGGCTTAGTTGGGTTTAGTCCTTTTTACAAACTGTAATTAGAATTTTTATTTTTTAGCCTTTTGGGCCAAACCCCTTTTACCAAGTTGAACCACTTGTTTACATATATCATGCCTTTTGATCAAATGAGGTTCCAATTGATCAAATGGGGCTTTAGTTATTTGGTTGGTTTAATTAGTTTTGAGTATTGTAATTTTTAGTTAATTTAGTTATTCAGTCCTGTAATACAAGGGGGACCCAATTGAAGACCCATGTAACCCCATGTACCAGCTCAAGACAAGCCATGTGACTCCATATGCTAGCCCAAGTCACTTGTCATATGTAACCAAGTCTTGGCACCACCTTTCTCAAGAATTTGGACAACACCACATGTTATGTCTGGACATCACTTGACACTTCATCGGGATAACACCACATGCCATCTCATTAGGACAACACAACACTTTCCATGTCATCCTTTTGGTCGACCAAATGAAAGCAAGAATTGGTGCCACTTAATTTTAACATATGTAAATGAGGACTCTCCAAATTGGTGCCCCCACTCATGTAATTCATGCCAAAAAAATTCTAAGGAGTAGGCCAAGCATCTCTTCCTCTCTTTCATGCTAATTTCCAAGAGTTTCAAGATATTTAATTGCCCAAATGAAGGAGGTTCAATGGTTCTCTACCACTAGTGTTTTGATCAAACAAGTTCCATGTTGCTTAAGATTAGAGAACTCAAGAATCTAGAAAAACTCTTGAGTTTTCTTCTATCCAGACTGAAGAGTCCACCATCCTGCAGGAGCCCACATCATCCAGACTCTAGAGTCCAGCAAACAAGGCAACCCATGAAGCAGTCTTGGCCCTTCATCATGACACCTCACCAATTCACCTCTTTGGTGCCAACTTTGGATGAGAGGCCCATGAATTCGTCCACCTTGGAGAGAGACCCAGATCAGCCCAAGAGCAAGAGTCTAAGATGCCCAGAGCAAGGTTTCTAGGAGTCATTGCCTAAGGAAAACAAACATTAGTCTTTGTAATCCTTACATCTCTGGCTATTAGTTTATAAATACTCCATAACCCCCCTGTATTATTAATGATTTATTAATGAAATAAAGCGACACACTGTCAAATTTTCTTCCTTTGCTGTGTGCATGTGGGGTGTGAGGCCCTAGTTATCCTACTTATCTAGACATCAGAAAAACCCTAGCCGACCTCTTCCTTCTTCCCTTTTTACTTTTCCATATTTTCTTTCCTTTGCTTGTTTCTAACTGAAAACTTTCTTTGTTGAGTGATTGCAGATGATCAGGAACCAAAGTTAAGGTGTTCTTGCCTTGGAACCAAAATCGTGAAAGGTCGGTGCCCGAAGATCAAAATCTTGAAACCCTGCTGTAAGATTCTTAAAGTTCCAACAAATCTACTTCAGTGGGAAAATTTGACATGGGTAAAATTTAAAATCCTTTCCCTACTCTTTAGATTTTGATCTTCGAAAGTAAACCCTAGTTTAAGGTGATTTTTTAATCACCAAATTCTGATTATTTTAGTTACTTTGTTAGATCTACACGTGCAGGCATAACTAGTTGACTAGTTACCTTAATTGCATACTTTGAGTCTTTAAAAAATCCAAAAGTTATAAAAAAAATTAATTGATGATTTTCACTGATAATTATATTATCAGTAGATTAGGTTTTCATAATTGTCTCGCATCATTTTGGTATCAGAGTGATAGGTTAAACTAGGGTAACTGCTAGTTCTAAAATTTCTGCATACCTAGAACTAGGCTGAAATTAAAACTGCATAAAACCTAACTAAAAGAATTTTAAAAAATTTTAAATTTTTTTTGATAATCCTATGTTAATCCTCTATTAATATCAAAAAAATTATAGATAAAAAAACTTATTTACTATTTTCTGGTAGAAGAAAATCACGCCTCCTGAGCGGGTATATGCAAGTATACTGTCACGACCCATGGGAGTAATGAGCTACGGCTGGACGTGATATCCCAAGATCGGATCAGATATGAAGTTTAATTTTGAGATAAAAAAAATGTTAATTTCTATTTTTCTTCTATTTTTAATTATTTTATTGCTTTATTGCATATTAGGTTTTCAACTTGTGTGTGCATCATCAAGTGACCGAATCTAAAGGGCACTTGAGCATCTCAGACCAGGGCAGGATCTCATCACCTGTCCTGGTCCCATAATAACCTTCTTTGCATCCGAGCCCAATCTAATTAAAATCAATTAGACTTAATTTGCTCTAGTGAGCTAGGGACACCAATAGGTCGGGTTCCAAGTATTGTGTGTAAGAAGTGCACCCAATCCTTTGATTATCACTTGAATATGGTGTCTAAGGCTAGAGGTTCAGAGGCAAATGCCCTAAGTGGTTTCATGTTTTTTAATTAGGACCTTGCGAGAGCAGGGGGAGCCTCCCATGACCCCACCTCTTACCTAGCCAGTGGATAGGATAATTATTGAATTGGCTATAATTTGAACTGACCCATTCTACTTGAGCTCTAGGTCTAGGAAACCCTAAACCGAGTCGAGTTCTGTGTGATTGCATTGTAGGCAACTAGGTCAGGCACACCCTATCAGCCTACTCAAAACCAACCCAATCCATCCGTAGACCCTAATATGGAGAATTTTATGAGAATAATAATTGATCAATTTAGACAGCTTACTACAAGGTTTGACCAAATGAAAGAGAGACTAGATAACCTTGAAGAATCCCATGCGACTAGAACAGATCCTGAAACACCTAGACCCACTCCCCTAGGTCAAAGCTCTGAGACACCTAAACCCATGCCCCCAATTTCACGAGCTCAACTCACTCCCCTAGATCCAAGAGGTCAATGTAGAGAACCTGCTTCCCTAGGTCCAAGAGCCCAATATAGGGAAATTATTCCTGACCCAATCCCTAAGCACCACACCCCTGATGTGAATGACCAGGAAGAAAGAATTCTTAGGAGCATTCAATTAGATTCACTCACATTTGAGGGTAGTTTAGATCTTAAGGTCTATACAGATTGGGAGACTGATATGGACCAGTACTTCGAATGATATGAAACGTTGGAAGAGAAGAAATTTAAATTTACTAAGCTTAGGCTAGTCTGATAGGCTAGATTATACTGGAGAAATGTTGAATGGCTGAACCGACAAAGAGGTGATCTACCCATAGACACATGTCGAGCAATGAAGGTAAAGCTTAGGGAGAAATACCTACCATTTTCATATGAACAAAAATTGTTGGATCAATGGAAAAAATTGACTCAACGAAATAAATCAATGGCTGACTATAGAGCCAAATTTGACGAGTTCGTTATGAGGTGTAGTGTAGTCGAATCAGAAGCTATTACCTTATCGAGGTTTAGAGTTGGCTAACATGAAGATATCTAGAGGGAGCTATTTTTGAGAGAGGTTAGTGACTTAGATAAAGCTTACCAGATTGCTAGAGATTGCGAACGATTTCAGAGTAGACCTGTTACCTATCGACCTGAATCAAATAGGTTTCAATACCCTTAGGAGTAGATCTAGCCCTAGCCGATTTCCACCTAGACGACCCAACCCTACCTCCCAATCAGCTTGTAGGGAAGATAAAAGGAAGGCACCTATAGTCCAAAGAGATAGGAACCAAAACATAGTATATTTTAGGTGTCAAAAAATAGGCCATTTTGCTACTGATTGCCTAGTAAGGACCTTACATATAGGTGAGTGTGAAGAAGAGAGTCTAGAAAATATTGAGGAATTTGAAGAAGAAATTTATGAAGCTGAGAAAGATTTAGTAGAAGAGTATGAAGGTGATGAAGAGCCGATAGAGTCATCTGACCTATTAGGTGTAGTTAGGTATATTCTGGCTCAAACCAAGAAGAATAAGGACTGGCATAGGACGAATATCTTATAGACCTTTATTAAGCTAGGAGATAAAGTGTGCAAGATTATTATAGATAGTGGAAGTTGTGTGAATGCCATATCTACCAATGCTGTTAAGAGTATAGGCTTATCCACAATACCACTTCCTAGCCCATATAAGGTATCCTAGATTGATGTGATATCCATTCCTTTTAGGTTACAATGCCAGGTCCCAATCCAAATTCTTACCAGGAGAAAGTATGGTGTGATATAATTCAAATGGGGGTTAGTAGTATCATTCTAGGTAGACCATGGTTATATGATCATGATGCAACCCTCTTTGGCCGATCTAACTCATGTTCTTTTAAACACCATGAAAAGAGAACTGTGATCAACTCGACCCCTCCCAAAAACAATACCAAGCAAGGGTTTAGTCATTTAAGAGAAAAAGAACCCAGATTGAACCTAATTACTGCGAAGAAATTAGAGCAGGAAATTATTGAAGGTTCAATAGTTTGGATGCTGACTGCTAAAGAAGTTCATGAAGAACCACAAAAGGAACACCCTAAGAAGATCTTAGAGTTTCTTAAGGAGTTTAAGGATGTGTTCCCAAAAGACCTCATTGACTGCTTACCTCCATTAAGGGACATACAACATACTATAGACTTAGTCCCATGAGCTACCTTGCTGAATTTACCCCATTATAGAACGAATGCTACTGAACATAAAGAATTACTGAGCAAGTTGAGGATCTTCTTAGGAAAGGATTTATAAAGGAATGTTTGAGCCCATGTGCCATTCCAGCTCTCTTGACTCCAAAGAAGGATGGTACTTGGAGAATTTGTGTCGATAGTAGAGCCATCAATAAGATTACAGTGAAGTATAGGTTTTTCATACCCCGACTTAATGACATGCTAGACATGATGGCTGGTGCTACCATATTTTCAAAGATAGACCATAAGAGTGGCTATCATCAGGTTAGAATTAGGCTCGGGGATGAATGAAGACTGCATTTAAGACCAAGGATGGCTTGTACGAATGGTTGGTGATGCCTTTTGGCTTATCGAATGTATCTAGTACTTTTATGAGGATAATGACTCAAGTTTTGAAATCTTTTATTAGAAAATTTGTAGTAGTATATTTTGATGACATCCTCATATATAGTAAGAATAAGAAGGATTACCTAGACCATCTTCAGCAGGTTTGTCTGGTTCTTAGAGGAGATATTCTTTATGCAAATTTGAAAAAATGTAGTTTTATGACTCCGAGGATTATTTTCCTAGATTTTGTTGTGACTGCTGAAGGAGTATCTGCAAACCCCGAAAAGATAAAATCCATAGTTGAGTGGCCTATCCCTAAGAATGTTCTTGATGTTCGAAGTTTTCATAGATTAGCTACTTTCTATAGGAGATTTATTCGACGGTTTAGGATGATTGTTGCACCAATTATAGACTGTATGAGGAAAAGAGCATTTGAATGGTCTAAAGATGTCGACAGGGCCTTTAATGACATTAAGGACAAGATGACCCAAGCCCTAATTTTGAGGCTACTAGATTTTTTGAAAGTTATCGAGGTTGCTTGTGATGCCTCAGGGGTAGGAATTGGAGGAGTCTTGAGTCAGGAGAATCACCCGGTTGCATTCTTTAGTGAGAAGTTAAACGATGCTAAGTTGAAATATTCTACTTATGATAAGGAATTGTATATGGTGGTTCAAGCACTTAGGTACTGGAGACACTACTTGCTACCGCAAGAGTTTGTACTATATTCTGATCATGAAGCTCTTAGATTCCTTAACTCGCAAAAGAAGTTGAATGCTAGGCATGGAAAAGTTGAATACATTCAGGCCTATACTTTTATTTTGAGACATCAATCGGGTACTGATAACAAAGTTGCTGATGCATTGAGTAGAAGATTTATGCTCTTGAATTGTGTTAGCACTAGAGTAGTCAAATTTGAGAAATTAAAAGATGAATATGAAAATTGTTCAGACTTTGGTGAAATCTATAAGGCAGTTAAGCAAGGACCATCTAGCTCATATAGTGAGTACACTATTTAAGATGGTTATCTTTTTAGGGAAAGTAAACTATATATTCCTAATACTTTGCTTAGAGACTTCTTGATTTGGAAAACACATGCTGGATGTTTAGCTGGACACTTCAGAAGAATCAAGACAATTTTAACTCTAGAAGATCAATTCTATTGGCCGAACCTTAAAAAGAATATTGCTCAAATAGTAGCTAATGTCAAACTTATGCTGTTGTAAAACATTAGAAGCAGAACACTGGCTTATACACCTCACTTCTTGTACTGGATTTGTTGGGAATTGTGTCCCAAAGCTAATCGCCTAGGCTGTAGGCGGTTGTGCTCAGTATTGTAATTAGTATATGAATTAATAAAACTTTATTTTGGCAGCTCATCTCATTTTTTATTTTCCTATAATGAACTCTGTTTATGTGATGAAGTTCTTAGGACTACACTGACTTTGATATAGAGAGGATATATCGAGTGGTCCTTTAACAGGTTCACAACCAAAGGATACATTGTACAGGATGACAATGTATCAAGTGTAGGTTATTGTGGTTCACATCTTTTGGTTGTCCTCTTGATCAAAGCAGTGTGGTGACACTGATGTGATCTACAAGTGGGATGTGTGACATTTCATTGAACGTGACTCCATGGAGCTCTTTTCTGCCAAAGGATTGCTCGTGATTGGATATGGGATATGTGTCCCTCCGACCTGAGGTCACCATGGTAGCTTGCAAGCAACTCCCTGTGCTTTGGTGCCAGACTACCTGGATTTCTAATCCGGTGATGGAAGATTTCTAGGAACAGGCAAGTACTTATGGAGTAGTGGTGGACCAAGATGGAATTAACCTGTCCAGATTATTTGGATTGAATGTCTCACAGTGTCTCAATTTAGCAAATCCTCAGCCGGGGTAGTCCAGTGAGGAGTCACTGGACTTGCTAGGTTGAAACATGTTGTGGATTGACTCAGTTAGGGTTTGCAGTCTAACCCTAGGTCATCTTGAGCATTAGAGGTCAAAGGGATGAATATTATGGTAACCATATGCCAAAGGTTCGATAGATTGCTCTCGCATCTTCGGCCTATCCGGACGCCGGGACCCATTGCTATCTTGTGCTGGTACTGGAAGTGTTCCAGTGCTACCATTTAGGTTCGAACCTATGAGGTCACACATCATAGAGGATTTCTTTCTGATCCGGGAACTAATCAACGATTGGGAATCATTTCGGTATTAAGGTCAAATGGTCTTATTGAGCACACATTGGATTTACCTGGTCTGATTTGGATCAGCCAGGTTGGTTTGGGTCAACCTGGAATTGTTCCTGTAGACCAGGACTGGACCTGATTTTCTTACTGATTGGGTTTGGTCAGACCGGGATTTTGGGTTTATTGAACTAGTTTTGGGTTTTGTTAAACCGGTTTTTATTACATGGTTTGATTACTTGCATGGACTTTTAAACACCGGTTTATTTCTTGGCCTGGTTCTACGGTGTTTTATTTTTCCTTCCCCTACTAGTGTTTTATCCCATTTTCTCTTCTCACGATCATGCCCTATTTCACCGATTGAATAGGATTTTATCTCATGTTGATCGGATTGGATAACCTTGGAATTTGATCCATAGCCAGCGATCTGGAGTGGCTATCTCTTGCATTTGAAACCGATCCAAAAACCTTTTTCAAATGGAGTTTGGATTCTATTTGGTCTCTCTCTCTTGTTGTCTAGCTAGCCTTCACGGATTTTCTCCTGCATGAATTTCCTATCGCTCAGTCTCTTGTTTTTCACAGTGGTTTGGCATTCTGTGTTGGCTTCTTCCAGCGGTTCCTTGTTCCCAGTTTTTGAAACCGAACAAGAGGTATTTCAGGTGGAGTTTGTGTTTTCTCTGGACTCCTCCCTCATTGTTTCCCTGGCCTTCATGAGTTTTCCAAGCCCCTTATATAACCAGGTAGCTGGCCATGAGTTGCTTGAAGAGAGGAAGTAACACATGAAGAAACAGGGGAAGAAAAATAAAGGCCGTGAATGAGAGAGAGGTGTTTTGTAACAGGCGATAAGAGAAGAGCAAAGATCAATCCATTACCGATCTATGAGAGAGGTTTTTGGGACAGATTTTTGTGTACAGAAATTTATGGGGCTTCTCGTGTCTTCTATCCCTGATTTTGTTTTCTTTTGTGTGCTCCGGGTGGGGTTTTGGGCAGTCTTGAAGAAGACCGTCCATGAGGTTTGTTTGGCATTCCTGCTCCACTTATCCATTACCTTTTATTGATTCTCGATGGACTAGCATCCATCCGGGAGTTGGATCAGCGAGAGCCCATGCGTGGATACTCTAGAGGGTGGACACTTGGACACCTCGAGAGGATGGATCGTTCTTCTTCTTCTTGCTGTTGCAGATCTTATTTGCTGTTGAAGGAGTTCGACCGGTCGCTGATTAATTCTGCAGACTGAGGGAATTGACTTCTTTCTTCTTCAGTCAGGTATATTTTATTTTGGTTATCATGCATACCTAGATCTAGTTGTTATCATATGATTTATTATTATTTCACTTGCCTATACATGCCAGCATATTTTGTCACATGAATCATGATATGTTAGATCCTGAGCATAAGTAGGTTTTTCCGTATTCTAATTAAAAAAATTTTAATTATGCAATACCTACTCCCTAGTGTTGCATGCCTAGGGTAGGCTTCCGCTGCACCAGATTTTCCTTCTGTGGTATCAGAGCCATAGGTTCCTGTGTAGTATATCATGATTGCATGTATTTAGATCTGTATCTAGTTTAGAGATTACTTTTAGGAACCTAGTTGAGACCTTCACCATGGCTATGTGTCTGTAGAGAATCAGGGTTTAAAATCCTTGAGTTTCTATGGCACAAGGCGGTTCATCTGTGTTGGCCTTTTCAGAAGGATCCTTAAAAGGAAACCTACGGTATTAAAAAGGTTTAAATCCTGATACATGATTATACATTGGCATGTTTATAATTGTTAAGGCTTGCAATATTATAATTGATATGATGAAACTAGATATGATGCATGAAACATGTAAAAAGAGTTTTACATGAATTTAATTAAAAATATTTTAATTAAAAGATGGCTTATAATCTAACAATTATGAATTGAAGGATTAATTAAATGACAAGTCTTATTAGGGTTTATGAAACCTAATGTCATTTGAATAAGCCATCCGGGTTAATTGGGTTAGCTATCTGATTGGGTCCATTAATTGGGTTAGACCTAAGGTTAGTTAAATTGGACTTGAGAGAATTAATCAAATGTTGATTAAGGACATTCTTTTTAGTATCTATGTAATAGTTAGATGGGTTAGTCCATTCTTCTAAATAGATCTAATTAGTGGCTCTGTGATAAGCCCGAGTCCTTAGGCTGGTCTAATCGAGTCTGGTTAATCAATTGGTGTCTAGGCAGGTTTGGCATTTCTGATCATGGTTGAATGAGGCTACCTCTTTACTCACCCATGATCTCACCTACTTGGCCAATGTGATCAACTAGAATTGATTAAGAAAGCTTATTGATTCGAGTTAACCCATGTCACCCAGGTTGATTAGCTTGACTGATCTTTAGGTGCCCGTGGAACAATTTGTTGAATTGAATTCAACTCTTCGGAGAATTGATTTGATCAGTGGGAGGTTGATCCATGTTCTTCTCTCTATTCTTTTTATCATAATCTAATTAAAATCCTCTAAAATTATTAGGTCCTGAAATGACTAAGTCAATGAGTTGATGGTTCTTAGCCTCCCATGAAGTGGGTTAGTAATGAGTCCTTTAGCTTGGTGTACATCGCTAGTTCCATAGAACGGGTGTGCATCCGGTTACTGAAATTACTCTCTTATAGATGATGGTTCAGTGCAACTTTCTTAATAGTGATCAGGTGGGCCGCAATAGTCGGGCTTGGTCATTCGTTAGTTGGAAGCATCGGATTTGTCATATTGATGGTTGGACCTAACTAGAGACCCGCAATAGGAGGCTCCTAGGCTGATTGGGGGTTCTGTGGGGCAAAATTTATTACTGGAAGTTGCTTAGAGAAGCAATTAGTTAGAGAACCTACCTTTAGGCGCGTATGGATGAGCCGGCCATAGTCGGGCTCATACATGGTCTATTGGATTTCAGTACCCACTATGAAATATGATTTCACGGATTGGAGTTAGAGGCTCCCAATCTAAAAAATTAGTGGGAGGGACCTATAGACTTTAGTCCAAGTCTTTTGGTTTAATTGATTAATTCATATACTAATAAGATCTTATTTTTCCTTTCAGATGTCTTCAAACCTTTCGCTCCGGTCACTTCTCGATAGAGAGAAGTTAAAGGATCCCAATTTTGATAGCTGGTATCAAAAATTCAGGAAAGTCCTGGAGCACGAGCGGATCCTTTATGTGATAACAGATCCAGCACCCGAAATCCATTCTGCCAATGCTCGGAGTTTGGTTAGGGACACTTATTTGAAGTGGGTTTCTAATCGGACTACTATCCGATGCATAATGTTGGCAGCTATGAACGACGAGTTCTATCGCAAATTCGAGGAGGCCCAGCCAGACGAGATCCTTCAAAAGTTGAAGGAATCTTTCTGTACACCAGACGATATGGAGCGGTACAAAGTGTCTTGTGCCATCTACAATGCCAAAATGCAAAATGGAGGTTCGGTTACCGATCATGTATTGTACATGATTGAGATGATCGAACAACTGGGCAAGCTCGGATGTCCCTTGCATGAGCAAGTCGGCAAGGATGCGATCCTGAATTCTCTACCCTCCTCCTATCTTGACTTTCTCGATCATTATAGAATGATTAAGCATGTAGTTAATTATCATGGTTTGATGGGATTGCTGTAGACTTACAAGAAGGACCACCAACTGAATAAGGGGGTGGTGAATTTAGTGGGAGGTTCTAGAGGTCATCATCCCTTTAAGAAAGGGAAGAAGAAAGGTAAGGGAAAGAAGGTGCAGAGTGCTCCTGGCCCAAGTCAGGCCAAGAAAGTGAAAGCTGATCAATCTGAAGCAGAGTGCTGCTTCTACTGTAAGAAGCAGGGACACTGGAAGAGGGACTGTCCTCTTTATCAGGCATCCTTAGACCCGAACAGGCCAAGGAAGGGAAAGTAGTAGAGTGCTAGACAAGGTATTTATATGATAAAACCTTGTAATTTCTCTATTTGTGACACTGCTAACTGGGTAATGGATACTGGTAGTCCTATTCATGTTTGCAATTCATTACAAGGACTACAGGTTAGCAAGAGATTCGAGGATGGGGAGTAGTTCCTGAGCGTTGAAAATGAAAATCGTGCTCCAGTGCTGGCAGTCGGACTTCTGAGTCTTGTTTTTGAATCTTGTATTATTGAATTAGTCGACGGTCATTATTGTCCTAGTTTCATTATGAGCATTATCTCTGTAGGCCTATTGGCCAATTATGGTTATGAACTTTCAATAAAAGGAGATTTTTGCCAAGTAATTGTGAATAACTCTGTGATAATGAAAGCTAAGTTAAATAATGGCATTTACATTTTATCACGGCCTGTTAATGTAATGTACACATTTAGCAAACACCAAAGGATAGAAAATGTCGGTGACATGTATCTATGGCACTGTAGGCTGCTAGGTCATGTTAACCAGAATAGGATAAACAAGTTGCGAGGAGAAGGCCTCCTTGAGGTCAGTGATTCTGACTCACTGCCCACTTGTGAATCCTGTTTGCTTGGTAAAATGACCAAGTCACCTTTTACTGGAAAGGTGAACGAACTACATAACTTCTGAGTCTCATACATACTGATGTATGCGGACCCATGAAGTTATTGCCATAGGTGGATACAGATATTTCATTACATTTACAAACGACCTTTCCAGGTATGGTTGTCTTTTTGATAAGACATAAATCTGAGTCATTTGAAATGTTCATACGATATCGTAATGAAGTGGAGAAACAAAGTGGAAGGAGTATTAAAATCCTTCGATCTGATCGAGGCGGAGAATACCTATCTGGTGAGTTATGACATATCTTGAGGAGAATGGGATTCTCTCTCAGTGGACTCCTCCTTGAACATCCCAGTTGAATGGTGTGTCCGAAAGGAGGAATCGAACCCTGTTGGACATGGTTCGATCCATGATGGGCTTTGCAACTCTACCGCTATTCTTCTGGGGATATGCACTTGAGACAGCTTGTTACTTGTTGAATAATGTTCCGAGTAAGTCTGTTGTCTCCACTCCATATGAGTTATGGACTGGACGTAAGCCCTCAATCTCACACCTTCGGGTTCTAGGGTTGTCCAACTTATGTAAAGCATTTAGACTCAGATAAACTTGGTCCTAGGTCTGATCGGTGCCTGTTTATTGGGTACCCTAAGAAAAAAAAGAGGATATTTCTTCTACTTGGGGATGAACAGAAAATGTTTGTTTCTCTTAAGGCTATCTTTTTGAAAAAGGAGTTTCTTGGAGAAGGAATTGTAGCCTCTAAGATTGAACTTGGTGAAGTTCAACCAGTGGAAGAACCTGCACACTCTAAGGATATCATAGAACCAGCTATGATTGAATCATACCCAGAACCCATTATTAGGAGATCAGGTAGAGTATCGCGTCAGCCGGACAGATACTGCGATTTCTTGGTCCGAGACGGTGATTGTTGACTCCACTTATTGATTTTGATGATAAGCAAAACAGTTACGTATAATTTGAGGACTAATTTTTGCTTTAAGTGTGTTTTCAATTGAAAGGATGCTCACACAAATTGAAGAAGCCTAATTGTATTGAAGAACCAAGTTTGAGTGGGATGAATGCAGAAATCAAGTCTTGAAAACTCAAAAATTATTTGAATGGATGTTCAAGGGAAATAGAAACAAGTTCAGCTATTTTCTACAAACTTTTTGGTGATATGTCTCAAGGTGTCGACACATGAGATGATGGGTCGACACATGAAGATGGTGTGTCAACTCCAGATGGCATGTAAACATAACTTCAAATGGCACAGATGATGTGTTGACACATGAACCCTATGTGTCGACTCAAAGAGTCAACACATGGATCAACACATCGCTTGAGAATTTCAAGCAGCAGAACATGCAGAAGATGTTGGAGCATTTGATGTGTCGACACATGGATTTTATGTGTCGACTCCACTGAGAATGTGTCGACACAGATGATTTTTTCAAAGAATCTGAATGGATTATTTTGAACTTGTGTCGACTCAAAAAGAGTATGTGTCGACCTAATATGTCGACACATGAAGAGCAAGTGTCGACACATGGAATTCTGACAACAGTAATGGCTAGTTTTTTCTTGAGCAGAACTCTCTCTTTTGCCCCCCAATGGCTAGTTTCTCATGCTTAACGGCTAGATTTCTATTTTAGGGACTTGCAAAGGTATTTAAATGGCTCCAAATCAATTCAAAAGGAGAGCTAAGCACTTGCATTGAATATAAAAGAGAGTTTGAAGAAAAAGAAGAAAGAAGAACCTTAACTCCAATTCATTCAAAGCTCAACCACTCTCAAGCCAAAGAGAAGCCTTCCAAGCATTCAAAGCTATCAAGTGCATTGAAGATCATTCCTTCTTGGGCATTCAAAAGACTTCATCAAGAGCAAATCAACTCTACTTCGAGCTACATTATTTTATTTGCTTTTACTTTGAAAGCTTACATTGGTTACTTCTGTTTATACTTCATATCTTGTAAAGGGTTCTTGGTTAGCCTTTGCAAAACCAAGGGAGGTTATTAGTTAGCCTTGTGAAAACCATTTAGGTTGGTGGTTAGCCCGCAAAACCACTAAGATTCTTGGTTAGCCCGTAAAACTAAGGGAGGTTGTTGGTTAGCCTTGTAAAAACCAATTAGGTTCTTGGTTAGCCCGAAAAACCAAGGGAGGTTGTGACTTGTGAGCCTTGTAAAACAAGTTGGGTTTTGATTAGTGAGCCCGAGAAATTAATCGGCTGTAACCGAGGAGATTATAGTGAATTTCCAAGGGGATCTTGGGGAGTGGATGTAGGTGCATTGTTGGCACCGAACCACTATATATTGTTGAGTTTGTGATTGCTTGTCTCTTCCTCCTAGCTCTTTTTAATTCTCTCATTGCCTTTAATTTCTGCTGCACTTTTATATTAGAGCTTTACATTTAAATTGTAGTACCTTGTATTGATTGAATTGCTACTTGTTTATCAAGCTTAGTCTTAAATAATTTTTAAAGACCCAATTCACCCCCCCTCTTGGGTTGCTATTTGGGCAACAGTGATCCCATTGAGCTCGATGAGAACGATGAGGATCCGATCACCTATATGGATGCTCTTCAAAGATCTGACTCTGAGGCGCGGCTTAGAGCCATGCGATCCGAGATGGAGTCCATGGAGATCAACAGTGTATGGGCATTGGTTGATCCACCTGAGGGATAAAACCCATCGGGTGCAAGTGGATTTTCAAGAGAAAAAGGGGCATAGATGGGAAGGTCTCCCCTGTGGCAATGCTCAAGTCCATTCAGATCATACTTGCTTTGGTAGCATATTTTGACTATGAGATCTAGCAGATGGATGTCTGAACCACTTTCTTGAATGGGGAGCTGGATGAGGAGGTGTGTATGATACAGCCTGAAGGGTTCACATCCATAGATGAGTCAAAAGTGTGCAAATTACAGAGGTCTATTTATGGACTCAAGCAAGCATCTCGAAGTTGGAACATTCAATTTGATAAGTGTATCAAATCGTATGGCTTCGTTAGGAACGGAGAAAAACCCTGCATCTATAAGTGGGTTAATGGTTCTGTGATTGTATTCTTGGTACTGTATGTTGATGACATTCTCTTAATCGGGAATGAAATCACAGCATTGCAAGGAATAAAGGTCTGGTTGTCATCTCAGTTCTCCATGAAGGACTTGGGTGAAGGTTCTTACATACTGGGTATGAAGATCTATAGATATAGATCTAAGAGGCTTCTGGGATTGTCCCAGTCTACATACATTGATACATGCTGAAACATTCAGCATAGAAAATTCCAAGAAAGGTTATCTCCTGATAGGTTCTGGAATTACTCTTTCCAAGAAGGATTGTGCGACAACTCCTGAGGAAAGAGAGCACATGAGTAGAGTTCCTTATGCTTTGATAGTGGGTTCTATCATGTATGCTATGACATGTAATAGACCAGACATGGCATACTCACTAGGAGTAGTGAGCAGATACCAGTCTGACCCAGGTGAGGCACATTGGAAGGTGGTTAAGACCATTCTGAAGTATTTAAGAAATACTAAGGATCAATGGCTGATTTATGAAGAACCTGACTTGAAACTTGTGGGGTATACTAACTCCAGTTTCCAGTCAGACAGAGATGATAGCAAGAGTGTGTCAGGGTTTGTGTTTACCCTGAATGGAGGAGTGATCTGCTGGAAGAGTTTCAAGCAGGCAATAGTTGTAGACTCGATATGCGAAGCAGAGTATATTACAGCATCAAATGCAGCAAAAGAAGCTGTGTGGTTGTGGAAATTTCTTGGAGAGCTAGGGGTGGCACCTTCACTAGATGGTACTATTCCAGTGTATTGTGACAGCACAGGAGCCATTGCTCAAGCTAAGGAGCTAAAGTCTCATCACTGCACCAAGCACATTCTGCGACGCTATCATCTCGTGCGAGAGATCGTGGAACGAGGTGAAATCAATCTTCTGAAGATCGATGGAAAGGAGAATCTGGCCGACCCCTTCATTAAAGCCCTCGGAATCAAAGAGTTCGACTATTATAAAAGGGAAATGGGTATTAGATACTATTCTGATTGGCTTTAGTACAAGTGAGAGTTGTTAAGAATTGTATCCCAAAGCCAATTGCTTAGGTTGTAGGCGGTTGTGCTCAGTATTGTAATTAGTATATGAATTAATAAAACTTTATTTTGGCAGCTCATCGCATTTTTCATTTCCCTGTAATGAACTCTATTTATGTAATGAAGTCCTTAGGACTACACTGACTTCGATATAGAGAGGATATATCGAGCGGTCCTTTAACAGGTTCACAACCAAAGGATATATTATACAGGATGGCAATGTATCAAGTGTAGGTTGTTGTGGTTCACATCGTTTGGTTGTCCTCTTGACCAAAGGAGTGTGGTGATACTGATGTGATCTGCAAGTGGGATGTGTAACATTTCATTGAACGTGACTCCATGGAGCTCCTTTATGCTAAAGGATTGCTCGTGATTGGATATGGGTATATGTGTCCCTCCAACCTGAGGTTACCACAATAGCTTGCAAGCAACTCCCTGTGCTTTGGTGCCGGACTATCCGGTTTCTAATCCGATGATAGAAGGTTTCTGGGTACAGGCAAGTACTTGTGGATCAGTGGTGGACTAAAATGGAATTAACCTATCCAAATTGTTTGGATTGAATATCTCGTAGTGTCTTAATTTAGCAAATCCTCGACCGGGGTAGTCCTAGTGAGGAGTTACTGGACTTGCGAGGTTGAGACATGTTGTGGATTGACTCAGTCAGGGTTGGCAGTCTAATCCTGGTCATCTTGAGCATTAGAGGTCAAAGGGATGAATTATACGGTAACCATATGCCAGAGGTTCGATAGATTGCTTTCGCATCTTCGGCCTATCCGGATGCCGGGACCCATTGCTAGATGGTATCTTGTGCTGGTACTGAAAGTGTTCCAGTGCTACCGTTTAGGTTCAAACCTATGAGGTCACATGCCATAGAGGATTTCTTTCTGATCTGGAAACCGATCAATGATTGGGAATCGTTTCAGTATTAAGAAGGTCAAACGGTCTTATTGAGCACACATTGGATTTACCTGATCTGATTTGGATCGACCAGGATTGGTTTGGGTCAACCCGGAATTGTTCCTGGTAGACCAAGACTGGACCTGATTTTCTTACTGATCAGGTTTTGTCTGACCGGGATTTTGGGTTTATTGAATCGGTTTTTATTACATGGTTTGTTACTTGCATGGACTTTTAAACACCGGTTTATTTCTTGACCTGGTTCTATAGTGTTTTATTTTTCCTTCCCCTGCTCATGCTTTATCCCATTTTCTCTTCTCACGGTCATGCCCTGTTTAATCAATTGAATGGGATTTGATCTCATGTTGATCGGATCGGTTGAGCTTGGAATTTGATCCATAGCCAGCAATCTAGAGTGGCTATCTCTCGCATTTGAAACCAATCCAAAAACCTTTTTCAAATAGAGTTTGGATTCTATTTGGTCTCTCTCTCATGTTGTCTAGCTAGCCTTCATGGATTTTCTCCCGCACGAATTTTCTATCGCTCAGTCTCTTGTTTTTCATGATGGTTTGTTTTCCATGTTGGCTTCTTCTAGCGGTTCCTTGTTCCCATTTTTTGAAATCGAACAAGAGGTATTTCAGATGGAGTTTGAGTTTTCTCTGGGCTCCTCCCTCATTGTTTCCCTGGCCTTCATGAGTTTTCCAAGCCCCTTATATAACCGGGTAGCTGGCCATGAGTTGCTTGAAGAGAGGAAGTAACACATGAAGAAACAGGGGAAGAAAAATAAAGGCCGTGAGTGAGAGAGAGGTGTATTGTAACAGGCGATAAGAGCAGAGCAAAGATCAATCCATGACCAATCTATGAGAGACGTTTTTGGGATATATTTCTGTGTGCAAAAACTTATGGGGCTTCCCGTGTCTTCTATCCCCGGTTTTGTTTTCTTTTGTGTGCTCAAGGTGGGGTTTTGGGCGGTCTTGAAGAAGACTATCCGTGAGGTTTAATTGGCATTCTTGCTCCACTTATCCATTACCTTTTATTGATTCTCAATGGACTAGCATCCATCCGGGAGTTGGATCAACTAGAGCCCATGCGTGGATACTCTAGAGGGTGTACACTTGGACACCTCGAGAGGTTGGATCGTTCTTCTTCTTCTTGCTATTGCAGATCTTATTTGCTATTGAAGGAGTTCGATCAGTCACTGATTAATTCTGAAGACTGAGGGAGTTGACTTCTTTCTGCTTCGATCAGGTATATTTTATTTTAGTTATCATGCATGCCTAGATCTAGTTGTTATCATATGATTTATTATTATTGCACTTGCCTATACATGCCTGCATATTTTGTCACATGAATCATGATATGTTAGATCCTATGCATAAGTAGGTATTTTCGTATTTTAATTAAAAAAATTTTAATTATGCAATACCTGCTCCCTAGTGTTGCATGCCTAGGGTAGGCTTCCGTTGCTCCAAGTTTTCCTTTAGGATTGTCCATGGCAAGACCTTAGCATGGACTTTGTTCTTGGATTACCTAAAACCATTAGGAGAAATGATTCTATATTTGTAGTGGTTGATAGATTTTCAAAGATGGAACATTTTCTACCATGTTTCCAAATCTATGATGCTTCTAAGGTAGCCAAGTTATTTCTGAATGAAGTAGTTAGACTACATGGTTTACCTAGAACCATAGTATCCGACAAGGACGTATGGTTCACCAGTTATTTCTAGAAAACTCTCTGTCATTTATTAGGGACAAAACTTAAATTTTTTATAGCTTATCACCCTCAAACTGATGGCCAGACTGAGGTTGTGAATCATAGTCTAGGAAACTTATTAAGAAGTTTAGTTGAAGAGCATACTACCAATTGGGACCTATTGCTATCTAGGACTGAATTCGCATACAATAGCTTAGTGAATAGGTCTACCAGAAAATGTACTTTTGAAATTGTTCATGGGTACAAACCTTGAAAACCTCTAGTCTCATTCCTTTACCCATGCATGAATGCATCTTAGAGTTTGCTGAGTCATATGCTGAGCATGTTAGAGAGTTGCATAAAGTGATAAGTAAAAAAATTAATGAAAGCAACGAATCTTATAAACATATGGCTGACACAAGAAAAAGACTCAAAGAATACAATGAAGGAGACTTTGTCATGGTTAGACTACGACCTAAACGGTTCCCACTTGGAACCATGAAGAAGTTACATGCCTATAGTAGTGGACCATACAAAGCAATTAAAAAAATTGGACCTAATGCCTACGTGCTTGAGTTGCCAACTAAACTAAGCATCCTACTTTCAATATTTTAGACCTTATTGAGTATAGGGAGCCAATGTTGATTCCTATTAAGCCATTTAGGCCTAATCCAATCCTTGAGAGTGATCTAACCCAAGTGTGTCCACCTGCCATACTACCAGCCTGGAGAGATAGGACTGAGCAGATCTTGGACGACAAGATTATCGCTACTCGAGGCAAAGATTATCAATGATATCTGGTTCATTAGCAAGGATGACCTGAGATTGATGATTTTTGGATCAATAAAGAGGACTTGCAGAGAGTTAACCCAGACTTACTAAAGTGCTATCATAGCAACATTGACCCATACTCGATAGGGTCGAGTTTCTCCCACCCGGAAAGGATTGGTGTGGACACCTGGACCAGAAAATATCGACAGGTTGAACCCACATCCCCGTGGATCACCTATGAATAAAGCCCTTAACACAATCCCTTTTACCAACTACTGTAAATATTTTATTTTAAATTTTGTTATATAGGCTTAGTTGGGTTTAGCCCTTTTTACCAAATGTAATTAGGGTTTTTATTTTTTAGCATTTTGGGCCAAACCCCTTTTACCAAGTTGAACTACTTGTTTACATGTCTTGCCTTTTGATCAAATGGGATTCCAATTGATCAAATTAGGATTTAGTTATTTGGTTGGGTTAATTAGTTTTGAGTCTTATAATTATTAGTTAATTTAGTTATTGAGTCCTGTAATACAAGGGGGACCCAATTAAAGACCCATGTGACCCCATGTGCTAGCTCAAGACAAGCCATGTGACTCCATGTGCTAGCTCAAGTCACTTGTCATATGTAACCATGTCTTGGCGCCACCTTTCTCAAGAATTTGGACAACATCACATGTTATGTCTGGACACCACTTGACACTTCATCAGGATAACACCACTTGCCATCTCATCAGGACAACACAACACTTGCCGTGTCATCCTTTTGGTTGGCCAAATGAAAGCAAGAACTGGCACCACTTAATTTTAAGATGCATAAATGTGGACTCTCCAAATTGGCACTCCCACTCAAGTAATTCATGCCAAGAAAATTTCAAGGAGTCGACCAAGCATCTCTTCCTCTCTTTCATGCCAAGTTCCAAGAGTTTCAAGATATTTAATCGCCCAAATGAAGGAGGTTCAATGGTTCTCTACCACAGGTGTTTTGATCAAACAAGTTCCAAGTTACTCAAGATTAGAGAACTCAAGAATCCATAAAAACTCTTGAGTTTTATTCTATCCAGACTAAAGAGTCCACCATCTTGCAGGAGCCTACATCGTCCAAACTCCAGAGTCCAGGAATCAAGGCAACCCATGAAGCAATCTTGGCCCTTCATCAAGATACCTCACTAATCCACCTCTTTGGCACCAACTTTGGATGAGAGGCCCAAGAATTCATCCACCTTGGAGAGAGTCCTAGATCAACCCAAGAGCAGGAGTCCAAGATGCCTAGAGCAAGGCTTTTAGGAGTCATTACCTAAGGGAAACAAACACTAGTCTTTGTAACCCTTACATCTCTGGTTGTTGGTCTATAAATACTCCATCAACCCCCCAGTATTATTAATGATTTATTGATGAAATAAAGCAACACTTTGTCAAATTTTCGTCCTTTGCTGTGTGCATCGCAGGGTGTGAGGCCCTTTCTTTGTTCTTTGGAACATTACGGGGTGTGAGGCCCTTGTTATCCTACTTATCCAGACATCAGAAAAACCCGAGCCAACCTCTTCCTTCCCTCTTCCCTTTTTACTTTTCCCATCTTTTCTTTCCTTTGCTTGTTTCTAACTGAAAACTTCCTTTGTTGAGTGATTACAAGTGATCAGGAACCAAAGTCGAGGTGTTCTTGCCTTGGAACCGAAATTGTGGAAGATCGAAGCCTGAAGATTAAAATCTTGAAGTCCTGCCACGAGATTCTGAGAGTTCCAACAAATCTACTTCAGTGGGAAAACTCGACGTGGGTAAAATTTAAAATCATTTCACTACTCTTTAGATTTTGATATTTGAAAGTAGACCCTAGTTTAAGGTGATTTCTTAATCACCAAATCCTGATTATTTTAGTTACTTTGTTAGATCTACACGTGCGGGCATAACTTGTTGACTAGTTACCTTAATTGCATACTTTGAGTATTTAAAAAACCCAAAAATTATAAAAAATTTTAATTACTATTTTTCACTGATAATTAGATTATTAATCAGTAGATTAGGTTTTCATAATTGTCCCGCATCACATAACCATACCTCAAAAGGTAGTCTATAAACGTAATGAAATAACTGTACCCACCTCTGGCACTAATAGTCATGGGTCCGCATACCTCAGTATGTACCAGACTTAGAATCTCTTTGGCTCGTTCACTTTTTCCAGTAAAAGGTGATTTTGTCATCTTTCCTAGAAGACATGACTCACAGGTTGGTAGTGAACCACTTTCACTAAACTCAAGGAGACCCTCGCTCTTCAACCTGTTTATCCTGTTCTTGTTAATATAACCTAGCCTACATTGCCATATGTACGCATCGCTGACATTATCTATCCTAGGGTGTTTGCCAGATGTGTACACTACACTAACAGGTCATGATAGTATATAAATGCCATTGTTCATATATCATTCATCACAACAGAACCATTCCAAATGATTTTGTAAATGTCATTCTTTATTGATAGTTCATAACCATACATGACCAATTGACCTAGAGAAATGACATTCAAGATAAAAGAGACAATAATGACACTCATTCAAAATGATTGTACAAGACTCAAAACTAGTTTGAGGACTCCCAATGTTAGGACTGGAACTTGGCTTCCATTTTCCATGTTCAAGAATCTCTCGCCGTCCTCGAATCTTTTACTAACTTGAAATCCCTGCAAAGAATTGCAAATATGAATTGGACTTCCTGTATCCAATACCCAATTAGTAGTATCATAGATAGAGAAACTACAAGGTGTTATCATATAAATACCTTGTCCAGCATCGTCCTGCTGCTTTCTCTTCTAAAATGATTGAGAAAGTCTAGATAGGAAGAGGGCAGGGAATTTAGTATTGCTTCTTTCCTGAGCTATTCATTCAAGGGACATCCGAGCTTGTCTAGGCACTCAATCATCTCAATCATATACAATGCATGATTAATGACTAAGGCCCCATCATGCATCCACACATTGTAGATAGCACAGGAGACCCTATACCTCTCAATGTCATTTGGTATGCCGAAAGACTCCTTCAGCCTTTGAAGGATTTTCTCTGGTTGGGCTTCTTTGAATTTACAATTGAACTCATCATTCATCACTACCAACATAATGCATCGAACAATGGTCCAGTTAGAGAACCACTTTTGATAAGTGTCTCTAACCGAACCCCGAGCATTGGGAGCAGGAGTTTCAGGTGCTGGATCTGATATCACATACAGGATCCGTTCATGCTCCAAGACAATCCTGAGCCTTTAATACCAGCTATAGAAGTTGGGATCCTTGAGCTTCTCATTGTCGAGAAGAGATTGGAGCGACAAGTTGGAAGACATATGAAAGGAAAATCAAAACTTATTAGTGTATATGAATTATTAACCTAAAGACATGGACTTTAGTCTAAAGGCCCCTCCCACTATTTCGTTCAGACTGGTAGCCTCTACCTCTAATCCGAGGAATTATTTTAATTCCTTAATGGGTACTAGAGTCCAATAGACAACACATGAGCTCGACTTTGGCCGACCCATCCATGCGCGTCTAAAGGTAGTTCTTCAACCGATTACTTCTCCAAGTAACCTATAGTATTTAGGTTTTGTCCTAAGGTGCACTTCAATCGGCCTTTGGGCCCTATTGAAGATCCCGCTTAGGTCCAACCATTAACATGACAAAATTCAATACTTCTAACTAAGGAATAGTCAAGCCCGACTTTGGCCAGCCCACCTAACCACTGTTAAGAGAGTCACACTGAGCCATCATATTAGGAACAACAATTCCAATAGCTCGATGAACACCCGATCTTTAGATCTATCAATGAACACCCACTATTGGATCCATTAGCATCCTACTTAATGGGAGGCAAAGACTCGGTTATCCCCATAACTTTATCTTTTTATGGACCAAATAATTTATATGGTTTAATTTTAATATGACAGAAGAAGAAATGAGAAGACGTGGATCAACCTCCCACTGACCACATCAGTTATCAAGGAGGGTTACACATAACTAATGATCCATAGGCACCTAAAATTAGTCAAGAGTGATTAACCTTAGGTGACATGGGTTAACACGAGTCAATGAGCTACCCAATCAATTCTGATTGACCATATTGGCTAGGTAAGTAAGATCATGGGTTGGGTTTCGCCATTAACCATCTTGCCTTAAATGCCAACCGAGTTGTTCAGGTAAAAGATAACCCCAAAGAACCAAGATCAAACTGCCAAACTTTTCTTGGATACCAATTGGTTCATCATACTCAATTAGACTAGCCTAAAAACTCGGGCTGACCACTGAGACACAAATTAGATCCATTTAGATCATGGACTAATCAATATAACTATTAGAGATATCTATAGAGAAGAAATTCTAACTCAATATTTGTTACCCAGGTGGCTACCCAAGAGGGGGGTGAATTGGATCTTTTTTTAAAAAATTGAAGCAAGTAATGTGCAATTCAAAATCCTTTGCAAGTGGTAGGTGCTGTGATAGAGTTATAAAATACAGAAGCTAAACAGAGTCAAGAAAGCACATCACAAACATATCAAATTTATAGTGGTTCGGAGCAACCCAGCTCCTACATCCACTACCCAAGATACCACTTGGAATTTTCACTATATTTACACCCGAATACAGTAGGATTGTTTTACAGGATCACAATCCAAAAACCTCTATACTTTGGTTTTACGGGATCACCAAAGAAAACTCAACACCCTTTGATTTTAACAGCTCACCAAAGAAATCCAACTTGGTTTTCATAGGATCACCAAGAACCTAACTTGGTTTTTACGGGATCACCAATAACCTAACCCTTGGTTTTAACAAGGCTCACCAAGAACCTATTTGGTTTTTCAACCCCAATAACTCAACAATTCAAAGATTGAATTGAAAATAAATGCAACAAGAATGACAAACTCAATTTATCGGATAGTTGCCGGTGCAGCTTGTTGGAAGTCCACTTGAATGCACTTGAATAAGCTTTAATTACTTCAGTGACTTCTTCCTAAAGTTGTTTCAAGCTTCATATTGGAGTTGGTGAAGACTTGAAAGTTTGACTTGAATGCTCTTGTGCTCTTTTGCTGTTGGTTGGTGGGATATTCAATGAAGCTCTCTTTTCTTTGAAGAACTCTCTAAATCATTGCTTCAAGAAAGTTCAAATCCTTCAAATTTAATGTCTTCCATCATCCCAAGGCATTCTAGCCGTTGTAGACCGTTGGGAAATGATTTGTGACCATTGGAGTACTTTTTAGCATTCAAAAACAAATTTTGGAACTAGCCATTGGATACCTGAAAGCGGCATTTGAGTCGGCTCGGATCCTTCGAGTTGATAGGTTGAGTCACCAAATCTTCAATGCAGTCGGCTCTTTGTCTCAGGGTGCAAAACATCACTTTGAACAAGTCAGCTCTTTGTAGCTCGGGTCTGCTCGAACATGAATCTTGAAAATCTTGAACTCGAGGAGTCGGCTCTTTTAAGCTTGGGTCAGCTCTTCTTCTCAGGTTCGAAAAATCTCACTCTAGAAGAGTCGGCTCGATGCAGTTCGGGTTGGCTCGCTTTCTCAGGCTTTCTAATGCGGAACGACTCTAAGATTGCTAAACATGTAGGAAAAATAGTAAAATAATTTTTTTATGATTTTTATAATTTAGTTTGTAAGCTAAATTTTCAAATAAAAGTAAGAACAAGTAAGAAGAAGAGCAATGCATAGAATCATCGTATCGCAGGCAAGCTCATGCAAAATAATAAATTTCAGGACCCGAGAATTGAGAAACTCCCAGATTAGGATAGCTTATCTTCATCAAGTCAAGAATTAAAAGAAGGGAAGGATGTTACAATCAGTGATTTGAAGGATTTCCGATGAAGAGATCACACGGCACTGGAGTCTGGATGATACTAGTTCGGTTCCCTTGATTAGATGGCTGATTTGGATGGTTCGGATGCAAGGAAAGCCTCCTCTAGGGAGGTGAAACATCTCGAGGATCCTGCAAAACATCAAGGGTCAATCAAAATAGCAAGTAAGAAAAAGAAAGGGGATTAGATTTAGAAGGAATCAGGTTAGGGTTTAAAAGCGGGGCGGCTTGAAGCTTGATGAAGATCTCCTTGCTTGGTGGCCTAGGGTATACTCCTTCTTGGACATGTGAAGGCTTGGATGGAAGTGAGCTAGGGTGTGGAAGGATGCTAGGGTAGCAAGGAAACACAAACACAAACCAAAGAACAAAAAAAACAAAGTAACACAAGCTCGCAAGCTCAAAATAAATTCACCAGGGTTTTTGATATCATGAATAAAGGTCGATTACAAGAGGGGGAGGTGTGGGATATTGATAGAGTTCCCATGTCCTCACTAACCATGGTTACACTTGGGTTACAAGTCCTCTTCCAAATTGGAATACAAGTCCTTTCCTAGCTAGGTTAGAAAAACAAATCCCCATTAGGTTAGGAATTGACCTAGTCTTCTCCTTTTCCCTTCATGCTTTGATTATTCCACTCAAGGACACCTCTTGGACTTGGCCAACACTTCAAGGATGCCTAGGGGGATGTGTTGGGCCTCTAGGAGCAGCAAAGGTTTGGCTCAAAGGGGCTTGGGTGCATGGGTTTTGGCCTCTGGAATCTGGGGTAGCCTGGTAGCAGGAATATTCCATAGAATCTTGCTTCTTTAGGGCTTGGGCTTGGCACTTGGACTTGATTTCTTTGGGCTAAGATATAGAGGGACCTTTGGAATCATGGATGCCCTGGTTTGAGAATATGCTCTGGCATCTAGACTAGAATCTGGGCATCTGGAGGACATCTGGAAAGAATCAGGATTTCTGGAAGCATCTTGGATCCTGGGTTGTCACACAAAATCCAATGGATTGATGTAGTGGTCTCTGACTCCTGAATGTGGCCTGGTGCAACTCCCAAATAGGGTGACCTCCTCTCTTGTACAAAAATTAGGCTCATACTAGACTCATAATTGATGTACAAGACTCAAAATACTGACTAGGTTGAGGGTTGAGATAAATCAACTAACCTTAACATATTGCATGACTCAATCTTAATTGATTACAAAATTTTCAAAACTTTGACAAATGACAAAGTAAACCATATGGGATCCATGGATCTGTGTCTGATCCTGGTGTCCCCACCAATTCTCCCGGGGTGGGGGAACTCGATCCTGTCGAGTATGGGTCAATTTGGCTCAAGGAGGGTTTGGGTTAAGGCGCTGCAGATCCGCACTAGCATTCCACAAGTCCTCAGATTCTGGCTGACCTTGCCACCGAACCAAATACCGCTGACAATCTCTATCCTAGGTACCGATAACTTGATCATCCAGAGCTCTTTCAATCTTTACCTCACCATAAGGCCAAATTATATGTGGTCGCTCTGGGATGGGTTCTCTCTCAAAGAACGGAGTGGCTCAATGGGCTCGCTAGGTATCACTACTGGCTCCCTAGACTTTACAAAGCCTGAGATGATGAAGGTGGAGCTAATACCTAAATCAGGTGATATCTCAGGCACATAGGCATTGGGTCCACTACTATTCATTATGTTGGATGGGCCAGCTTCGCGAGCAAAAAATTCTCTGACAGTCACATATTCCTCTGCAGAAAATTCTTCATCTTTCTTTTGGAAATTAGCCAAGTTGTTATTTAGTTCATTAATTATGTTCAGCTCTTGACTAATTTCATGATGCATATGCTGTGCAGAGGCTAGTGTAGGTGCAAATATGTGATTTAGGACTATGAATTTTATTGGACTCAACTAATACCTATTAGACTTGACTAAACTTTCCTATCAAAGGAAATTTTATTTGGACTTTCTAGGGTCTAACCTAACACACTATATACTCTCTAGGTTTGACCCTAGCATGGCATGCACTTGAAAATTTACTATGTATGCCTACTAAATGCCAAAGGGTATGCAAGAGTAAGATGCAAACCTAATATGCATAATGTATGAATGTAGTATGCTTACTTCTATAAAATGCCAATGAATGGTTAAAGAAACATAAGAAAATTCATGAAAAGGTAAAAAATATGAGGTGGATTCAAGGTTGGTTTGGAAAGGTAGAAAGTATGAAAAGAGTTAAGAGTTATTTGGAAAGAGTAGGATATAAGAAGGGGTATCAGGGATTAATCCTAGGCTAATGAGGTTAACCTTATGGGGTTGATGTCTATCTAAAGGATCTGCATTATGGAAGAAAAGGTTGTTAATTTTAGGGAAGAGATCAAGTGGAGTTAAAGAGGTGACTTCATCCTGAGGGTACTGATTCAAAAAGATCAGGTCCTTAATAAATTCTTCTGGCTCATAAATCAAAGGACTGAGCTCTATAGTTGGACTTTCTGTTAGTGTCTCCTCAGGTAAAACTCTAGTAACAGTATCAGGGTTCTCTTCCTCTAACAACTCTTCCACTACTTGGTCAGCTAACTCTTTGTCTATTACTGTTTGGGTATGGCTAGGGTTAGCTAAATCTAGGTCGCTCCTACTTGGGTATGGTCAGGGTCAACTATTGTTGGGTGGTCTTCTACCTGGGTATCTATTGATTCAACTAACTCTAAGTCTTCTATAGGGAACTCCTCTTCTTCCTCATACTCGTTCACTAGTCTTAGGTCAGCTAAGAGGTAGACTAAGAAAAAACTGACTAATAACTAGGGTGACAAGGGTGGGTTGGCTAAGGTGCTCCTAACTAACACTGGGTTCATATCTAAGGGTAGTAATCCTATTGGGCTCAGGCTGACTAAGGGTTATGGGTTCATAGGTTATGGGTTCAATCCTATGGGTCTTGTCAAGGGTTCCTAACCGATCTCCTATTTGGTCAAAACTAGTGGTTAACTAGTTGATCCTAGTGGTTGCCTGGTCAAATCGTTGGTCTACTTGGTTGAATCTATAATTCATTTGGTTCTGGGATTGGGTCAATTGGGTTATCTGGTCTTGGGTTTGGTCAAGTTTAGCATTAATTTGGGCATTGGATTGGTTTAGTTGGGCAGTTAATTGGGTAACCATCTGGTCATTCATGGCTTTTATAAAAGCCTCAAAATTGGGATCCATGGTTGGGTTTGGTTGGGGTTTAGACTTTTGATATTGGGTTCCTAGTCTAGTGGTCATAAAATCAAGCAATCAGTTAAAATGAGATGGTGCAGCCAAGCATGCAAAAGAGAAAGAAAAGGCTAGTATAATATAGGGTTTCCTAAACCTAGAGCCAGAAACTGGGTGAGTCAGCTCAACTTACACCTAACCCAATAGCTAATCCTTCCACTGGCCAGGTAGGGGGTGGGAGTGTGGGAGGCCCCCCCTGCTTTCGCAGGGACCCAATTAAAAACCACAACACCACTTAAGTCATTTGATTCTAGACCCCCAGTCTTAGACACCAACTTTCAGTACTAGCTAAAAGGTTAAATGCACTAGTTGGCCCACACAGCTCGGACCCGACCTGTTGTGTCTCCTAGCCCACTAGGGCAAATTAGCTCCAATTGATTTTAATTAGGCTTGGGTGGAAATGCTGGATGGTTGTTTTGGGCCCAGGACAGGTCATAACCTCCTGCCTTGATGTTATATTGATTGCCCTTAAGATTAGATTAAAAGGTGATGAACATTCAATGGTCCTGATGCAATCTAAACCAATCAAATAATAAAATATTTTTTAATTAATTTATGAGATGTCAAGTTAAGTTTAAGTTTACTGGGGTTAGCAAACAAAACTTGGCTTGGGATTGGGGGGTTTGGAAGTTGATTAGGTTAGGTTGAGTCAAAATACAGAAATAGCAGAATTCAGGATATTAAGGTTTCAACTAATGCAGAATTTGACATAGATTTCGATGCAAACAAAAATCAAAAAAAATTCTATAACAGAGGATGGATGGTGATGATTCTACCTACCAAATTTCATGTATAAAAAAAATCAAATGATGATGCAAATCTTAGGGGTTTTTGACTACTGCAGAAATTTTCAAGATTCTATTAAGGTTCCTATGATGCTGACTTTTAGGACTTTAGGTTTTCTGTAAAAATAATTAAAAATTATGATAATTACTAGGATATAATAGAGTACATGCAGTGCAAATTTAATAAAAAAATAAAATATTTAGGATACCAAAATTAAATGAAACCTAGACACCTAATGCAGTGGACAGAATGCTGAATTAGGATTTGTGAATGCAAAGCAAATAGAAAACTATCCTAAACCTGTTCTGATACCAAACTGATGTGGGATGACTCTAAGGTTGCTAAATATGTAGGAAAAATAGTAAAATAATTTTTTTTATAATTTTTGTAATTTAGTTTGCAAGATAAATTCTCAAATAAAAGTAAGAACTAGCAAGAAGAAGAGCAATGCCTAGAATCATCGTATCGCAAGAAAGCTCATGTAAAATAATAAATTTCAGGACCTGAGAATTGAAAAACTCCTGGATTAGGATAGCTTATCTTCATCTAGTCAGAAATTAAAAGAAGGGAAGGATGTTACCAATCAGTGATTTGAAGAATTTCCGATGAAGAGATCACACAGCACTATGACTGGAGTCTAGATGATGAAGTTCGGTTCTCTTGATTAGATGGCTGATTTGGATGGTTCTGGATGCAAGGAAAGCCTCCTCCGGGGAGGTGAAACACCTTAGGAATCCTGCAAAATGTCAAGGGTCAATCAAAATAGCAAGTACGAAAAAGAAAGGGGATTAGGTTTAGAAGGAATCAGGTTAGGGTTTAAAAGCGAGGCGGCTTGAAGCTTGATGAAGATCTCCTTGCTTGGTGGCCTAGGGCATTCCTTCTTGGACATGTGAAGGCTTGGATAGCAGTGAGTTAGGGTGTGGAAGGATGCTAGGGCAGCAAGGAAACATAAACACAAACCAAAGAACAAAAAAAAACAAAGCAACATAAGCTCGCAAGCTCAAATAAATTCACCAGGGTTTTTGATATCATGAATAAAAGTTGATTACAAGAGGGGGAGGGGTGGGGTATTTATAGAGTTCCCATGCCCTCACTAACCATGGTAGCACTTAGGTTACATGTCCTCTTCCAAATTGGAATACAAGTCCTTTTCTAGCTAGGTTAGAAAAACAAATCCCCAATAGGTTAGGAATTGACCTAGTCTTCTCATTTTCCCTTCATGCTTTGACTATTCCACTCAAGGACACCTCTTGGACTTGGCCAACACTACAAGGATGCCTAGGGGGGCATGTTGGACCTCTAAAAGCAGCAAAGGGCCAGCCTAGAGGGGCTTGGGTGCATGGGTTTTGGCCTCTGGAAGCTGGGGTGGCCTGGTAGCCTGGTAGCCTGGTAGCAGGAATATTTCATAGAATATTGCTTCTTTAGGGCTTGGGCTTGGCACTTGGACTTGATTTCTTTGGGCTAGAATATAGAGGGACCTTTGGAATCATGGATGCCCTGGTTTGGGAATATGCTCTGGCATCTGAACTGGAATCTAGGCATCTAGAGGACATTTGGAAAGAAGTAGGATTTCTGGAAGCATCTTAGATCCTGGGTTGTCACACATGATCCAATGGATTGATGTAGTGGTCTCTGACTCCTAAATGTGGCCTGGTAGAACTCCAAAATAGGGTGACCTCCTCTCTTGTACAAAAATTAGGCTCATACTGGATTCATAATTGATGTAAGGACTCAAAATACTGACTAGGTTGAGGGTCGAGACAAATCAACTAACCTCAACTTATTACAGGACTCAATCTTAATTGATTACAAAATTTTCAAAACTTTGACACATGACTAAGTAAACCATATAGGATCCAGGGATCTGTGTTTGATCCTAGTGTCTCCACCACTTTCAGAATTAGGTCTGGTAGAGTCGGCTCTTTTTGGTTCGGGTCGGCTCGCCTGGTTGTTCTCATAAATCTTCAGAAAATGGATTCTAGAGGAGTCGGCTTAGACTGATTCCAGTCGACTCGGATTCACTGGAGTCGGCTCTCTTTCCATCATGTCAGCTCGGATTGCTGCATTCCAGAATCCTTGATGCATGCCAGCAAGCAGAGTCGGCTCTTCATCACTTGGGGTTGGCTCGAGTGTCTTCTTCAGGATTTTTATAATTAAACTTAAAGAAAAATCTCACCAACTCTTTTATAATTTCACACAATACCAACTCAAACTAAAATTCATGGCGCACACACACTCATAGAAGTAACCCTTTTAATTGATTTTTCTTAGCATTTTGATTGGGTTCTTCTTTACAAAAACATTTACAACATAACTCAACCAAGAAAATATAAGTATAGGAGTTGAAGTTTGAACATGTTAGTCATCCTACAAAAACTTGTCAAACACTTGAAGAGTTGTCAGAAATAAATGTACATGCTCCAATATTTGGTTATCATCAAAATCACTTATGGGGTCAACAATCTTCCCCTTTTTGATGATGACAAAACACTGGGCATGAAAAATTCTTTACACTTTACATGTATAATAGTATTTGAAAATTAAATATTCACAAGTATCAGAGCTAATGGAATTAGTAAGTATCAGAGCTCAAGAGATGATATTATAGTATATCATCAAAGTATTGAACTTCTCATGCTTCAAGATATTATAATTAGCACAAAACATGGAGTATCAAAGTTCCAAAAAGAAATTGACAGAATTAACATCATGCAATAGTAATCAGAGCATTAAGAAGATAATAATTAGAGCAAGATCATTTCAAGAGAATCTCTCCCTTTCTCTAGATTCTAAAGTAGTTTAAGTAGTGATATCATTTTTGTGCTCCCCCTTTTTCACTGTTTTCATGCACTGTAAGAGTAGTTGGTAGGAAGCGCAACATATACACTATTTCCATTCTTTTCAAATTTCTCCCATTTTTCTTTTCACATTTTTCATAACTCTCATTTTTCATAATTCTCCCCCTTTTTGTCAATCAATCAAAAAGGTGATTTCAAATAAAGCTCAGATTTTAAAATAGATTGAGAAAGTTTTTAATATTTGTTTGAAATAATTTCACATTCTCAACTTGGAAATTCTAATTAAAATTTCATTACAGTTATACTATAACAAGTACAAAGATTGAATCATTGTACATGATAGTAAATAAAATCAAAAGATACTTCATTGATAAGATTTTCATATAAGTTCAAAATATAAGTACATTCATATTTCAGAATAAAAAAAGTATAACATTGATAAATTCAGAAACAACCAAAGGACTAACTAAAGGATCTATTCTTCTTCTTCTTCATTAGAAGAAGAGGAGTCTACCTCTATAACTCTATAAGAGGTCTTAGTTTTCAGGGGTTTAAACCTTAAATCCCTGAATGTAGTTCTAACAAGAGCTCTAAGAACTTTAGTCTTCTTGGTTTTGGGTTCTTTCTTGGTCTTAGTAGGTTTAGGTGGATCAGACAAAGGAATAGGAGCAGGAAAGTCAAGTGATTCCTTGATGATCTGTTTAGGAGCATCTTCAGTGGGAATGGTTTCCTTCTGTGATTGTAGTATGATGCTTCTGATTTCTTCCTTGAAGTCCTCCATTTTCTTTTCCACTTTTTGCTGGTGAAGCTCTTGTTCAGATCTTAATTCTTGCAATCTAATGTCAACTGACTTCCTGATTTCCTCAATTGCAGAATCCATATGATTAGTCAAAGAGTTGGAGATAGCTTCCACCTTTTGAAATATCATATTTTTTAGGTCGGATGGAGTAACCATTGTTTCTTTAGTCCCTTATTCATCAGCAACTTTATTTTTAAATGGTAGCAGCAACCCAGCTAGGCATCTTCTTTATCCATTCTCCTTCTTGTAACTTGTATCCCATTCTTTTTAGTGAATTGAAGGAGTAGATATCAAAGTGGTCTAATGGCTTGCCTATTTCATTTGATAAGTCAACTCCTGCTTCTTCAAATAACAAAGTGAAGACCATACCGTAGGGTAGGCAAGCTTTGACCTTTCTTACTGTTTCAGTCATTTGAATCATCATTATATAGGGAAGGTTGAGAGGCTTTTCTTCAATTAAGTGTCCTATGATTGTCATATCTTTCTCACTGACCCAATCAAAGCAGCCAGTTCTTGGAAGAAATATCCTGCTGATCATATTGTGTAGCAGCCTCATTTCCTTCGATAATAGATTGGCTTGTACATGTTGGACTATGCTCATATCTTCTTTTTCCAAAATTAATTTTAGAATGTGTTCTTTGTCCAGTAGAAGAAGTTTAGTAGCACTGTTCATTGGCATTTGCAGCAATCTGCCTAATCTTTCTTCATCTACTATAACTGTCTTCCCCTTGACTGTAGATTCTAAATAAAATTCTTTAATGATAATGTTTTCATAAAACATCCGTACCAGTGAAGGGTAGGTCAATATATCCAAAGAACAGAAATGCTTCCACCCTTGAATCTCTATCTAGTTTTCGATTTTCATTCCCATTTCTTCTAAGAATATAAAGTCGATCCTTCCTCTGCAAGTGACAGGATGATTGATCTGAGACATGCTATCCAAGAGGAGAAGGAGTTTCTTCATCTTACTGGACTAGAGCAGACCTTTTTCTCTTTTCCTTTCTTTCTTTTACATTTGTACTACGAGCACTTGATTCACCGATTTGAAGAACCTTCTTCGCAGATCTTTAAGGAGCCATTGCAGAGGGATTAAGGAATTTTAGACTCTAGTGAATGATTTTTAGAAGAATGGTAAAGCTTCCGAGAGAAGTGGAGTGTGTTTAAAGTAAAGTAAAAGAGTGAAGTACTTAGAAAAGATAATTCAGAACTTCCTAAATAGCGATTTCCCGACTTTCGAGTCGGCTCACTCAACCCTAAAAATATCCGAGTCGGCTCAACCAGAGCGAACTCAGAACAACCAGAACACCAAGTTGACTAAGCAAAGACTTAGTCTGCTCGACCAGAGCAAGAGTTTGAGATCAAATATTCGAGCTGGCTCGACCAGAGCAAAATTGCTCGAGTCGACTCGAACAAAAACTTTCCACATGAAATCAAATGATTTGGAAATTGAATTCAATATACTGAAAATTCAAGGAAAGTTGTTCAAGAAATCATGAAAAACTGTAGGAGTTTTTTTAGATAATTTTTCCTTAGTTCTTGAAGGAAATTAGATTTACTAGATCTAGAAAGGATAACATAGCCCTAATTCTCCTCTAAGCAATTCAAATCTATCCTGATTTAGTAGCTTGGTAAAGATGTCAGCTAGTTGTTTTTCTGTTGGGATAAATTCTAGTTCTATATCACCATTCAAAACATGGTCTCTAATGAAATGATGTCTAATCTCCATGTGCTTAGTCCTAGAATGCTGAATAGGATTTTTGGTTAAATTTACAGTACTTGTGTATCACACTTAATAGGAATTTTGCATTGTGAAATATCAAAAACTTCTAGTTGTTGTTTAATCCACAACACTTGTGCACAACAACTCCCTGTAGCAACATACTCTGTCTCAGCAGTAGAAAGTGCTATCGAGTTTTCTTTCTTGCAGTGCTATGAGATTAAATTCAATCCTAGAAATTGATAAGTACCACTAGTGCTTTGTCTATCTATTTTACAAACAGCATAATCAGCATCAAAAAAATTGATTAAATTTAAAGATGATTCTTTTGAAAACCAAAGACCTAGATTACTTATACCTTTCAAATATTTTAATATTCTTTTAACAGCAAGCATATGTTTTTCTTTGGGATTACATTAAAATCTAGCACATACACATACACTATATAAGATATCTGGTCTACTTGAAGTTAAATATAATAAGGATCCGATCAAACCTCGATATAGCTTTTGGTCAACATTGGATCCACTTTCATCTTTGTCCAATTTGCAGGTTGGGCTCATGGGTGTATTCATTTGTTTGCTCGTCTCCATACCAAACTTCTTGATGATTTCTTTGGTGTATTTGGATTGGTTAATGAAGATCCATTCCTTTGTTTGTTTTACTTGAAGTTCGAGGAAGTAATTCAGTTCACCCATTAGGCTCATTTCAATTTCTCCCTGCATTAGCTTAGCAAATTCTTCATAAAAACTTTCATTAGTTGCACCAAAAATAATATCATCAACATAAATTTGTACAACTAACATATCATTGTTTTTCTTTTTAATGAAAAGAGTTTTATCAACATTTACTCTTGAAAAATCATTTTCAATTAAGAAAGTGCTAAACTATATTAAGAAAGTGCTAAACTATATAAAAATCATTTTCAATTAAGAAAAGAGTTTTATCAATATTTACTCTTGAAAAGAGTTTTATCTATCATACCAGGCTCTAGGAGCTTGTTTCAAACTATATAAAGCTTTATTGAGTTTAAACACATGGTTTGGAAAAGAATGATTTTCAAAATCCGGTGGTTGTTCTACAAAAACTTGTTCGACGATAAAACCATTTAAAAATATACTTTTCACATCCATTTGAAAAATTTTAAAATTCATGTAGCAAGCAAATGCAAGAAGTAATCTAATGGCTTCTAAACTTGCTACAGGTGCATAAGTTTCATCAAAATCTATACCTTCTTCTTGACTACATCCCTTAGCCACTAATCTAGCTTTATTTCTAATGACATTTCCTTGTTCATCTAATTTGTTCCTATAGACCCATTTGGTTCCTATAATTGGGTGGTCTTTAGGTCTATCAACTAGTGTCCAAACCTTGTTTCTTTCAAACTGGTTTAGTTCTTCATGCATGGCTAACATCCAGTTTGGGTCATTTTCTGTTTCTTCTAAGGTATGAGGCTCTATTTGAGATACAAAGGCTAGGTAATCATGTGCAGTCCTATGTGCAGACCTAGTCCTTATACCTTGAGAAGGATCACCAATAATTAATTCTTTAGGATGGAAAGTAGCGTACCTCCATTCAGTTGATAGATTGGTATGATCCTTACCATTTCTTCTCCTTCTTCAACTGGCCTTTCTTGAATACTCATGTCTTCCATCTCCTTTTGAATGGTACACCTACATCATTATCAATATACTCATCTTTCTAGATGGTGATGGATTAGTTTCATCAAAAATGACATGCATCGATTCTTTAATAGTAAGAGTCCTTTTATTAAAAACCCTATATGCTTTGCTATATAGTGAATAACCAAGGAAAATAGCTTCATCAGATTTAGCATCAAACTTTCTTAGATTATCCTTACCATTGTTAAGCACAAAGCATTTACATCCAAATACATGAAAATAATTTATATTGGATTTCTTTTCATTCCAAAGCTCATAGGGGATTTTCTTCAAAATAGGACGGATCAAAATGCAATTTAAAATATAACATGCAGTGTTCACCGCTTCTGCCCAAAAGTATCTTGGAAGATTACCTTCACACAATATTGTTCGAGCCATTTCTTCCAAAGTCCTATTTTTTCTCTCTACAACACCATTTTGTTATGGTGTTCTAGGAGCGGAGAAGTTGTGATCAATGCCATTTTTAGTACAATAATAATCAAAAAATTGATTTTCAAATTCAGTCCCGTGATCACTCCTAATTGAAATTATAGAAAGATTTTTTTTGATTTGAAACCTTTTTATGAAAATTTTTAAACATGTTGAAAGTTTCATTTTTGTGTGCAATAAACAAAACCCATGTAAATCTGGAAAAATCATCTACAATCACAAGGGCATATTTCATACCTCCTAGGCTTGTGGTCCTAGTTGGTCCAAATAAATCCATGTGAAGTAGTTCTAAAGGTCTAGAAGTTGAAATCAGATTTTTGGATTTAAATCTTCTCCTAGTTTGTTTACCCATTTGGCATGCATCACAAACATGATCAAAATCAACTTTAAACTTAGGCATGCCTCTAACAAGATTTTTGGAAATCAACTTGGCAATTGTATGCATGCTAGCTTGACCCAATCTTCTATGCCATAATAAGCAAGACTCCTTGGTCTTAGCATTCATTGCAATCAAACTGGAGCTACTTGACATGGCAAGATCATTTAGATCTACCACATAAATATTTTCTAGTCTGTGTCCAATGAATTTACTGCTAGAATCAAGAGAGTTTGTTACTATACACATAGATAATTCGAAGATAACTTTGAAGCCTTAAAATATTATTTTTGTCATGAAATTCTCTATTCTCAGTTTTCAAGGCATCACATTTTTCAGAAAAGGTATGAAGTTCTTTTTACAATAAACTGTTCTTTTCTGAAATCTCATCTTTTTCTTTGAGTAAAGAATTATTGATATGCTTTAATGATCTAATCTTTACTCTTGCCTTTTTAAATTCAGATAATAAATCATGGAATGTAGAATTTAATTTCTCAAAAGTAAATTCAATTTATGTGTCGGGGGAATTTACCTCATCCTCAAGACCCATTAGACATAAATTTGCTATTTTCATGGTCTCTTCTTCTTCAATTGAAGTGGAGTCTTCACTATCGCTCCACGTGGCAACCATCGCTTTCTTTTTCTTCTTTCTAAAAAATTTCTTTAATTGAGGACAGTCTGGATGAATGTGTCCCGGTTTCTTACATTCATAGCAGGTGGGGACTTGTTCCTTATCCTTGTCTTTGTCCTTGTCCTTTTCTCGTGATTGTTCGCCTCGTTTATAAAATTTTTTGTTATATCTTCCTTTCTTCTTTCCCATAAACTTTCTGAATCTCCTCACGACCATTGCAATGTCTTCATCTTCAAGGTTGTCTTCAGAGGAGGTAGAGTCATCTTCCGTCTCTTCATTATCTTTTGATTCCAATGCAGCTTTGAATGCAATTATTTTCTTTTTTTTCTGATCATCATCCGTTCTATGCTGCATGGCTAGTTCGTGTGTGATGAGAGATCCCATTAATTCATCCATTGATAGAATGTTTAAATCTTTAACTTCTTGGATGGCAATGACTTTAAGATTCCATTTATCAAAAAGTGATCTCAAAATCTTCTGTACTAAATCAGCATTTGAGTATATTCTACCAAGACTTTTTAAACCATTAATAATATCTATAAATTTAGTATACAAAACAGAAATACTTTCATTAGGTTTCATTTTAAATAATTCATAATTATGCACTAAAAGATTTATCTTTGAGGTTTTCACTTGTGAAGTTCCTTCATGGATCACTTTAAGTTTATCCCAAATTTTCTTTACTGAAGAGCAGATGGAAATTCGATTAAACTCGTTTGAATCCAAAGCACAGTAAAGCAAGTTCACTGCTTTGGCATTCAATTCCCCCATCTTCATATCGTGTTTGTCCCAATCTTCTTCAGGCTTAGGGACATCCACACAATCAATTTTAGTCATGGGAACATGTGGCCCTTTAAGAATGACCTTCCATAATTGAAAATCAACAGCTTGAATATAGATTTTCATTCATGCTTTCCAATAGGAATAATTTATGCCTATGGAAAGTGGAGGCCTATTAGTTAGTTGACTGGCCTACGGCCAAAGATGTACTTATGGGATGAGCTATCAATCTTTACTCCAAGATAATCAGAGACACTGCTCTGATACCAGTTATTGACCAGGTGGCACCGGGCGTGCGCACGGGCGGGCGCGGGCGGGCGCGGGTCTTGGCAGCGCGGGGCACCGGGCGCGTGCACGGGCGCGGGCGGGCGCGCGTCCTGGCAGCGCCGGGCACCGGGAGCGCGCACGGGCGGGCGCGGGTCCTGGCAGCGCGGGGCACCGGGCGCGGGCGGGCGCGCGTCCTGGCAGCGCCCGGTGCGGGGCACCGGGCGCGCGCACGGGCGCGGGTCCTGGCGGCGCAGGGCGCGGGGCAACGGGCGCGCGCACGGGCGCGGGTGGGCGCGGGGCGCCGGGCGCGCGCACGGGCGCGGGTCCTGGCCGCGCAGGGCGTGCGCACGGGCGCGGGCGGGTGCGGGTCCTGGCAGCGCCGGGCGTGGGGCACCGGGAGCGCGCACGGGCGCGGGTCCTGGCAGCGCCGGGCGCGGGGCAACGGGCGCGCGCACGGGCGTGGGGCGCGGGTCCTGGCAGCACCGGGCGCGGGTCACGCGGGGCGCGCAAGGACGCGGGGCATGCCCCCGAATTTGCAATGCTGCTCGCGACCCAGGAACCCCCGGGGTGGACCTTGGCCGGATGCCCCGCGCGGGTAGTAGGTTGGCAAGCCCCCTTGCGGGCGGGGCGCGGGTCTTGGCCGCCCCGGATGCACGTCCGCGCGCGTCCAGGCGCGCGTCCAGGCCCTTCCCCGCTTCTGCAACGTTGCTCGCGACCCTTGGGTACTCTCCCGGGTATCTGTTTTGGATTTTCTGCTCGCGCAGCGCGCGCCCAGGCCTTCATGGACTCGCGTCCTGGCTGCTCTGTGATCGCGCCCGTGTCGTGCCCTCCGGGACTCGCATCCTGTGCTGTGTGGTTCCGAGTCCTGGCCGCCCTTTTGCCCCGCGCATGGTGTGCGCATCCTGGACATCCTGGACTCACGTTCGGGGTGCGCTGGGTGCTCTCTCATGCTTGGGTCGTCCGTGACTCGGGTCTGTGACCGGGGCACGAGTCTTGGTCCTCCCTTGCATTCGCAAGCTAGCTTTTGTGCCTCGGAACACCTCGGGATGCCCCTTCTACGCCCGCCCCTTACGAGTGCCGGATCTTCGCGGCCGCGCGCGCGCGGAACCATGGTCGGTGCCGTCCGGTCGACGTCCCGGTCCTTCGGCTCCGTCCGGATCCTTCGGGTGAAAATGCGGCCGCGCGTGCACGGAACCAAGGTCGGTGTCCTCCGGTCCGGTCGACCTCCCGGTCCCACTCCTTCGGCTCCGTCCGGATCCTTCGGGCGAAAACGCGGCCGCGCACGCGCGGAACCTAGGTCGGTTTGCGATGCTCCGGTCGACCTCCCGGTCCCGCTCCATCGGCTCCGTCCGGATCCTTCGGGCGAAAACGCGGCCGCGCGCGCGCGGAACCAAGGTCGGTGTGCGATGGTCCGATCGACCTCCCGGTCCCGCTCCATTGCCTCCGTCCGGATCCTTCGGGCGAAATCGCGGCCGCGCGCGCGCAGAAACAAGGTCGGTTTTCGATGGTCCGGTCGACCTCCCGGTCCCGCTCCATCGTCGCCGTCCGGATCCCTCGGGCGAAAAATGCGGCCGCGCGCGCGGAACCAATGTCACTGCTCTTTGGTCCGGTCGACCTCCCGGTCCCGCTCCATCGTTGCCGTCCGGATCCCTCGGGCGAAAAACGCGGCCGCGCGCGCGCGGAACCAAGGTCGTTGTGCGATGGTCCGGTCGACCTCCCGGTCACGCTCCATTGCCTCCGTCCGGATCCTTCGGGCGAAATTGCGGCCGCGCGCGCGCGGAACCAAGGTCGGTGTGCGATGGTCCGGTTGACCTCCCGGTCCCACTCCATCGCCTCCGTCCGGATCCTTCGGGCGAAATCGCGGCGCGCGCGCGCGCGGAACCAATGTCGGTTTTCGATGGTTCGGTCGACCTCCCCGGTCCCGCTCCATCATCGCCGTCCGGATCCCTCGGGCGAAAAACGCGGCCGCGCGAGCGCGGACCATGGTCGGTGCGCTCTTTGGTCCGGTCGACCTCCCGGTCCCGCTCCATCGGTGCCCCGTCCGGATCCTTCGGGCAAAAAACGCGGCCGCGCGCGCACGGAACCAAGGTCGTTGTGCGATGGTCCGGTCGACCTCCCGGTCCCGCTCCATCGCCTACGTCCGGATCCTTCGGGCGAAATCGCGGTCGCGCGTGCACGGAACCAAGGTCGGTGTGCGATGGTCCGGTCGACCTCCCGGTCCCGCTCCATCATCGCCGTCCGGATCCCTCGGGCGAAAAACGCGGCCGCGCGCGCGCGGAACCAAGGTCGGTGCGCTCTTTGGTCCGGTCAACCTCCCGGTCCCGCTCCATCGCCTCCGTCTGGATCCTTCGAGCGAAATCGAGGCCGCGCGCGCGCGGAACCAAGGTCGGTGTGCGATGGTCCGGTCGACCTCCCGGTCCCGCTCCATCGTCGCCGTCCGGATCCCTTGGGCGAAATTGCGGCCGCGCGCGCGCGGAACCAAGGTCGGTGTGCGATGGTCCGGTCGACCTCCCGGTCCCGCTCCATCGTTGCCGTCCGGATCCCTCGGGCGAAAAATGCGGCCGCGCGCGCGCGGAACCAAGGTCGGTGCGCTCTTTGGTCCGGTCGACCTCCCGGTCCCGCTCCATCGGCCCCGTCCGGATCCTTCGGGCGAAAAATGCGGCCGCGCGCGCGTGGAACCAAGGTCGTTGTGCGATGGTCCGGTCGACCTCCCGGTCCCGCTCCATCGCCTCCGTCCGGATCCTTCGGGCGAAATCGCGGCCGCGCGCGCGCGGAACCAAGGTCGGTGTGCGATGGTCCGGTCGACCTCCCGGTCCCGCTCCATCGTCGCCGTCCGGATCCCTCGGGCGAAAAACGCGGCCGCGCGCACGCGGAACCAAGGTCGGTGCGCTCTTTGGTCCGGTCAACCTCCCGGTCCCGCTTCATCGGCCCCGTCCGGATCCTTCGGGCAAAAAATGCGGCCGCGCGTGCGCGGAACCAAGGTCGTTGTGCGATGGTCCGGTCGACCTCCCGGTCCCGCTCCATCGCCTCCGTCCGGATCCTTCGGGCGAAATAGCGGCCGCGCGCGCGCGGAACCAAGGTCGGTGTGCGATGGTCCGGTCGACCTCCCGGTCCCGCTCCATCGTCACCGTCCGGATCCCTCGGGCGAAATACGCGGCGCGCGCGCGCGGAACCAAGGTCGGTGCGCTCTTTGGTCCGGTCGACCTCCCGGTCCCGCTCCATCGGCCCCGTCCGGATCCTTCGGGCGAAAAATGCGGCCGCGCGCGCGCGGAATCAAGGTCGTTGTGCAATGGTCCGGTCGACCTCCCGGTCCCGCTCCATCACCTCCGTCCGGATCCTTCGGGCGAATTCGCAGCCGCGCGCGCGCGGAACCAAGGTCGATGTGCGATGGTCCGGTCGACCTCCCGGTCCCGCTCCATCATCGCCGTCCGAATCCCTCGGGCGAAAAACGCGGCCGCGCGCGCGCGGAACCAAGGTCGGTGCGCTCTTTGGTCCGGTCGACCTCCCGGTCCCGCTCCATCAGCCCCGTCCGGATCCTTCGGGCAAAAAATGCGGCCGAGCGCGCGCGGAACCAAGGTCGTTATGCGATGGTCCGGTCGACCTCCCGGTCCCGCTCCATCGCCTTCGTCCGGATCCTTCGGGCGAAATAGCGGCTGCGCGCGCGCGGAACCAAGGTCGGTGTGCGATGGTCCGGTCGACCTCCCGGTCCCGCTCCATCGCCTCCATCCGGATCCCTCGGGCGAAATCACGGCCGCGCGCGAGCGTAACCAAGGTCAGTTTTCGATGGTCCAGTCGACCTCCCGTTCCCGGTCCATCGTCGCCATCCGGATCCCTCGGGCGAAAAATGAGGCCGCGCGCGCGCGGAACCAAGGTCGGTGCGCTCTTTGGTCCGGTCGACCTCCCGGTCCCGCTCCATCGCCGCCGTCCGGATCTCTCGGGCGAAAATCGCGGCCGCGCGCACGCGGAACCAAGTTCGATGTGCGATTGTCCGGTCGACCTCCCGGTCCCGCTCCATCGCCTCCGTCCGGATCCCTCGGGCGAAATCGCGGCCGCGCAAGCGCGAAACCAAGGTCGGTGCGCTCTTTGGTCCGGTCGACCTCCCGGTCCCACTCCATCGGCCCCGTCCGGATCCTTCGGGCAAAAAACGCGGCCGCGCGCGCGCGGAACCAAGGTCGTTGTGCGATGGTCCGGTCGACCTCCCGGTCCCGCTCCATCGCCTATGTCCGGATCCTTCGGGCGAAATCGCAGCCGCGCGCACACGGAACCAAGGTCGGTGTGCGATGGTCCGGTCGACCTCCCGGTCCCGCTCCATCGTCGCCGTCTGGATCCCTCGGGCGAAAAACGCGGCCGCGCGCACGCGGAACCAAGGTCGGTGCGCTCTTTGGTCTGGTCAACCTCCCGGTCCCGCTCCATCGCCTCCGTCCGGATCCTTCGGGCGAAATCGCGGCCGCGCGCGCGCGGAACCAAGGTCGGTGTGCGATGGTCCGGTCGACCTCCCGGTCCCGCTCCATCGTCGCCGTCCGGATCCCTCGGGTGAAATCGCGACCGCGCGCGCGCGGAACCAAGGTCGGTGTGCGATGGTCCGGTCGACCTCCCGGTCCCGCTCCATCGTCGCCGTCCGGATCCCTCGGGCGAAAAATGCGGCCGTGCGCGCGCGGAACCAAGGTCGGTGCGATCTTTGGTCCGGTCGACCTCCCGGTCCCGCTCCATCGGCCCCGTCCGGATCCTTCGGGCAAAAAATGCGGACCCGCGCGCGCGGAACCAAGGTCGTTGTGCGATGGTCCGGTCGACCTCCCGGTCCCGCTCCATCGCCTCCGTCCGGATCCTTCGAGCGAAATCGTGGCCGCGCGCGCGCGGAACCAAGGTCGGTGTGCGATGGTCCGGTCGACCTCCCGGTCCCGCTCCATCGTCGCCGTCCGGATCCCTCGGGCGAAAAACGAGGCCGCGCGCGCGCGGAACCAATGTCGGTGCGCTCTTTGGTCCGATCGACCTCCCGGTCTCGCTCCATCGGCCCCGTCCGGATCCTTCGGGCAAAAAATGCGGCCGCGCGCGCGCGGAACCAAGGTCGTTGTGCGATGGTCCGGTCGACCTCCCGGTCCCGCTCCATCGCCTCCGTCCGGATCCTTCGGGCGAAATAGCGGCTGCGCGCGCGCGGAACCAAGGTCGGTGTGCGATGGTCCGGTCGACCTCCCGGTCCCGCTCCATCGCCTCCGTCCGGATCCCTCGGGCGAAATCGCGGCCACGTGCGAGCGTATCCAAGGTCGGCTTTCGATGGTCCGGTCGACCTCCCATTCCCGGTCCATCATCGCCATCCGGATCCCTCGGGCGAAAAACGCGGCCGCGCGCGCGCGGAACCAAGGTCGGTGCGCTCTTTGGTCCGGTCGACCTCCCGGTCCCGCTCCATCGCCGCCGTCCGGATCCCTCAGGCGAAAATCGCGGCCGCGCGCGCGCGGAACCAAGTTCGGTGTGCGATGGTCCGGTCGACCTCCCGGTCCCGCTCCATCGCCTCCGTCCGGATCCCTCGGGCAAAATTGCGGCCGCGCGCGCGCGGAACCAAGGTCGGTTTTCGATGGTCCGGTCGACCTCCCGGTCCCGCTCCATCGGCCCCGTCCGGATCCCTCGGGCGAAAAACGTGGCCGCGTGCACGCGGAATCAAGGTCGGTGCGCTCTTTGGTCCGGTCGACCTCCCGTCCCGCTCCATCGGCCCCGTCCGGATCCCTCGGGCCAAAAATGCGGCCGTGCGCGCGCGGAACCAAGGTCGGTGCGCTCTTTGGTCGGTCGACCTCCCGGTCCCGCTCCATCGGCCCTGTCCGGATCCCTCGGGCGAAAATCGCGGCGCGCGCGCGCGCGTAACCAAGGTCGGTGCGCTCTTTGGTCCAGTCGACCCTTGCGGCTGCCCCGCCTCCGCAGCGGCGGGTGCCGTTCCTCGTGCG